>CM062643.1:2555289-2896852 GCA_025617555.3 Puccinia polysora | reverse complement strand
ACATATCAGAGTGCGTTTCTGTTGCATTGGTGATCTAATTCAAAGTAGCAAATCCAAGGTGGTGAGGTTTTGAGGAGGGATTAAAATTGGAGGTATTTCAAAGAAGGGATGAGTTGATTAGATGGTTGATATGAAGATTGGAAGTGTCAGCTTGCTACTATGTACAGAGAAAAACTGTCAAATAGTAACAAAAACTATGAAAAATAAGAATACCTCAATTAAAAAGTAAGGAGTGATAAATCCATAACTATTATTGCAGGAATGGATTCCTCACCCAAAATTAGGTAGGTTAACTCACTGACCCCACCCTTGAATTCCAAGTCCTTATATTTTTAAATAATTAAAAAGAAAAGCACTAAAAATTACGACACCTGTATGGCACTTTTTGGCCATTCTAACATTTCACACGTATTTTCACGTGAAGGTTTTACACCTAAAATTCACTCAGAATTGAGGTGTTGTGTATATTTTAGGAGTTACACGCGGAAATGTGTTATGTCACAATTCCCATGCGCAGCCCCGCATCTTTACATAACCCTACGTACTAGTAGCAGCAGGATCCCGCGTACTAGAGACCCGCGCGCAGCTGATTCTGCCATGCACGCAGCGGATCCTACCCCGGGCGCATCTGTACTAACTGATCCCCGCGCCTGGATCAGTCGTGACTAATCTGACAACCAGGTACCGCTCAGAAGAGCTATAACCTAGTTAGGGTTGCCTAGTATATGTAACAAACGGAAATATTCATTACTAAAGATCTAAAAAGACTAAAACTTAAATAAAATTAATGAAAAATTAAGTTTTAAACATTTTTTAATAATAAATCAAAGATCAAGGACTACCACGTAAATCACTGATCTTGATCTTTGAAGACCACAAAACACTACAACAAAGGTTCATAAAAATTATTAAAAAATATCTACATGATCAGCAGATGACGGGAAATCAATAAACATGCACATCTGCACGATTTAAAATAATATCAATAGTACAAATAAAGGATGAGTACAGAATGATCAAATTTACGCCATAACAGATTAACAGATCCTGTGGCTAAAATAGTACAGAAATCCAGAAGATCTAAGGACAGCTGATTGACAGCGCCAAGTGGACGTGCTAGGCATGCCCTGACTGGCTTGCCAGCCTCAGCCCACGAGCAGAACCCTCTCTACGTGCTCTGAGAAGACCAAAAATCACCCCAAAAAGGTATTTATACAGACCTCTTTGGATCCATTATTCCATAATTTAATCAGTTACCAGGAATTATTTATTATCAATCAGACACCGTGTCATTGTTAATCAAGTGATTTATGAAGATAAGCAAGTGATTTATGACTTAGTCTGTAGTAGTATTATTTACCTTTATTAACCAATCAACCATTGAAGTTTAGTCAAGCAATCTACCCCATCTGCTCTGAAACCCTTCCAATTATTCCAGGATTTTCGTGGTAAAGTGCTCAGAGTGAGTGTTACCCTTCCTGTCTAGGACTTTTGTGCTGTTAAGCCCGGCCACTAGTGGAATAAGTACTTTCTAAGGCACCCATATTTATTCCAAGGTTCTTAAACTGCCTAAGGAGGCCCCTTGAAGAGAGGTTGCTAGTCTGTAAAGATCCCCAGTAGTATAATACTGTGTCCCCTCTTTCATATTATATTGAAAACCATTTACTACCAAAACAATTAAACCTTTCAACTGCTCTTATTAAATCATTCATTTGAGCTTCTAAGCGTTTATTATTGGAATAATAATTATTATTATCATTCCAGCATTTTTATCACTCTCTGTAGCTAAAGGACTGCAAGATTCCTGGTATCAGAGAGCTGACAACTGGGGATCTGGCTGGGAAATATCCTTAAAGAATTAGGTTTTAATTATTTATTCCTTGGACCAGTCTATCAATTTTTAAAATAAGTTAACATACTTATAACATATATTTTTGATCATTTGTTTCTCTAGTGGATCTTAAGACCAACGGAGAATTGATCAATTACTATTTGAACCTTCTTAAAAAGAAAAAAAATAAAAACTCCGTAACTTTGACCCTGTTATTATAACTCCTGAGCAACAACAGGAGAAATTTCTTTATTATAAACAGCAGGTTATAAAAGACAAAGAACTTGAGCTTGAAAGAATTATCAATTTAAATTCTTTATTAAGGCAACATAAGGAGTGAAATATTTATCAAAGGAAGCTTTATATTTATAAACTAAATAACCCTGAAGATAAAGAAAAATCTAAAAATAATAAAAGTGATTATTTTTTTCAAAAAATCATTTTAAAACGTAAAAATACAAAAAAATATTAAACTTATGTTTTTTGTTTTTATCCATCTCAGTAGATTTTGTTTTTGGTGATCTCATTGACCAGGACCTCCTAGAAGACGTCCCAGACAGTGTACCATTGGATTTACCCTTGGATTTATCCCAGGATCTGATTGGAACTCACTCAGACCCCATTGGAATACCCTCCAAGGATAGTTGTGACCCCAATCAAGTTTTGGTACCTTTGAATTTTACTCCAAGTAAGTTGAAATATTTAAAAAAATTATTAAAAATATAAAACACACGAAAAATATTATTTTTATAATTTTAAAGTCTTTTTTCAAAAGTTTTGACAAAAGACTTACACATTTTTTTTGGTGCTATGTATCAAAATAGGCGCAACACCCGTGCAACCGGTAGAGCCCCGTCATATGGATCTCTGCCCGGAGGAACCCGTGCGCGCAAGGACTCCAGTTGCAAGCGCAATGAGGGGACTCAAACCCGTGACCATAGTGTCTCGTGGGACAACAAGGGCAACACCCGCGGCCCCCAACCCAACCAAAAAACCTTTGGAGAGCCATCCGTTGCCCACCATGTTATCCCAGGAGGGTACAGGTCCTCCTACGCCACCCCAGCTGGACTCAACCAAGGAGGAAAGAGTCAAAGTATTAGTGAAAGAGCACGTGAGTTATTGAGAACAATTCAGGTTGGCTCAGACCCAGGAGGATCAACCAGGTATGAGATAAGCCATTTCTCAGGAAAAGAAATCTCAGATTTTTCTGCAAAGGTTGATCCCAAAGAAAGAAGTAGAAGGCTACGTGCAGAACCGGAATCCTTGGGATCAGTTAGCTTCCTTAAAGGGAAAGGACCCCAAAAAGAAGAGGTCCTCAGCCCATCAGAAGTTAAGGAACCCAAAGGATTGGGACAACATAATATCCTTATCCCAGAAGTGGAAAAAGGTGTACCACAATTAGATGTAGAAGCTCTTAATAGCTTTTCCATAAATGTGTCTCACAATTTTACTATTATTAGCCAATGCTTTGACAAAGTTTATCACCAATTGGACAAATTAAGTTCAAGTATTTTCAGAGTGATTGGCACTCAGTCTCAGATTATGAGAATTGATGAGTTGGAAATACAAAAAATCAAGGATAGTATAAGAGCTAGTAAGTTGGACCTGATGAAACATATTGATGACAACCAATCAATTCTTCAAGAGGATATTCTTGCAACCATACCCCAGCTTAAGGAAGAAGTTAAGAAAACTATTCCTACTCCTTCAGCTCATCTGACTAACAAAATTGACTTATTAAGCAACAAACTTGATTTAGAGTTAGGTATGATTAAGAATGATCTCAGAGATCTTAAGATCAACTCTACTAACTCTCCGGTCATTGACTTAGAAGAAACTAGACCTGCAAGGTTCACCAGTACTCCTAGTGCTCCTCCCAGAGCCAGGATAACTAGGAATGAGTCTTTCAGACCCAGTCCTACTCCTGAAATGGAGCAGGCTTTGAAGCTACTTCCTCCCATCACTGAATGGCCTAAATTATCTGAAGAAGGAGAATACAACCATTTCAGTTTCATTAAGTTTATTGACTATACTCTTTCTTCCTATGAGCTCCCTGATGCAATAGCTGTGGTAAGAATGCCCAGATTATTTGAAGGAGTAGCTCTTGATTGGTTTTTTAATAAAAGAGAAGAAGTTGGATCTTTATCCTGGAATTCTTGGAAAGAATTGATCAAAGTGCAGTTTGGTACCAGGATTTGGAAAAGAAAGATGATGAAAACTTTTGAAACTTCCCAGTTTGATCCATCCAAGGACAAACCTCATAAGTGGTGCTTAGACCAGAAAAAGAGGTTGGACTGTTTTTATCCTGATGCTGATAAAGAAGAAGTCAATGAAATACTCCTCAACTTATTTCCTGCACAAATCAACCACAGTGTAAGGTGTAGAATGCCTATGGATTCAGATATTTCCACCTTAATAGGTGTATTGGAAGAAACTATTGATATGAACGGTCTTGATAAAAGGGTCAATAGACCTCCAAGGGAACAAAATACTAGGAACAGGGAAGAATATACCACCAAAACTAAAGAATCCCCTGCTACTAATCCATCTACCTTGGAAGTCAAGAAGACTCCAGAATCAAAAGAAAAATTATGTTGGAACTGTAACCAAACAGGACACATAAAACCTGATTGTCCTCTACCTAGGAAAAGGATTAATCTTATTGAGGGAGAAGAGTATGAAAATCCTGACCCTCACCTTGATGATACTGATGGATCACTCTCTGGTTGTGATCTAATAATCACTAACCCTATCAATGTTATTGAAGGTAGTATTGAGTCTTCTCTGGACATAAATTCCGTCAATGAGGATTCTAACTTACCTCAAAAATGGAATCCCCACATGAAGATTCACCACATCTCTGAGGCTAAGGCTTTGACTCTAAAACCTTCTGCCGGTAAAAGTTACACTTCAGGCAAAACATGCTATGCTACTGGTCTAATCCAAGGTTCCCCTGTTAAGTTACTTCTAGACAGTGGAGCCTTTTGCTCTTGTTTTGGTTCAACTTATCTGGAAAAACAAGACCCAAATTGGAAACTGAACTTACTACCAGTACCTCAGGCTAAGTTCAGCAGTTTTAATTCTGCTCTCAATGCTGTTGGAGTATGGTCTTCTGATATCATACTCCCTCACTCTAAAGAATCACTCAAACTTAACATTGAATTTGTAGTGCTCCAAAATGGAGTATGTGATTATTTTATCCTTGGGAATGATTCTCTTTGCCTTTATGGTATAGATGTATTCCAAATCAAAGGAAGATACTTCACTGTAGGAGGAGAATTGAATAAGAAGTTCCAAATATGTTATGTCAATGCTCAAACTTCTGATTCAACTTATGAAAAACACTTAGAGAAGTTCAATCAGGAATACTTCTCTCATGATTCTTTGAATTCCCTTCTCAACAAAGAACAGAAACGGGATATCCTACAAGTATTCTTTGAAAATCAGAATGCTTTCTGTACCAAAGATCACCCCATTGGTAACATCAAAGGACATGATATGATCCTAACTCTAACTATTAAGCCTCCTTACCCACCTAACCTCAGGAGACCTGCTTACCCTTCTAGTCCAAAATACAGAGCTGCTCTGGAAACCCATATTCAAGAGTTGGTTGAATTAGCAGTCTTAAGGAAGGTAGGGCACAATGAACAAGTGGATATCACTAACCCAGGAATTATAGCTTGGAATAATGATCAGTCAAGGATGGTTGGAGATTTCAGAATGCTGAACAACTACACCCAAGCTGATTTGTATCCAATTTCAAGGATTGACCACGCTCTACATAACCTGTCCAAGGCTAATTACATAACTACCATGGATATGCTGAAAGGTTTTCACCAAATACCTATCAGCCCTGATAGCCGGAAATTCATGAGAATTATCTGTCATTTGGGAATTTATGAGTATCTTAGGATGCCTTTTGGTATTAAAAATTCTCCTTCTCATTTTCAAAGGATGATGGACATAGTCCTAGGATTTTTCATCAGACAGGGATGGATGATGGTATACATTGATGATGTTATCTTTTACTTTGATCATTGGGACACTCACATGGAGAAATTAAGGCTATTCCTCAAAACTATCTCTGCCGTAGGATTGAAAGTATCAATGAAAAAGTGTAACTATGGCAAAGGGGAACTCAAAGCCTTAGGACACATTGTCTCTGGACTAACCTAAGCTGCTGACCAAAACAAGATAGCAGCAGTAATGAATAGGCCTATGCCTCAGAATAAAACTGAACTCCTATCCTTCATCAGCTTCTGCAGCTACTATAGGAAGTATTTACCAAAGTTTGCTCTTCTAACCAAATGTTTGTATGAGATCTGCAACAACACCACCGTGTTTGAAATGACTCATGATAGAGTCAAGAACTATGAGGAATTCAAAATTGCAATGACCTCAGCTCCAGTACTGATCCAGCCAGATTACTCTAAACCTTTTAAGCTCTACATAGATGCCAGCATGGAAGGGCTAGGAGCTGCTTTACACCAGGAAGTCATAGAAGATGATAAACCAGTGGAAAAACCTATACTCTTCATATCTAGACAAATTAAAGATACTGAGAAAAGGTACGGTGCAAGCCAAATGGAGTGCCTGGCCTTAGTATGGGCCCTAGAGAAACTCCATTATTACTTAGAAGGCACCAACTTCACTGTTATTACTGACTGCAATGCTGTCAGAACCTTCATGAACATGAAGACCCCTAGCAGGCATATGTTGAGGTGGCAGATAGCTATACAACAGTACAGAGGACAGATGATCATAGTTCATCAAGCTGGGACTAAACATCAGAATGCTGATTGTTTCAGCAGGAATGCGTTACCAAATGACCCAAGTAACCCTGCCTATGATCCAGAGGATAATGACATCTTCCCTATCCTTAATATTAACAGGTTAAAAATTGAAGCTCCTATAATGGGCATCCACGTTTGTGAACTAAATGAATCATTGTTCAACTCTATCAAAGAAGCTTACAGTTCTGGCATAAAGACTCTGATAACTATTATGGAAAGTACTTCTACACCTCCTGAATTGATCAATAGCCTACATGAACCTCTTTTGAAACCATACAAAGCCTGAAGGTTCACCAAATTGGATGGTCTGGTATACTATAGGCATCAACATTCAAGTTTCATAGTCTTAACTAAGGATGACCATATCAAACATGTTCTGGCTGAGTGCCATGATAACTGCTCATCTGGTCATTTGTCTGCTGATGGAACCTTGGATAAGGTTAAACAAACTGCTTGGTGTGTTAATTGGAGAGACTCCACTATACAGTACGTTACCAGTTGTGAAACTTGTCAGAAGTCCAACAGGACTACGGGGAAACGGTTTGGACTACTGCAAAAGATTGCTGAACCCAAGAAAAGATGGGAGATCATCAATATGGACTTTGTGACTGGACTACCACCAGGAGGAGCCTATTCCTACAACTCAGTGTAAGTCATTGTGGATAGGTTCTCCAAGAAAGCAATGTTCCTACCTAATCACAAGGAAGACACTGCTATGGAAGTTGCCCTATTATTTTGGAACAGACTCATTGCTGATGTTGGTGTTCCCAAGATTATTGTCAGTGACAGAGATTCTAAATACACCTCTGAGTTCTGGAGGAATCTATATGATATGCTTGGAACCACCTTAGCTTTCTCTACCGCTTATCACCCTCAGATGGATGGATTAGCTGCAAGGATGATTCAGACCCTGGAAGACATGCTCAGGAGATTCTGTGGCTTTGGACTAGAATACAAGAATTCTGACGGTTATTGCCACAATTGGGTTAGCCTTTTACCTGCACTGGAGATGGCCTACAACAGTAGCAAGCACTCTACCACTAAGGAAGCACCTTACATACTGGAAAGAGGATGGATTCCTAGACTACCCAAGGATAACTTTAACCACCAGCTGACCAATATTCACCCTACATCACTTGATTTCAAAAACATGATAGATTTAGGAAACAAAAATGCTGTTAAATGTGTCCAGGATGCTATAGAGTATAACCAGCAAAGGTGGGATAAAACCCATAAGGAACCTGATTTCAAAATTGGTGATCAAGTCTTGATCTCTACCACTAACTTTACCAACTTGGGTGGAAATAAAAAGCTTAGACCAGCTTTTGTTGGACCTTACACCATTAATAAACTTCATGGTCAAAATGCTGTGGAAGTAATCCTCAGTGATGAGCTTTCTAGGAAACATCCAGTCTTCCCAGTAAGCCTCATCAAACACTACCACCCAAGGAATGGAGAGCATACTCGTTCACCTGCAATACCTGTTACAGAAGAACCTGAAAAGGACAAAGGTAAAATTAGAAAGATCCTTAAGGATAAGAAAGATAGGATCAATGGAAAAGACTTCAGATTCTACCTGGTTAGATACAAGGGAGAATCAGCTGATAAAGATGAATGGTTGCCTGAACATGATATCCCTGATGGAATTATACACCTGAGTAACTACAGAGCCAACAGGAGGCATTAGCCCAAATTTTTTTTCAGATATAGACATATCTTGGAGCAGGGGAATGTCAGCTTGCTACTATGTACAGAGCAAAACTGTCAAATAGTAACACATACTATGAAAGATAACAATACTGCAATTAACAAAGTAAGGAGTGAGAAATCCATAAATATTATGACAGGAATGGATTCCACGTCCAAAATTAGGTAGGGTCACTCACTGACCCCACCCTTGAATTCCAAGTCCTTATATTTTTAAAATAATTAAAAAGAAAAGCACTAAAAATTACAACACCTGTATGGCACTTTTTGGCCATTCTAACATTTCACACTTATTTTCACGTGAAGGTTTTACACCTAAAATTCACTCAGAATTGAGGTGTTGTGTATATTTTAGGAGTTACACGCGGAAATGTGTTATGTCACAATTCCCATGCGCAGCCCCGCATCTTTACATAACCCTACGTACTAGTAGCAGCAGGATCCCGCGTACTAGAGACCCGCGCGCAGCTGATTCTGCCATGCACGCAGCGGATCCTACCCCGGGCGCATCTGTACTAACTGATCCCCGCGCCTGGATCAGTAGTGACTAATCTGACAACCAGGTACCGCTCAGAAGAGCTATAACCTAGTTAGGGTTGCCTAGTATATGTAACAAACGGACATATTTATTACTAAAGATCTAAAAAGACTAAAACTTAAATAAAATTAATGAAAATTAAGTTTTAAACATTTTTTAATAATAAATCAAAGATCAAGGACTACCACGTAAATCACTGATCTTGATCTTTGAAGACCACAAAACACTACAACAAAGGTTCATAAAAATTATTGAAAAATATCTACATGATCAGCAGATGACGGGAAATCAATAAACATGCACATCTGCACGATTTCAAATAATATCAATAGTACAAATAAAGGATGAGTGAAGAATGATCAAATTTACGCCATAACAGATTAACAGATCCTGTGGCTAAAATAGTACAGAAATCCAGAATATCTAAGGACAGCTGATTGAAAGCACCAAGTGGACGTGCTAGTAATGCCCTGACTGGCTTGCCAGCCTCAGCCCACGAGAAGAACCCTCTCTACGTGCTCTGAGAAGACCAAAAATCACCCCAAAAAGGTATTTATACAGACCTCTTTGGATCCATTATTCCATAAGTTAATCAGTTATCAGGAATTATTTATTATCAATCAGACACCGTTTCATTGTTAATCAAGTGCTTTATGAAGATAAGCAAGTGATTTATGACTTAGTCTGTAGTAGTATTATTTACCTTTATTAACCAATCAACCATTGAAGTTTAGTCAAGCAATCTACCCCATCTGCTCTGAAACCCTTCCAATTATTCCAGGATTTTCGTGGTAAAGTGCTCAGAGTGAGTGTTACCCTTCCTGTCTAGGACGTTTGTGCTGTTAAGCCCGGCCACTAGTGGAATAAGTCCTTTCTAAGGCACCCATATTTATTCCAAGGTTCTTAAACTGCCTAAGGAGGCCCCTTGAAGAGAGGTTTCTAGTCTGTAAAGATCCCCAGTAGTGTAATACTGTGTCCCCTCTTTCATATTATATTGAAAACCATTTACTACCAAACCAATTAAACCTTGCAACTGCTCTTATTAAATCATTTATTTGAGCTTCTAAGCGTTTATTATTGAAATAATAATTATTATTATTATTCCAGCATTTTTATCACTCTCTGTAGCTAAAGGACTGCAAGGTTCCTGGTATCAGAGAGCTGACAGGAAGATTAGCCAATAGTTCCCTGGCTTGGGGTGGAGGTGCTTGAGGATGAGAAGTTTGAAATGTAAGAGACAACTTAGCTGGGTTGCTTGACATGAGACTAGGTTAGAAAAGAGGCCAATAAACAGAAATTCAATAAAAAAAAGTGTGAAAAAAGACAGAACAACCTAGGAACAGAGATTCTGAAAGTAGTTTGAAAGTATAAACGACAATAAAATATTAACAGCTTCAATAACCAACCTGTTGCAGTTTTAATGAAAAAATTATTGTGTAAAGTTTCATGGATAAAGTCACCTTTGACATTGAATTCAAGTATTTTAAGTTTTCTGTTGACCAAGTAACTGATTAAGGCCCAAAGAGAGGCCAATTTTCCTGTAGGAGAAAATTTTTCAAAGTAATCAATGCTGTATCTTTGGTTGAATACTTGAACACAAACTCAGGCTTTCTGGGTTCTGTTTCCAGTGTGGAGATCCTGCTTACAGAGGAAAGCCCAGGTGGTGTCAAGAGTGTTTGTAAACTCAGATTTTATTGTTTCTTCCCATACTCCAAGTTCTGCAATTTTATTGAGTTCCTTGTTGATGGGAGGAATCCAGACCAGATTTTTGAGTGTGTTGTGGATGCTTTTGGGTAAAAAATTTTGGATTTTTAATGAAAACATTCTTGTGCAATTTTTAATTGAGAGAGTCACCTTTGACATTGAATTGAAGGATTTTAAGTTGTCTGTTGACTGAGTAACTGAGTAAGTCCCAAAGAGAGGCCACTTCACCTGTAGGAGCCAAGTTTTCAAATTAATCATTCCATATCTTTGGTGTAATACTTGAACACAAAATCAGGCTTTCAGGGTGCTGTTTCTGTTGTGGAGATCCTGCTTACAGCAGAAAGCCCAGGTGGTGTCAAGAGGGTTTTTAACCTCAGATTTTTTGGTGTCTTCCCATACTCCAAGTTGTTCAATTTTATTGAGTTCCTTGTTGATGGGAGGAAGCCAGACCAGATTTTTGAGTGCTTCATTGTTGTTTTTGGGTAGTTCAGAGTGGTAGAAACTGTATCACTTGGGAGTTTTTATTTGAGATATATTACTTAGGTTGGGCCTTAGAGTCTCCAGGATTTCTAAGGCAGAGTCATTTGACTTGGCAGGGAAGATTTCTTCCTTTGTACTGAGCAATGTTTTTTAATCTTGACTTTTGGAAGTGGAGTCAGCTGGTGCTTTGGGTGTCCCTATGTGTCCAGAAGTGGGCTGTCTTTGACTTGAAGGTCCTTTTCAGGCAAGTTAGGAGTCTTTGTTGGTTGTGACTTGAGAAATTTGATGTGCTTATTATCAAAAGTTTTTCCAGATTTGGTAATGATTTTGTATGAAAATAATCAAGGGTTGTACCCTATTAGCATGCCTTCATCACCCCTTCTTCTCAGTTTTGAGGGAATCTTGGTTTTTTTTGAGGAGGTAAATGACTTGAGTTACAATTAGCTTGAGATAGTTTGCAGGAATATAAGTCTTTTGCAGCATTTCCCATGGCATTGCACCCCTTCTTTCTGAAGGGATTTGGTTCAGTGTAAAGCAACAGGTTTTCATGAATATGTTCCAGCAGCTCTTTGGGATGGAGGATGAGCTAAATACCAAGTGCAAAGATTCCATGATGGTTTGGTTTTCTCTTTCTGCCTCCCAATTGTGCTGCAAGTGGTAGGGTTTTCTGATGAAATTTTGAATGGATTTGGATTTAAAGAAAACCTTGAGTGTCTTTTTGACTAATTTTCCGCCTCCACCAAAGAAATATTTTTTGGGTATTTCAGTAGTTTCTTTGCTTTATTCTCAATAAAAAAATTTATTTTTTCAGCTGCACCATCCTTGGATGGGAGAGGACATGCGGAAAAACACCCTGATTTGTTTTCAACAATGGTGAGTGCATACTGCATCCCCCCTTTGCTGGTGGGTTTTAGTAGACCCATGAGATTGAGATGCAGTTGGTCAAATACTCTGGCAGATGGTATTTGGTAGTTTTCAAAGGAAGCTTTAGTTATTTTAGCTTTCTTGCATGCCAGGCATTCAAAGCAGTTTTGGATCTCCTTTTCAATATCGTAGCTCAAGTGCTTCTACATCCTTTCAATGCTTTTTTGGAAAAGTTTCTGGTGTAGTTCCAGTAAACTGGTTTGATTTAGATTGAAGGAGGAGGACTTGATGGTAATTTTTGCACTGGTTTGAAAAAATAGAAGATTGTTGTTGATCGTACCAGTCATCACTTGATTAACTTTGTGGCATAGTGAGAAGTTTGGTGGATTGGTTTGGGGATCAACTTTTAGTACACATCCTTTGTTCAGAAGAGCCCCTATGCAGATGATATTGAAAGTTGTATTGGTCACCCAAGCTGCATTTTCTAGTTGAACCTTTTCCCATCATTGATCATTTTGGCATTTGCAAGCCCTTGGATTGATATCCCTTCTCCTTTTTTGCCAGTCTTGATTGAATCTTCCCCTGTATTTTCAGTGAGAGAGACAAACCATTCCTTGTTGCAGAACATTTGAATTGAGCAGCCATGGTCCTGGATGAAGCAGTTTTCTTGTATTTTTTTGTGGTGGTTGAAGGCGCAGGAGAATGAGTGGTACTGGGTTTCAGCTTTCTGTCTTTTCTTTTTCCCATGTCTGGCTTTTTTTGGGGGATGATAGGGCTTTAATTACTGAAATTATATCCAGAAGGAAGAAGGGGGATGAGACTTGACACCTGGGTTATGTTTCCCATTTTTGCATTGGGGATAGTTGGTTTCTCTTTGATTATTGGAGTGAAACAAGGCCATGTTGGTGTCTGAGGATTTGGGTAGCTTGGATTGAAATTTCTTTGTGTGTTGTACCAGGTGTTTCAAGAAAAACAAGACTGATAGTTCTGTACCTGAGTGCATTATTTTTGATTTCATGGCCATGAGAAATTCTGGGAGTTTGGAAAAAATGAGATAGCTGAGTATGTCATTTGGTAGATCTATACCAACTTTTTCAAGTTTCCCTAGGTGAGATCTTACTGAGGTGACAAAGCCATCAATGCCATTTTTTTCAAATCCAAAACAGAGTAAATTGAAGAACATCAGGGCTCAATTTGAAGCTTGACTGGATGAAAATTGATTCTTTGCCGCTTTCCAAATGAGCTTGGAGTGTTCCTTGTTTTTGAGGGTGATGATATTGGTATATTTTGCAGGATCTATCTTTGACATGATTTATCCAGCCACTTTTTCATTTTTGGGGATTTTGATTTGGAGATTGTTTGAGTTAATCAGATCAATGATTGCTTGTATTTTGAGGAGGTGTTCCATTTTCTTTCTCCAAATTTAATATTTTTTCTTGGTAAGTAAAGGAGTTGATTCAATTGACAACTTAAGTGCTGGTTGTCAGCTTGCTACTATGTACAGAGCAAAACTGTCAAATAGTAACACAAACTATGAAGAATACGAATACCTCAATTAACAAATTAAGGAGTGAGAAATCCATAAATATCATTAAAAGAATGGATTCCTCACCCAACATTAGGTAGGGTCACTCACTGACCCCACCCTTGAATTCCAAGTCCTTATATTTTTAAATAATTAAAAAGAAAAGTACTAAAAATTAGGACACCTGTATGGAAATTTTTGGAAATTCTAATATTTCACACGTATTGTCACGTGAAGGGTTTACACCTAAAATTCACTCAGAATTGAGGTGTTGTGTACATTTTAGGAGTTACACTTGGAAATGTGTTATGTCACAATTCCCCCGCGCAGCCCCGCATCATTACATAACCCTACATACTAGTAGCAGCAGGATCCCGCGTACTAGAGACCCGCGCGCAGCTGATTCTGCCACGCACGCAGCGGATCCTACCCCGCGCGCATCTGTACTAACTGATCCCCGCACCTAGATCAGTCGTGACTAATCTGACAACCAGGTACCTCTCAGAAGAGCTACAACCTAGTTAGGGTTGCCTAGTATATTTAACAAACGGACATATGCATTACTAAAGATCTAAAAAGACTAAAACTTAAATAAAATTAATGAAAATTAAGTTTTAAACATTTTTTAATAATAAATCAAAGATCAAGGACTACCACGTAAATCACCAATCTTGATCTTTGAAGACCACAAAACACTACAAGAAGTGTTCATAAAAATTATTAAAAATTATCTACATAATCAGCAAATGATGGAAAATAAGTAAACATCCACATTTGCACGCTTTAAGGCAATATCAATAGTAAAAATGAAGGATGATTAAAGAATGATCAAATTTATGCTATAACAGATTAACAGATCCTGTGGCTAAAATAGTACAGAAATCCAGAATATCTAAGGACAGCTGATTGAAAGCACCAAGTGGACGTGCTAGTAATGCCCTGACTGGCTTGCCAGCCTTAGCCCACGAGCAGAACCCTCTCTACGTGCTCTGAGAAGACCAAAAATCACCCCAAAAAGGTATTTATACAGACCTCTTTGGATCCATTATTCCATAAGTTAATCAGTTACCAGGAATTATTTATTATCAATCAGACACCGTGTCATTGTTAATCAAGTGCTTTATGAAGATAAGCAAGTGATTTATGACTTAGCCTGTAGTAGTATTATTTACCTTTATTAACCAATCAACCATTGAAGTTTAGTCAAGCAATCTACCCCATCTGCTCTGAAACCCTTCCAATTATTCCAGGATTTTCGTGGTAAAGTGCTCACAGTAAGTGTTACCCTTCCTGTCTAGGATTTTTGTGCTGTTAAGCCTGGCCACTGGTGGAATAAGTCCTTTCTAAGGCACCCATATTTATTCCAAGGTTCTTAAACTGCCCAAGGAGGCCCCTTAAAGAGAGGTTGCTAGTCTGTAAAGATCCCCAGTAGTATAATACTGTGGCCCCTCTTTTATATTATATTGAAAACCATTTAATACCAAACCAATTAAACCTTGAAACTGCTCTTATTAAATCATCTATTTGAGCTTCTAAGTGTTTATTATTGGGATAATAACTATTATTATCATTCCAGCATTTTTATCACTCTCTGTAGCTAAAGGACTGCAAGGTTCCTGGTATCAGAGAGCTGACACTGGTGCCTTGAACTTTTGTTTGCCTCCCATTACAGGTGTTTCTGTCATTCTTTTTACACTAGTTGAGCTTGATGTATGCATACTTTGGCTTCTAACAATGTGAAAGATTCAAAGAAGCAGGGAAAATTGACAAGGCTATTTCATTCCAAGTGTCAGAAAAGGAGTAAGTCATTGAGTTAGGGGACAAGAAATAAGAGAATTGAAACAAACAGTAGCAGACAGTTATAGATGCCAGTTTATGACCTCTGAAAAGATTAAGTAGAACTAATGAGCAGAAAGGAAATCTAAAGACTTATCCACCCAATGAACAAAAATCTTGCTGAAGGTTGATGAGAAGTCAATGTGGGTCTGATGTTGATTTGAAAAGAGATATTGACCCTACAGTGTTGTTTGCATTGGTTATCGAAGTCAAAGTGGCAAAGCCAAGGTGGTGAGGTTTTTATGAAGGGATTCCAATTGGAGGTTTCTCAAAGGATTGATAAGTTGATGATATTTTTAATATTGATATTGGAATATTAGCCAACAGTGTCCTTGCTTGGGGTGGAGGTTCTCAAGGAGGATAAGTGTTAGATCCAAGAGACACCTTAACTGGGTGGCTTGACAGGAGGCCAGGTTGAAAAAGAGACCAATAAAAAGATAAGAAATAAAACAAGTTCAACAACAGACAGAACAACCTAGGAACAACAAGAGTGACAGTAGTGTGAAAGTAGAAAGAACCAAAAAAAAATTAAGAGCTTCAATAACAAACCCAGGATTCCTCCCTGGATCAAGTGCCAGCATGCCTGGAAATACCTAAACTCCTCAAAGGAACTGGCCTTGAAACTTCAAAACCTTCCTTTCAGTACAACATCAAGGCCTACAGTGACTCTGATGGGGTAAATGACCCCAAATTCAAAAGAAGTCACACCAGCTACCTCATACTTCTATACAGCTGCCCTGTCTCATGGCTTAGGAAGCTTCATTCAACAATCTCTCTTTCCTTAACCAAAGTTGAACCCAAGGCTTTCATCCTTGCCATGCAAGAGAAGATTTTCCTTTCACAACTTCTTACACAAATGAACCTTGCTCTTGAGCTCACTCACTGCGCCCTCATCAACCACAAAGATTTGAAAAATCTGGTAAACCAGGAATCTCAACATGGAGCCCTCAAAAACATCAACATGCAGATCAAGTGGCTATGTGAGCAGAAAGATAACCACTCACTCATCACTCACCTTTTCCCTTCAAATCAGATTCTGGCAGACTCCTTTACAAAAGAAGCGGTTTGATCTTCATTTATTCATCTTAAATCCTCACATCTGATCATGGCAGTGTTTTACCATTATCCAATCTCCAGAAATTACCATGACAACTCCAGTGCAGACTCACTTAAATTGAAGCATTGGCTCATTCACCCTTGATATCAATTCACCACTGGGTCCATTCCTTGGGCATCAGCCTTCTTTCAATTTGCTTCCTCATCATCCCATCCTTTGACCTGACCCTCATACCTCCACTTTGTCTCACCCTTATACCTCCACTCCATCTCATCCTTTCCCTTTCCAAAAACCCCTGTAATCTCTCTGCTTGATAAACCAAGCTCTCTCATCAAACCTTCTCATTTCCTTCCTCTTAACTTCCTAATTACCCATTAATTTCATCTCCTCCCTCCTCCCTCAACCTCCACTCTCTGCTTCAACCTTAACCATCCTTGTCAAATCTAGTCTTGACAAGTATTCATCCACCTAAAAGAACTTTTCAAATTTGAAGGCCTTCTCCATATTTTGATCAGATGTGAGATGCTCATTTTTGATCCTGCTTTCAACTTTGAATCATAAAAATTTCTCCTCATCATCCCAGATTTCTTTTTCATTTCCTTTCTTCTTTCATTCCTCCTTTCATACTCTTTTCCTCCCCATTTTTTCTAAAGGTTCCTTGGTTCAGGCTCTCTCTTCTGCACCTTCTCTTCTCATTCATTTCTTAACATTTTTTTCTTTTCTCAGAACCATAGGTCTTTGATGTAAATTAAGTTCAAATTTATTTCCAAATTATCAGGAAACTCCAAAAAATTTAAAACCTGAATATTAACTCAAAAAAATTTCATGAAGGAGTATTGCAAAAATTTTACTTATGTTTTACAATTTTTTACTCTTCAATCTTTCATTTAATAGAACAATGTAGAGTTAATATTTAATTTAAGAAAAAATTTTAAAGTGTTCCTGGTCCAAACAACTCACTTTAGCAGAACACAAAATCATGGTTTTTTAGAATCAATTTACAGTTTAATCAAGGCATGTAATGGATTCCAAGAAAAGAATGGCTTGTGAATAAAAAAAAACTGACAATTGGATTGGAAGACCAAAAGATAATCAAAGAAAAACAAATATCAAAGAATTCAAATCAATCTAAACCAACTTTGAATTTTACCTTGAACTTTAATGGGGAAAATGGGTCTAACTGAAACTCTAAGCTTCCTGGATATGGATATTGGTTTAATTAAGAATTGAAAACAAGAAAGGAGGAAGAAGTAAGTTTTATTTCTGTATTGTAAAGGATCTAAATATTGTTTCTAATTAGCAAATAGCTCAAGAAGTATCTCATTCAACAATATTTCTTTTATTTTTCTTGATACTTGAACAGAAAGCTACATATTACCTGTAATTTCTTCAAGTCAGTCTTTGAAAATGTGAGGCAAGCCACAATCAAAATTTGAGATTTTTTGTTTTCCATTCAAAAAAACCTTCATTTAGATTTGTACTTGGTTTTAATGCCTATTTATATTTCATAAGTCTAGATTTTCTCTGTCTGGAAATCTTACACCTTTCAAGATAGAAGAATTTCCTTTATAATTTTCAAGTAGCATATCAGAAACATCTTATTTGTTGAACCATAGGGCAAAATGTTATTTTTCACTTCCCAGGTTACCTATATTTGAATGAGATTAACTTTTCTTGGAAATAACTGGCATGGAAAAACACCATCCTAGACAATTAATTTTGTGTATCCTGGAAACAAAATAAACTTCCTACCTGAAACTTTCATTGATTGGGGTGGAACCTTTACACCAGGATAATTTGAAATATCCTGACTTCCACTACCAAGTACCCTTGAAAAATGATACAAAAGTTATTGCTTACATACTCAACTTGACTATTTTCAATTTCTTTGAATAGGAACCAGTTCCTAATAAAGTTTATATTTTGATATCCTTGGTTGTATCTCATCATTCTATTAATTTTAATTTGATCCCCAAGGATGATCAAAAAAGAAATTGAATGTTAAGAAATTATCAGTGATTCTTTACTTTTCATTCATAATTAAAGTTTCAATGTATTTTGAGTCCTCAAGGTCAAAAAAATCTCCCTGAATTCCACTTATGATCACAAGGCCAAACCTATGGGACTTGCCACACCACTTTCAGGTCCTGTTTACTCTTTATAAAAAATAATCAGCCAAAATTTAAAAATAAACAGCAGAAATTTAGCAAAATGATTTCCTTGAAAAAGAATTTTTAACAATATTTACTCTTATATTTCTTTTCCAAAGAAAGATAGCAGCCTTTTTACCTATTGTGGATATAAGAAAATTTATCTGGTAAAACCAAAAAGTGCCTATCATGTGTCAAATATTTTACATCTCCCTATAATTTTCCACAGAGATACTCATTTTTCAAATTTAGACCTTCAATGAGCATTGAAATTGATTTAAATAGCTGAATTTCATGAATCTTTTCCTTCTATGATAAATAATTTTGGCATCTATTGGTAAGCTGTTTTGCCTTTTGGACTCTAAGATTCTCCCTCTACATTTCATAATTTTTTCAATGAAATTTTAACAAATCTCAAGAGTTTTATTTTTTTTTATATCTTGGAATTATTCTGGTTTACTTTGAGAAACTTTGAGATCACACTGTTGATATTTAAAGATTTCTGTAAAATCTTTGAAAAGATTTCTTGGTGAAATTTTGATATGAGCACACTCCAGTTCCTTGGTATGTTGTGAGGTTCTGGACATAATTTTCAGATTATCCAGACACTACTGCATTTTTCTTTGAATCAAAATTCCTTTATATCTTTAATAATTTCACAAGTTTGCTTTAAAATTTTCACTGTCATAAATGAGGCTCTCTTGGAGAACACTCTTGCCTGCAATTTCCATTATTTTAAATAACTTAAAAAATATAATGACCCAAAATTATCTCCAAAAAAAAAATTATAATGTCTTCTTTTTCCCTCATTTTCTGATCCCCCTCCAAAATTAAAACAAAATCAATCTTTAAATAGTAAAATCATGCAAAAGGAGATGGCCTATTTACAGTATCATCTAGCTTCCTCTGGCTACTATTCCACACTTTTTGGAATACCTCATAATCATTTGATCATTTTTTTTTACTTTTCAGACGGCAAGTTTGATATTTCTTTGTTGCAAGCGGGTGGGGAACCTTTTCCAAAAAAAAAAAATCAGAATTTTTTCTCAAAGAAGACTGTGAATTTAAATTTGATTTCTCTTCAAAAAAGGCCTCCAGATCTAAAAAATTTCCATAAAACAATCAGATCTGCATCATAATTTGAAAGGTATCACACTCTCATTCAAAGAAATAATCAATTGACAAAAAAATTACCTATTGTATCAAGACCAAATGTTGGTACCCAAGAACCATTGAATAAAATTAGAAATATAAAAACAAAAAAATCTCACCTTTTTGGTAATCTAGGTCAGGATAAAACCAAAAAACTTATTTCACAATATTTCTCCTGGACTTCTATGACCAAGGGAGTAAAATAACATGTTATAACATTCTTTTATTTAAATTTTTTAGATTCCACAAATCAACCAAAGTATGGGCTGCTCCAGCTGCCTCAAATCATGCCTATTACATGGAATTTTTTTTCTATGGATTTACTTACCCATTTAAATTTCTATGAGAGATATTCTTCTTTCCTATTTATAGTGGATTCATTCTCAACAATTAATTTCATTTTCAAAGAAAGACCAATGCCTCTGGCAAATACCTTTCGAAATTTTTCATGGAAAATTTCTTTTCAAAATGGTCTCCATTATAAAATCCTGAGAGATTGTGGAGCTTTATTTGTACCTATATTCTGGAATTTTATATTCTGGAATTTGAAGATGGATTAAAACTTATCAATGGCTTACAAAATAGATTCAGATGGTAAAATAAAGCGTTTCAATAATATTCTCAAAAAATATCTTCAAATTATCTTTAAAAACTAACAAGAAAACTTTTCAAAGTGGCTTCCAGCACCAAACTTTACACAAAAGAAATCTGTGAGAATGATGGAAAAATATTATAATTAGTGGAAAGAGAAGCAGTAATTAAACAAAAATAGGTGCTTTACACTTTTTTATTATAATTGCTAATGGCTCCAGTAATTGATTTGATAAATTTTAATGGATTATGGGAAAACAGGAGGGAGGACACATCCTCAAGTTCAAAGAATTTTCCTCTGTTGGGGCCATGATTCAAAATGAGAAATGGCAAAATTTCCGCCCCAAAAGAGCTCTGCAGGCTATAAAAGGCCTTTTACTTATATTAGCCTTGAAAATACCACTTCAAATTTTAACCTGGCCATCCTGCATGCAACCATCTTGGAAACTTGGTGTGTATCCACCTGCAAGGGGCTGAACCAGCCCCTTGGATGCTCATTCCCTGCCAGGCTGACCTTTTTAGCCAGACATGACCATTCCTTAAGGTTAACTGGGCTGGTTGTAGCTAACCAGCCCCCCCCTTCCTACAGCCTGGGTGGCTCTTTCACCCTGGGCTAAGGTTCAAAATTTGCTGGGCTGGGCCTGAGGTCCCCCTGGTCCAACCAATTTACTGACTGTTCCACCACAAAATGCATGGCACCCCCCCCCTTTAGTCCAGTTTCCTGGGGATGGTTATAAAATCCCCTACCACAGCCATGGGGTTTGATTTCCCCAGTGCATTGACATTGAATGGTGCGCTGGGGGGTGTTCAGATCCTCTCTCAACCCATTTCTCCTTCCCCTTGGTAAGGGGAGGGGGAGTGTCATACTGACACCTAACTCAGTCTAACTGCAGCATCTAACCTCAGAAAACCCAATCTAACCCTCTGGCCTAATCCACTATCCATGGAACTTCAATCTCAAGGCTCAGGAGACTTATATCAATATGTCTCCAGTAACTATATACCTCAGGATCTTCATGCAGTACATATCTACATATATTCTAACCTCATAAATTATGCAGATAAACTCCATAGGCTTGAAAATACTTAATCTCCCAGGTCTGCACATACTCTAAACTTATTAACTCTGTCTAACCCATACTCTGTCATGGTTTATCCTTTGGGAATCCTTATGTACATCCTCTTCCAGATTTTATCCCATACTCTCTCTACTTAGTACAAATGTTCATGACCTCCATATACACTGTACATCTTTCAACTGTACTATCCCAACATAGACAGCTCAGACCTGTAAACTTGTCCCAATGTAGAAGAAACCTTGCCTAATGTAGTAGCATACCTGATCAGCCCTCTCTGTTACCTAGACTGTTCCCATGTCATCACATATGTAGTCTGAGCCCCAATGACTTGTACCGCTGTTTTAGTCCCAATCTCTTTTCTATTTAAACTGGCCTCATCTTCCTCCTTCCTGATTGTTCCCTAATAAATCAGTTTACTACTTCTTACCAGGAATCCATGCCAGCAAGTGTCATCAGCACCTTATCTTCAATTCAGTCATACTTCAATCCTTGTAGCCTCTTCCAGTATCCTTGCCCCCAACCCTACTGAGAGTAGAGTCCCCTCTGTGCCAAGCCCTGCTTGCTTGTCAGAAGCCCTTGTGAAGTTAGAATGATTTCTTCCCCAATAATCCCTTTGTCACCACCAAAAATCCTTACCCTATTTACAGTATCAAATCTTGGTATTGGATTGTGGCAATTTTTGTTTGCTTTAATATCCCTTCCCAACCTTTAGTTTCCTATTAAATTTTTGAGCATTTCATTCTACCCCTTACCTTGCTATAAATCACCTTTTTAAACCCAAATTTCCATTTTCTAAACCCCGCCTTGACCCTTTGACTTTTTGCTTCAACGCCTTTGACGCCTTGCTTTGATGCTTTTATGCCTTGACCCATTTACTTTGATGCTTTCAAGCTTTTAAGTCAACTTTGATGCCTTAATTCAACACTTCAAAACCTTACTTCAATGCTTTTACAAGGTACTTTGACGCCTAATTCAACCAACATTTAACTTAATTGGGTAATTTGGGTATAATCTTTTTCAATAATTTTTTGCATTTTTAGGTGAAGAACTCCTTTGGTTAACTATTTGATCTTATATACTTCAATGCTTTTACAAGGTACTTTGACGCCTAATTCAACCAACATTTAACTTAATTGGGTAATTTGGGTATAATCTTTTTCAATAATTTTTTGCATTTTTAGGTGAAGAACTCCTTTGGTTAACTATTTGATCTTATATACTTCAATGCTTTTACAAGGTACTTTGACGCCTAATTCAACCAACATTTAACTTAATTGGGTAATTTGGGTATAATCTTTTTCAATAATTTTTTGCATTTTTAGGTGAAGAACTCCTTTGGTTAACTATTTGATCTTATAAATAAGAATGCCTGCACAAAATTCTCTTTTTGCTCAAATCTCTAGCCCAGCTGTTGCCCATAGCTCCAGGGGAAGAGGTAACACTGAACCTACTGACCCTTCTACCTCCAAAGCTCATCAAACGGGTAGAAAATTTTACAACGTACCAGAACCAGTGGCTACCACTTCTAACCCTATGAACACTGGCTTATTGAAGCCTATCCCCCAAGTATCTCTTTCTACCATTCCTTCTTCTGAAAATGCTAGCCTCCACAGAGTTACAGGACATTTCCCAATCCTAGGCTACCGTGGTTTGGACTCTCCATCCTATGATGCCAGCATGGTTCTAATTCCAGGAGAAGAAGAAGATGAGGATGAGGATGAGTACTCAGGATTTGATTCCAGAATCTTGAGTGGCTTGGATTTACCCTCCCTAGAGGGTAATCCTATTCCAACTTCTAATGCAACAGCAATCCCATCACCTTCCCCAGCTACTAACCATCCTTCCAATTCTCAGGGCCCTTCAACTTACCCTGCTCTTCTGGCCATTCTTTGGCAAATGACCACTGCAATGACCCATCTCTTTAAACCTTATGATCATCAACCTTCTTCTAACTTTAAATCTCCATCCATTAATCCTCCAGAAAAATTTGATGGGAAAAAACCAACAAAGCTTAGACCTTTCCTACAAGCTTGTGAACTCATATTTTTTAATGATGAGTGGGTTTTTGCTAATGACAGGAAGAAATTATTTTTTACAGTCTCTTAACTTACAGGAAATTCCAGTGAATGGATCCAGACATATTGTGCTCACATTGGTAATCATGAGGCAGAATTTCTACTTAACTACTGGTTCTTGTTCACTCAACAACTCCAAACCCTTTTTGGAGATTTTCTGAAAATTCAATGTGCTGAAAAGGAGTCAATCATCCTTAAAATGAAAGATACTGGTTATGCAACTAGCTATATCATTGGTTTCAGCAAACTTATGACTAAGGTCTCTGTATGGGGTGATAAAGCATTCTTCTTTCATTTCAGACAGGGACTTCCAGCCAGACTGTTGGGCCAATTAGCTGGTTATGATGTACCTCAAGAAATTTTACAGGATATAATGGAAATTGTCCTTAAGCATGATACCCGCTACCATGAAAGGATCTGGGAGAAGTCCTTCAACTCCCATCAGTCCTCAAGACCTGGACCCAGTTTTCCAACTCTTCCAAGACCTCAACAACCCATCCACCAAGGTAAGTTCAAGGGAAAAGCAAAGACTCCTCTTACTAATCATGATCCAAATTATTGTCCCAATACCAACATAGGTGAAGATGGAAACCTCAAAACTGATGAAAAGGCTAGGAGAGAAAGAGAGGGTTGGTGTAACTACTGTTGGGGGGGGGGGGCAAAAAAATTTATCCTCTGCAGAAAGCATCCAGATTTTAAACCTGACCAGAAACCTATTCCTACTAAACTTAAAAAGGGAAAAGACTAGGTGATGGAAATGTGGTACTCCATGAACATCACCCCTCCAATATTTTAGTACATAATTTGGAAGGAGAAGCACCCAAACTCCCTACTAAATACTTAATTTTCATTTTTTGCTCAATAATCAGGCCTATAGCGTACTCATTGATTCTGGATCAACTCAACCTGTTATTTCCAAATCTATGGTTTCAAAGTTTTCCCTATCTCTTAAACCTCTGACCACTCCCATTTGCTTATTTACCTTCAGGCCTTCCAACTCACCTTCATAGGAAATCACTCACAAGGTTTCCTTCAAATTTTCCTTACCTTCTTATCCAAACTTAGAATTGGATTTCTTGGTCATTGACACTCCCCCAAAAGAATACATTATTCTAGGTATTGACTTTCTCCATTTCTGGAACCCAGAGGTAAATTGGCAATTGGGATTGATCACCCCAAGGAAACAACAAACTTTGGATCATTCCCCTTCTGTTTAACTCCTTTTGACTACTACTCAACTTCCGCCATTGAACCTGCAGGTCACTGCTCCTGCTCCCTTTTGAGAATCTATGCACTCACAACAATTCTCTTTTATTTCATCAAACACTTCTGTGAACAGGATATTCTTTGGAAATTCTCTGAAATTCTTGGAGGAAATAGAGGATGATCTATTCATTCAAATACTGCATATTATTTTTCCACTTCTGACTCCGACCCAAAGCAGAAAACTGCAGAAGGCCTATATGAAGATGAGGAAACTGATGAAATTGAAACTGTGATGGAGAGAGTTCCAGAAGCTTACCATGCCTTTTTAGATTTTTTGTCCAAGTTTAAAGCTGATAAAATCCCTCCTCATTGCGCTTACAACCACAATATTGAACTGCAAGTTTCTTTTCCTCCAGTTAGGGCTATCTACTCCCTCAGTCACCATGAGAAGGAGGCCCTACAAGCCTATATAGCGGAAAATATAGAGGAAGGTTTCATTCCCCCCAGCACTTCAAGGACTGGTGCACCTGTCCTCTTTGTGAAAAAGAAGGATGGTGGTTTGAAATTTTGTGTTGACTGTTGCAAACTTAATGCTCTTACTCAAAAGAATTGGTATCCTATTCCTCCCTTGACTCACTTATTAACAGTCTTCTCCGGTGTAAGACTCCAAACGGTTCTAGGCTGTGGCATTTCTGTTGAGGGGAAAGGTACTGTTTAGGCTTCCCTCCTGAGTGTTACAAAAATATTTAAATTTAACCAGGATCAAAGTCCAGAACTTTTTTAAGTGAGGAATCAAGTAGTAAAGGATAAAGTTTGATAATAGTTGGTAGCAATGGAGCAGCACTATCTGAGGCAAGTTTATGTGAGAGATATTTGAACAAAAGAAGTTGAAGTTTGTTTAAAGTTCAAAAGAACAAAGATGTTTTATGTAAACAATGACCACAAGCTAATAACTCTGGTCACCAGCAGAAGATTTGGAATGATCAACTCAAACCCAAACCACCCTCCAGGTTCTCAATGAACCCACCCAACTCTCCGCAATCAAGCGCTTGAAGAGTACCAGATAACTGAGGGTGTCCATACAAGAAAAAGCACAATGTTTTGAGAAGCTCTAAAAGCAAACAGTAACTGATTTGAACAGGAATAAACTCAAAACTTCTCAAGGAACTCAAGAGAAGGCTGGAAGAATGCAAATTTAAAAAAAATAAAAGGAGGTATAACACTCCAGGTTTTAGGCTTAATAAAACCTCTTCAATCAATCGTGATTGGCACCAGAAAGATTATCAAGGAAGGATCAAGACCAGTATGTTCAGAGAAAGGGATCAAGGAGTGGTGTAACACTCAAGAATTTCAACAGACAGAATTCTCTTCAACCAGCAAGGCTATTGGTTGGTGATAAGGATCAGGCCACAGAGGGGCAAAGACTAAGGATCAATGGATCAAGGGGCAATCATAGATATACCCAGGATAAGGATGAGGATCAATTACTGACAATAACCGGGGGGAATACGCACACACTCCCCTGGATGTTTTGAAAAATTTAGGGGAGAGCCCCTCCTTTTATGGGCCATGGGTCCCTGTAGACTATTTACAAGAGATGACACAGATAGGGTGAAATAAAACAATTGAAAAAAAAAGTTTTTTTTTTTAAAAAAAAAAAACTGATTTGATCATGATCATGAGAAAACAAAAGAAACTGATGAGAAAAAAAAGAAGAAAACAGAAACCTAAAAAATTGAAATAATGAAAACCATGGATGAGCAGGAATGGAAAGACACCGGCTCGTGCCAATGATGGGTGTGGGCAGGTGATGAAGTTGCAGGGGGGGAGGCCGCGCAGTCAGGCTGACAGGCCTGAGGAACCGCTGTTGGTGTGCCGATGATTGCGCAAGACCGGAGACCTCAGGCAGATAAGGAAATTAACTCACGCTTGGGCGCAAGAGGTGATGGTGAGCAAGGAGCAAGCTATGCTTTCTTGAGGTTGATGGATGGTGGGAATGATGGTCTTGATGGGTAGGATGATGAGGATGATTGAGGTGAAAAATCAACTTGGAAGTGAGGATCAAGGGGGGATGAGCAGATCGGATGGATGGCAGGTGGTTGGATAAACAGTGAGGAGAGGGAGGTGGGATACTACTGCGGGGATGAGCTAGACTGGAGATGGAAGAATGGGAGCCATTGCGTTGATCAGTGAATGCATTGGTGAGATCCCAATCAGCAAAATCAAGACTGGGAAGTGGTTGCCTAGTCTGGGGGGGTTTGATTGACCAAGCATGAAGTGATGATGAGGAATAGGTTGATATGGACCAAAGTGGCAGAGCAAGATGATGATGGATGATTGCTGTCACTGTCAATGTCAACAACAATGCCGGTGCTGGAAAGGGTTGATCTGAGCCAAGCTGATATTGCCGGGCGCTTGGCAAAAGGAACCGGAGGATGAGGAGTGGAGCAAGAGGGACTTGAACACTGCGCACAGGGTTCCAAACACCCAAGAGATCCTCCTAGAAAAAAAGGATAACGGAAAGCTGGGAACTGGAAACTAAATAGGGAATCATTCCAGAAAAGATTTTTTTTGATGATGATGAATTAAGGATGAGGAAAAAGAGTGTAAATTTTTTTTAAAAAAATTTGGACTTTGCCAGTGCAGTTTCCAGGTTTTGTCACCACACCGTTTCTACCATCTTCTCTAAAATCAACCTTGGGGGTGCTTATAATCTCTTTTTGATCAAGGAGGGGGATGAACATCTTACAGCATTCAGGACTTAGTTTGGAATTTTTTGATATTTGCTTGTTCCATTTGGACTGACCAATGCTCCTTCCCCTTTTAAATTTCTTGTTGATGAAATTTTTGCAGAAATTCTTACCATCTGTGTGGTGGTATACCTTGATGACATTTTTATTTTTTCCAAGAACTTATAAGAACATACAGCTCATGTGTGTGAATTCTTAGGCAGACTTTGGAAGAACAACTTATATGCAAAAGCTTCTAAATTCAAATTTCATTCCTCCTCAGTGGACTACTTAGGCTATTTGATCTCCATGGATGGCATTGAAATGGAAAAATCCAAGTTCCAAAAGATCTTGCATTGGCCAGCACCAACAAATAAAAAGGCCTTGCAAAAGTTCTTGGGTTTTTCTAATTTTTATAGCAGGTTTATTATTGACTATTCCAGGAAGTTCTAACTCCTCACTGCTCTAACTGGTTCAGACCCCATATTTACTTTGTCCCCAGGGGCTCTGTAGCTGTTTGAGGACCTCAAACTTGCCTTTAACAAGGAACCTATCCTCAGACATTTTGATTTCTCTTTTAAAATGTTTCTAGAGACTGATGCTAGTGACTATGCCCCAGGCGCTGTCCTCACCCAAGTCTCTCCTGATGTATCCAAACACCCAATTGCTTTTGACAGCAGAAAATTGGGTATTGCTGAACTGAACTATGAAATCTACAATGAAGAACTCTTGGCCAGTTTATGGGCCATCAGTATCTGGAGAGCTTAACTCCTCAGTATTGTAATGCTTCTCCCTTTGAAGTTCTCACTGATCATTTTTCTCTGAAATATTTTATGACCTCTAAAGTATTGACTTGTTGCCAAGCCCATTGGGCTGAGTTTTTATCTGAATTTGACTTTAGTATAGTCTACAGATCTGGAAAGAACTCCATAGTGCCTGATGTATTTTCAAGTCAAGACAATGTTTATCCCAAGGAGAGATTCCCTATGTAGAAAAAAAACCAGAAAATGTCAAAAAACTCTTGAAGCAGACTGACTTTGAACCTTCTAGAATTTTCTTTATGTCCACAAAACAGGTTGATCAACACTTGGACAACTCAATTCAATCCCAGATCTCCACCAAATAAACCCAACAGATTATTGAGAAGTTACATAAAAAGGAACAAGTAAAGAGTTACATTATAGATCCAGACACTGGACTCCTTATTTTCCAAAATAGAATAGAAATCCCCAAAGAAGATGCAAAGCTCCAGCTTTAAATAATTTGAAAAAAACACAATTCTCCACTCTCTGGTCACCCTGGACAAGACAAAGCAATTGATCTTGTCAAAAGAGACTTCCATTGGGAAAATATGACTTCCTTCATCAAAGATTATGTTTCTTCTGGTCACCTTTTCAGCAGAAAAAAACCCAGTCACCACAAGAAGTTTGGACTACTTCAACCCTTACAAATTCCAGATTCTCCCTGGACCTCACTCTCTATGGACTTACTGTGGAGTTAGCTAACCTGATAATCTCTCATGCCTTTACTAAACATGAAATCCCAACTGACATTTTCAGTGACAGAGGATCTTTATTTTTTTCTTCTTTTTGGAAAAATGCATGTGAAAAATTAAAGACAAAGAGAAATCTCTCCCCAGCTTACCACACTGAGAAATAGGGTTGAACAAAACGGGTAAATTAGATCCTAGAACAATTTTTTAGGATGTATGTCATTTATCACCAAGATAACTGGGATACCTGGATCCTTCTTGCTGAATTTGCCTACAAAAATTCCAACCAAACTTCTACTAAGCAATCTCCATTTTTTACCATTGATGGTTTTCACCCCAACTTTGAAAGCCTCCATGTAGTAGAAAACCAACCTGCCAGCCACAACATGAATTAGATTCACCAGCATCAGAAACAATTAGGAGTTGAATTGGAGAAGTCAATTAGAACATATAAAAGATATGCTGACCTACAAAGAAGTAATTTTCCTGCCTCATTTTCTGTTTGAAACAAAGTTTGGCTCTCTTCCAAAAATATCAAAACTAATTGTCCAACTCATAAGCTTTCATATAAATGGTTAGGTCCTTTTTTGATTACAAACCAGATTGAAGAAAATTCATTCAACCTTCAAATTCCTCAACAATGGTCCACTATTCAACCTGTGTTCCACTCCTCCTTACTCAAGCCATATCAGGTAAAATCACTGTCCTCCAGGCACCAAAAACAAACTGAACCATTCAGAATCAACGGGAACAAGAATGGGAAGTGTCTCAAATACTTGAATCAACAATTAAGAGGTGGAAATTAATTTACTTAGTTGAATGGATAGGTTTTCAAACTGATTATGAATGCACCACTTGGGAACCTCACTCTAATCTTAAAAACCGCCCTACCTTACTTCAAGATTTCCATCAACTATATCCTTCAAAACCAAAAAAATCCTTAAAATAAGTAAACCAGATCTACTCTTCAAAGGAAGTTTTATACAAAAAATAAAATATCTTTCAAATATATCATATAATCCATTTTCTTTTTATTTTTCTCTATACTTAAGCAAAAGAAAATCAATTTCTTCTCTCAAATATATATATATATATATATATAATAAAAAAATAAAAATAAAATAAAAACAAGAAAAATAAAAACAAGAAAAATAAAAACAAGAAAAATAAAAACAAGAAAAATAAAAACAAGAAAAATAAAAACAAGAAAAATAAAAACAAGAAAAATAAAAACAAGAAAAATAAAAACAAGAAAAATAAAAATAAGAAAAATAAAAAAAACTCATATAAAAAAATCTTCAAATAGCTTTGCACATCAAATCATTCAACTATTTTATTCTAGAAATGCATGAATTTCCTAGCTTCAAATATTTAACTTGATAAGAATTAGGTCCTCTTGCAGTAGTCCCCACTTCAAAATTATGACAAGCTAAAGCTAAAAAATCCAATAAAATTTTCTTTATCTCTCACACTTTTTTCTTTCTAGCCTCAAAAAACCAATACTTTTCATGTTTTATTTCACTTCCCCATCCTGTCTTCAAACCCTCCTGCAATTCATAATTTAAATTTCTAGAGTTTCTACTATTAACTTCAAAATATTGAATCACTTGGCCTTCATTTAAAACTGAATTTTCTCTAAATCTATGTCCCTCATTCATCTCCAACAATTTGCCTCCATTCTATATTTCCTCCAACAAAACCTCTGAACCATTCCACCTTTGAATCCCCTTCTTCTTATTCCTTCTGTCTTCTACCACCTTCATCTTCACTTCAAGATCCTTCATCTTATTCCTTAACTCTTCCAACTCCAAGGAGTCATCTGCTCTTCCCCCTTCTTCAACAATGGCCTTTTCTTTCCCTTTTCCAGCATCTTTTTGTATTTCTCTATCCTTTTCCATATCACTCAACTCCATCTCCAAACTACCTTTGGCAACTTCATCCTCTTCAATTCTATCAAAACTTCCTTCAAAAGTTTGAAAATTCAACCTTTGACGCTTTGACAACTTCCTTTGACGCTTTGATGGTTCAAACTTCAACAGTTTGAAGGTTTTAACTTTGAAACTTTTACAAACCCCTTCAATGGCTCAATGTTGAGGTTTCATGGGACAACCTTTGATGCTTCAATGCTTTGACTGGTTGAACCTTGACCATTTTCTTTGAAGTCCTCAATGTTTCAACAACTTTCTTTGAAGGGTTTGACGGACTCCATTAAGCTCCTATTTTTTAACCTCTTTGACAGTACCTTGACCACCTCTTCTTCTGAATTCATGTGAGGCTCCCCTACCTTATGAAGGCCTCTCTGCGCTCCTCATCACAACTCTTTGACATATCATCTAAGGCCAAATGCCCAGTTTGCCGTAAATTATCCCTTTTCTCCTGCACCTTCTGCAATCTTTCCTGCATCAGTCAAACTTAAAATTCTATTTCAGTACATAAACCATCCTCAACAGAAAAACTTAGAAAAAATTACCTGAATACTAATCAATCCTGTATGAGTAACCCACAGTCATAGCATCATCATCTGGGGCCTCCTTGACTTCAAAGTAATGACTTTTCTCTAGGACCCACTGTGTTGGCCCCATGGCTTTTTTTTTTGCTTGTCCATTTCACAGATCCTTCCATATTGCCTAAGCTTTCACACTTAGATTAATTGTGCTTGATACTGGTGGTACAGATTCTCTCCATCTTGGTGCATCTTTCACAGCTTGGAAAGTATTGTTGGACTGTATGGTAGTTATTGGTTTTCTCCAAGGTTTAAGTTGGTGCAGGTGATCTTTTGTAGGAGGAAAATGATGGTAATGGGGCGGATGGTGGTGATGGTTGTGGGTAGGGAGAAGGGAATCTCAAGATAGAAACGGCTGAAGGAACAACCTGGATGGCCTCTTCAATCTCTCCTTTTATGGTCATCAGGAGATGCCATCCTTTTCACCAGGGGGTACTGTCATACTGACACCTAACTCAGTCTAACCTCATTATCTAACCTCAGCAAACCCAATCTAACCCTCAGGCCTCATCTCATTTCCAAGGAACTTCAATCTCAAGGCTCAGGAGACTTACATCAATATGTCTCCAGTAACTATATACCTCAGGATCTTCATGCAGTACATATCTACATATAGTCTAACCTCATAAATTATGCAGATAGACTTCATAAGCTTGCACATACTTAATCTCCCAGGTATGCACATACTCCAACCTTATGAAATCTGTCTAACCCATACTCTTTCATGGTTCATCCTTTGGGAATCCTTATGTACATCATCTTGCAGATTGTATCCCATACTCTATCTACTTAGTGCATAGTTTCATGGCCTCCATGTACGCTGTCCATCCACCAACTGTACTCTCCCAACTTAGACAACTCAGACCTGTAACCTTTTACCAATGTAGAAGCAACCTAACCTAATTTAGTAGCATACCTGATAAGCCCTCTCTGTTACCTAGACTGTTACCATGTCATCAAATATATAGTCTGAGCCCCAATGACTTGCACCTCTGTTGAAGTTCCAATCTCTTGTCTATTTAAACTGGCCTCATCTTCCTCCTTCCTGATTGTTCCCTAGGAAATCTGTTTACTCCTTCTTACTAGGAATCCATCCCAGAAAGTTTCATCAGCAACTTATCTTCAATTCAGTCCTAATCTGCTCCTTGTAGCCTCTTCCAGTATCCTTTCCCCCAATCCTACTTATAGTAGAGTCCCCTCTGTGCCAAGCCCTGCTTGCATGTCAGCAGCCCTTGTGACATAGAGTGTCCCTGTTGGTGGGAGAGGGGTCAGGTCCCCCCCACTTCCATTTGCTTCAATGCAACCAGCCTGGTTGCTTTGTTTCCCCTGTTTGGAGAGGTGATCAGGTCCCCCCCACCTTTTGGTTTCCTTGTTGAAACCATTCTGCATCATTGTTTCCCCTCCTTGCAGCAATAAAGTTAAGGGGGTGGGGGGCAATATTTCTCACCCCAACACTATAACACCCAACTGAAGTGGGAAACTTCATTTGGAGTCCCTCTTCCCCCTAAAGCAGTCCCACAATGGGCCAGAAGGAACAAATAGTTTCCCGGCCCAAAACTGATATATGAATACTATGGTGGGCTATCCTGGCTGGCCAATTATGTCCAAAATACAGATGAGGCCAAATAATTTCCCCTCAATCACATTTGGCTTGAGTGTACCATCCAACTCAACCGGCCCATGAGGGCCTGTAGACCAAATGGACTATTTTGCATGTTTTGGGGCCAGTTTCCCCAAATCAGTGACATTCATGCAGGCTGGCATGGTCATTATAATTTTCCAAAGAGTCCCATATATGCATCTAATTTTGATTGCACCTATATGTGGCAAACACGTGATTTCCTAAATATTTTAGCAAATTCCACTCATTCTTAAATCAAGCAGTCACCCTCCCTAAATGTCTAGAGAAAAAACCCCAAATTTTGACTCTATTCATGTATCAACTTCTCAACCCACTATAGCCTACCTCTCTTTGATTCAATTTATTGAAAATAAACTTCAAAAAAGCCTCAAAGCACTCAAAATTCTTGAAAAGAAACAAGCTTTTAGAATTTAAAATTTGGAACCAACCTTCAAAGTAGGAGAGTTAGTTTGGCTCAATTCTTTCAAAACTTGGGCCACTCAAACTACTCAAAAGCCTTCATAAAAGAACCTCATTCCATTCAAATTGAAATAAAACAATTTTGGCAAGACTTTTAAACTCAATTTTCACTTCAAATTAAAAATTCCATCCATCTCTCAAATTTCTCTCCTACAGCCCACACTGGGTCTACACCCAGAAAAAACTCATCCCCTCCCTGAAGCTGTCAAAATTTAAGATCATCTAGAGTGGGAATTAAGTTGTATCCTTGATTCAATCTTAAACAAAGTAAAGCTACAGTAATATTACAAATGGATGGCTCACATGTACTATAAGAATTTTACCTCTTGGTCACTGGCTCACCTTCTTCAAAATTTTCCTGAATTGTTTTGTGAATATAATTAAAATTGCCCTCATAAAAACTTATAACCTTTTTTCCATCTAATTTTTATTACTCCAAATTTACTTCAAATTTCTTCATTTATTTTTGGTTTAATTATCTCATTATTCATTGAAGTATATAAATTTTTTGAAATAATATTTTAATATAAAATAAAGAAACAAATATATTTAAGTTATATCAAATAAAAATAGGTAATTTATTATGTCATAGACCACATACTTTAAATTGCAGGTGTTCTACATCTGCAAAATTCAACTACCACATGGAAAAATCCTTTATTTCACAGGTTTTGAAGCATTCATTTTTTGGAGATACAATTCTGCAGCCCTGTAGCTAGTTTCCTGAAACCCTCATAAAAAATACTTGGTAATTTTTGAAGCATTGTAAGACCTTAAAAATTTCATTGAAAAAAAAAGTTTTTATTGCATTTTTAATTGATTTCTTTTGGTGTTTTAAGCTTCCAGAAAGTTAAAAAAAATGAAAGATCTTTATCTTATGTTTTTTAGATCTTTTGGATTTAATAGGTCGTATAAAAGTTAACCAAACCCGCCATTTTTTAATGGTGGGTTTCAACCCAAATCTGCCATTTCAAACCTGCAATTAAAAATCAAAAACCCACTTATTTCACATCAGACATGTCAAAGTTAACATGAAATAAGTGGGTTTTTTTCAAATAAAGTATTTAAAGGCTTCTGCCACCTGTCCAAGTCATCCACCCCTGGCTTCCCACCTCCTTCTACCCCTAACCTCATTGCAATTTTTTTTACCTCCAGCCTCATCATAAAAAGATTCACCACTCTCATAAATTGCCCTTACTCTTTCCAAATGGCCCCTCAGCAAACCTCCCCCCGCAAGTCCACACAAAAGTCCAACACATCAAAGCAAACATTTCCAAGGAAATCCACAACAAACAATCCTCCCCCATCAGCTTCCAAGGGCTTAAGTTAGCTCAAGAGAGCTGATCACATCATCCTGGTCAACTGGCTCAAAATTCCCTCCAACTATGATGCCTGCTTTGGATCGGGCAATGAAAAACGAGTTGACGGCCTCCATCCTCTAAGTTCAATGGTTATCTCCTGATGGCCAATGAACTCAAGAACAAAACAAAAGGTAGGCTGGATCTTTCATCCAAACAGATGAGGGAGAGATTCAAGAATTATTGAGCCAAGTACAAAAAGGCCCACTCCATGTCAATTTCAACCGGCTTTGGTATCAACAACTCTGACAAATCCCAGGGAATCAACTCGGTGGTTGATAAGTTGGACTCCATTTGTCATTTTTATATTCAAATGGATGAAATATTTGGAAAGAAGGCCAAAATCACCCCTTTAGCTGCTTTTGATTCCCAAAAATCCTATTCAGTCCACCCTGAAGACTTGGCTGGGGATGCTCAGCCTAGCAATGGTGATCCTGAAGAAACCTTTGCCTTGGAGTGGCCCCCATCCAATGCCAAGGAGGATATTCAAATGCAATCAGCTCCAATCAGGTCTAATTCCCCGTTGATTGATGTGTCACGCCATACCTTGGACCCCTCCCCTCCCTCTTTGAATTGCTCTCTTCCTGGGTTAGCAAATCTCATCAACCTTGCTGATGCAGAACAAGATGCTCCTCAGTCTCCATTACCCTCAACATTTGTTCAAGTAAGGAACCAAGCTCTTTTCTCTTCTGTCTGGTTAATCCTGACTGATTTAGATTGTAAAAAAACAGGCTCATCCATTCCTGAATGGCCAAAAACTCAAGCCAATGGGGCCTCCCAAATTGCCTTCCAACACTAGTGACAACTTTCAGATTCAAACATCCACTCAAAATGGTAAGCAAAAGGCCTCCAATTCCAACAATATCAAACCCAAAAGTCACCAAAAGAGTAGAAACACTTCTGGTTTTTCAGGCTTTGAAGAAATGATGGACAAAAAAGATCCATGTAGGTCCATTGGTTGAATATCATTGCTTTTAAAATCATGCTCATTGCTTTCCCCTGAAAAAAACAGTCAAAGCACAAATTGAATCCAAAAAACTTGAGTTTGAAAAGCAAAAGTGGGATTGTCAACTGGCCATGGATGTTCAAAAGCAGAAAGCCAAGAGTTTGGCTCATCAACAAAAATGGGATGCTGAGTGGAAGTTTAAACAGGCTGAGCTAGAATTTCAAAAAGAGGAAAAGGAGAAGGATTGACAGCAAGCAAAACTGGAAAAGGAGAGGGAACAACTTGCAACCAAAAAAAGGATAAGTTATCAGTAGCCTTGGCTTGCATTGGTATCAGTAGAACATTTGATGAAATACAGCAGATAACTCAAATGCTGGGCTTTTAAATATATTTGCATGGGTTAAAGAAAAACAAAAAAATTATTTTTGATTACAACATTTGACAGTATTCTTAACCCCACCAACATACAGATCTTTTTTGTTTTTATTTATATTTTTTTATAGGGTAAATTTGGCCATTATTAATTTCCCTACAAGTTTTTCTAGTTGTTTTATTAATTTGAAGTGACATGGCCATTCTGGTATGGGTTGCTGTGTACATAGCAGGAAAGGTACAGTACTTGTACTTATCAGCTGCCCAAACCATTTTGACTATAGCTTTTTGCTTGAAATAAATTCCAAATCCAAGGTCAGGAAAAACAAATAGGCCATCCAATCCTTGATATTTTTCTGTATTTTCAATAATTTGACCATTTGATTTTTTGGCTGGAACCACAAGTAAAAAGGAGTAGCCAGAGATTTCGCCTTTGTCAATATGAGGAGAGTTTTAAAAAGAATCCAAGGTGAAAGTGATGTGTGGGGAAAAATCAAAAGGTGTAGGCTTGGAACCAAATTCCAAAAAAGAGAAAGAGGGGATGTTGTTGTCCTTCATGGTATCATGGTTTGATTCAAAGGAAAGTTTGGCCAAATTGCAAAACATTTGTCCTAGAATTTGGGATACTTTTCTGGCCTTAAGGTTGAGGAAAGCATACTCTTGAGGAGAATATCTAATAGATGATTTCCTCACATAATGTTCAAATAACTCCAAAGGGTGCATTGATTTTTGCCATGCAACTCCCCACATTTTTCCACCCCAAGATCTTGAAGGACCAACTTGGTTGACAAATTTTTTTGAACCATGAAGGAAAGTTGTGAAAAAGTTGATGTCCTTCTTATTTTTTTCTGAGAGTTTATCCAAGGGCACAAATTCAATTATTGCAACCAGGGCTTGGTGATCAGATTGATTGAGGACAATTACTTTTCCACATTGGAAGAAATGGAACTGTTTGATTGTTTGTTTTGCGTGCTCAAATTCTTCCTGGGTGGGTTTTTGACTATTCTTTTTCTTTTTTGGAAACAATTGAAGGGTACAGATCCAAAGGAGGTGGTTTCCAACCAGACCAGACCAACTTTTAATTAATACCTTCCTCAGTAACTTCCAAAGACATTTCTGAATCCCAAGATTGAAGCCTCTTTTGGCAAGAAGCCCTACTCTTCCCACCTCTCTGTGTGTTTTTCAAGCCATCTCCTTCCATCTTGCTCCCTCCCAATCCTGTACTTAGATTGAGTTGAGGAACAATGCAGGATTCAATTTTTTTGTAAAATTTTGAGGTGGGTGGGAGAAGAATTGGATGTTCCCCAAAAGCGGTCAAATTTTTTCCAAAAAAAAAAGTCAGTCCAATAGACATCATTGGTGAAACATGATTGAATAAAAGAAAAAAAAACAAAACCTGGACTGGAGCCCAGGGACACCAACAGCTGAATCCCCCCCAAAAAAAAATTGGCATGAGTGACCCATGCAACACACCAACAAGCAAAGTTATCAAAAAAATTAAAATTAAAAAAAAACCTACCTTCCATGGAAAAGAACACCTGAAAAAACCAAAAAACACCCTGTTGGCTTCCGGTGCAGTCCAGAGACACCTAAAAAGAAAAAATGATCAAAAAGAAAATAAAATAACTGAAGGTCATCTCCAAAACAAATCTCAAAAAACAGGTGCAGGAGGCATTGGCAATCAATTTCTGGATTGATTGCAAAACAATTGCTTGATTTATTGCAAAATGATCAAATAATTGATTGCAAAACAATCAAGCAATTGAATGCAAATCAATTGCAAATCAATCAAGCAATCAATTGGTTGATCAAATTGTGATTGATCAATTGATTTTGTTTTGATTGATCAGGATTTGGTTGATTGATCAATTGATTTGGTTTCAATCAATTGATTGAATCCAAATTTATTGGTGGGGGTTGTTCAAGCAAGGCAGGAGGAGGAAGAGGAGGAGGAAGGGGGAGAAAGAGAAGGGGGGCTTACCAGATGAGGTGGAGCTGAGAGAGAAGACCTGGGGGAAGCTCAAAGGAGAGGTAAGCAAGGGTGGTTTAGTGAGTGGAATAAATGAGGGAAGGGGACTCACTGAGTGTGTCAGTGAATTGGATGGTGGATGTTTTGGGGAGCTTGGTGAGGCAGGTTTCTTGGTGAGGTTGATGAGGCTGGTGAGGTTGGTTAGGTTTCTGGGGTGAAGGAGGTGGTTTGATGAGGAGGAGGAAGGAAGGTGACTGGTGTGTGAGTGGGGTGAGGTGGAAGTGTGGGAGCAGTGAGGTGGAGGGGGGGGGGAGGGTAGAGGTGGGTGGGCTGGCAAGTCGTGAGGTATGAGGTGGAGATTTTTTTTGATTTTGTCTAATTCCACTAAAAAAAAAAAACCAACTCAGCCTGGAAACTTGGGTGAAAAACCAAAAAAAACTTACTGTGAAGTTATTTTTTACCTATTTAAAAATCAAAAATTACTCATCAAAGCAAGCAAGGGTGAGAGGAAGAATCCTCTCTCTCATAGAAGAAGATGAGGGACAAGATGAGACAGGGATGACTTGAGGTGGGTCAGGAATATCATTGTCAAATATTTTGTCCCATTCATCTTTGATGTCTCCCAAAAGATTGTGAAGGATTACACAAGCGATAATCCAGTTGATGAGGAACTTCCTGTCTTTGGGGTTTTCAAGCTGGTTTCACATTTCCCTTAAGTTGGCCCATCTTCCTTTCAGGACTCCTATGGCATGCTCAATCCAAACTTGTGATTGGGCAAGATGATGGTTGAAATTGGTTTTTCCTTGATTGTTAGATGAAACGTTCTGGTATGCTGCAACCACATATTTGCCACTAGCATAAGCTGAATTGGCCAGAAGGTATTGATCTTGATCAAATTAGTTCCCTGGCTTTTGGGAAAGTTGCATCCAGTTGAACACATATGAATCATGAAAAGAACCTGGAAGGCCAGCATGGTGGGATATGAAATTCTTGTTGTTATCACAAACAAGTTGTAGGGCCATGTAGTATCTAAAAAAATGAAACATATTTGGTCAGTGGTGTGATCAAAGGTTTTATCAAAGTCATTGGAAAAGAAATGAATCAGTTGCCTTTTTTTGCGATCAAAATAGTGGTTTCCATCTAGCTTGGATTTTTGACTCAAGAGGATGGTGGTTCCATCAACAAACCCAATGCAACCAGGAAAGCCTTTGGTCTTCTTTACTTGAGATATCTCCTTGCGTTTTTCTTTGGTTGGCCAAGAAAGGACTGAGTTACAGAAAGATAAGATAGCAATCATGACTCTTTTGGTGTATAAGTCAATTCTTCCATAACTGACTGAGAATAGATTTTCAAATTGATGGATTGCTGCTCCATTTCCATTTGATCCCAATCTAAAAAGAGAAACAAAAAGTTGGATTGCTGGATTGCATTGAGGATTCTGAGAATTTTTCTGGAAGATGTGGTGGTCTTCAATCATCTCCAAAAGTTTCATGAATGAAGGCAACAAACTTTGGAAAAGTTGCTCAAAGCCTAATTTGGGGATTAGATGAAGCTTTTGCCTTTCATACATAGGGTTTTGGAGGGTGTGTATTCTTGGAACCATTTATTGCTTTTCCAAAAGAGAATTCAAAGCTAACCAAGTTAATTCCATATTGGAGTTTGAATCAGAGTCTGAATGGGAGTCAAACAGTAGCAAAAGTTCAGTCAGCTTTTTTGCGTTTTCAACTACCTGGAGGGAAGTTTGATTGGACATGTTGAGAAATATTGTGATTTGATGTGGGGTGATGAGATGATGATTGGATTGGTGTGAAGATGGAAATGTGAAAATCAATAGAGATGTGAAGCAATGTGTTGGTATTCAAGTATTTGCTCAAATTATTTTTATTTCATTTTATTTCATGCTTTCCATTTCCAATTATTTTATTTCTTATTTTATTTCTTTATAAACTCTCAACCCACTACTTTCATTCTCCTCCTGCGCGTCCCCCATATTTAACCGCTGCAAATGCTCCATTTCTGAAGGCTTGCAAGATTGCTCCCCAGGATCACTCAAACCGCAATTCCCATTCACCCGGACGCGCCATCATCCACCAACCAACTTCAAGTCCTCCCCAACATCAACAAGCCCACTCACCAGCTACTGCTACAGCTCAAGCTCAAGCTCACCCAATTACCAACTCCAAGAACACTGGATCAATCTTCCTTCTTTCTTTCTTTCCCCCTTCTTTCTTCTTTGCCGCTCTGTCTAGTCAACATGCTATCTGGTCCTTTTAAGGTGTCTACTTGTCCACCCAACTATGTTTCTTTCCTTTCTGATTCCTTTTCTCAGATCATTCCTTACTGAAATTAAATGCTCCTTTTAAGTCTCTTATTCCTTCAGATTTACAGTCCCAACTCACTTTTTGGACCAGATAGGCTTGATGTCTGACTTGGAAGAACAACTCAACCCATCAAAGCTCAACATTCCCCTTCTGAATGACTCAAACTTCCCATCTTGGAGTCTCAGGATCAAGAGTTATCTTTGCAGGAAAGGACTTCTCGAGTTGACCATTGAACCCCCTCCATCACCTATGACTGGACCCCAAAAGAAGAAGATATATGAAGCCGCAGATATAATCATTCAACATCTTGGCAAATCGTCTTTTGAATCCATTGTCAATGATGACAACAATGGCAATCCCCACGCCATCTGGAAGGCCATTCTTGAATGATAAACATTGCAATCCTCCAATAATCGTGGCTGCATCTGGCTTAATTTCATCTGGTACCTCTTCAAAGGCAATCTGACAACCTACATCAAGGACTGTAGGAAACTCATGAACAAACTGACAGTTGTTAGACTCAAGGTTCCCCCCAATATCCTCAGCTACACAATCCTTGACAAACTCCCAAGCTCATTCTACCACATTGTTGATTCCCTAATTCTTAACGACTCCCTTCTTCAAAATACAACTGGTATCTTGAACAAGCTCCGCGAGGTCCTTCACCTCAAATCCTCTCTACTGCCGGAGGCCAACCCGTTGTTAGATAAGACTCCGTCGGTTGCTCTGCACAAGTCCACAGCAAAGTCCACAACAAGGAAAAAGCCCAAGCACCCCTGCTCCAAAGGACATCACAACCCCTTAGCCAAACACCCAGAGAGCAAATTCTGGTTTGTACATCCCCACCTCAGACCCAATTGGAACAAAATCCCCTCATCAAATCTTCACTCAGTCAACAAAAGCCCACCCGCCAAAGATGAAAGCAGCTCCAAAGGTGCCAAGCTTCACTTCAACACTCAAATCTACCTGTCATCCAACAGAAAAGACTCTCATCTTCCGGTCCTGGACTCTGGGGCAAGCCACCACATTGTCAACAACCCCCAGGTTCTGTTTGACTGCACTCCCATTCATCTTGTGGTGGGAACCGGCTCCTCAAATAACTCCCTCACAGCTACGCATTCTGTTTCAGCCAAACTCATCAATCATCTTGGCTCAACCATCATCCTTCAAAAATTTCTCCTCATCCCGTCTATCAACCGGTGCCTTATCTCTCTCACTCAATTAAACTCATCTAAGGCGAACTTCTCAAAAATTGGATACTCGGGCTTTGAAGTGAAGCTGGATAAGATTAGCTTTGTAGGCACCACAAACAACAAATTAACGGAACTTTGTGGAACCAAGATTCAGCAATGAAATCAGTCTACAATGCTTTTCAAGGCTCCGGAAAACCTCTGGCATCTGCGTCTTGGCCATGCCAGTAATCAATCCCTCAAGACCCTAAATTTATGCTCTGATGACTCTGACGCTTGATCCTCCGTCTGTCAAATCTGCAAGACTTTCAAGCAAGTTTTGAATCCCTTCAACCATAAATTCAAAAAAAACCACTAACCTCCTTGATGCTGTCCATCTGGAAGTTGTTGGACCTCTCTCCATCACCTCAAACTCAGGGTTCTCCTACTTCCTCTCCCTCACAGATCAATTCTCCGGATATCGCTCCCTGGCTCTCCTCAAACAGAAAAGCAAGGCACTTTCCACCATTAAAGACTTTGTGGCGCAAGCCGAAAGTCAAACTGCCCATTCCGTGAAAATTCTAATCTCTGAAAACGGTGGCAAGTTCATCTCCTCCAATCTTCACGCCTTCTGCCTTGAAAAAGGAATCTCTCAGCATTTCTCTCCCCCCTACACTCCTCAGCAAAACGGATTAGCCAAAAGATCAAATTGCCTAATTCTGGAGAAGGCTTGTTGCCTGCTAAATCAGAGTAATCTGCCGCTCAAATTCTGGGACAAGGCCGTCAATAACGCCACCCACATCCTTAACGCTCTCCCTTCCAGAACACGTGGCAACACTGTTCCTTATAACATCTGGCACGGACAATCTTTCAATCTCAACTGCCTACGGCCATTTGGTTGCGCCGCCTTTGCTATCATTACCAAAGCTGATCAAACTTTCAAATTCCTCCCCACCAGCAAAAGAGCAATTCTGCTTGGTTACGTCAATGACTTTTTGTCATTCAGACTGCTAGACCTGGATTCCTCCAAAATTTTCATCTCCGCAAACGCATCATTTGACAAGCTCTCCTTCCCTTCCTTGTCCGGCTTGAAACCATCTCATTGTCCTACCAGCTCTGACCACATGCTGACCCCCTTTTCTCCTCCTCCCCCTCCCATAAACAACTCTTTGGATATTCCTTTTGCTCCTCTTCCTTCCTCCCCAAACTCCCATGATTTCCCTCCTGCACCTGTATTTCCTCATAACACTCCTGGCTCCACCATCCCATCCGCTATCAATCCCCCTCTCCCCACTCATCAACTGTCTCACGACAGGCTAACTCACAACAATATTATCTCTCATCCACGTTGTCTCAACTCAAAAATAGGTCTTTCCGCCATCTATCTCATTGTCAACAACAGCTATTCAGATCCCAAGTCAATCCAGGAGGCTCTCAACTCAAAGTACCAAGAAGATTGGCTTGAAGCAATGAGACACAAAGAACTCAACTTGCTTGACTACCAGGTCTGGGAAGTGTCCGACCTCCCCAAGGGCAAGCTGGGACTTAGATGTTTATGGGTTTTTTGGACAAAACAAGACAAGCAAAACCGGATCATTGAGTTCAAAGCCCGCCTATGCGTACAAGGCTCCATCCAACAATATGGCATTGACTTCACCTCCACCTTCTTGCCCACTGGGGACAAGACCTCCCTCCGTATGCTCATTGCCCTGGCAGCTCATCTAAAACTCAAATTCCACCAAGTCGACGTGAAGGCCTCTTTTCTAAATGCCCCGCTGCGTGAAGAAGTCTACCTCACCCCTCCACCCTACATCTCCGTGGCGAGTGGAAAGCATCTCAAGCTCAAGAAGGCCTTGTAAGGTCTCAAGCAGGCACCAGTGGCCTGGTATGAAACACTAAGCAGCTGGCTTGTCAACCTTGGATTCCACAAGAGCGAGGCCAGCCAATGTGTCTTCTGGAAAGATTCCACTTACCTCTACGTTCACGTTGACGATATCGCAATATTCAGCCATTGTCCAGACGTCTTTGTTAGACAACTCAGCTCCAAATTCAAGATAAAGGACCTGGGACTGGCCTCCGTACTGCTCGGAATGAATGTCACTCACCTATTGGATGGATTCAAACTCTCCCACAGCTTGTACATCAATCAAGTTTGTGGGAAATATGCGCTTCCTCCGCCCAAATTGTTCTCAACTCCCTTCAATCCTCAAGGCAAGCTTTATGCCTCAAGCGAGGAGGATCATCAAGAGTTTCTACTGTTGGGCGCAAACTATAGAAAGATTGTTGGTGAGCTCAATCACATCAGCATATGCACAAGGCCCAACATCACCTTTGCGGTCAACTACCTGGCTCAATTCCTTGTTAAACCAAACCTTCATCACTTTCAGGCGGCCTTACAAGTCCTCCAATATCTCCAGCACAGCTCAAGCCAAGGAATAAAATTCATCTCCTCCTCCTCTTTCCACCCCCTTGAAGCGTACGTTGATGCCAACTGGGAAACCTGCCCCACCACGAGGAGGTCTGTCTCTGGGATGGTCATACGCTGGCTCGGAAGTGTCATCACCTGGAAATGTAGGAAACAACCAACCCTTTCGTTATCCACCACTAAAGCCGAGTACAAGGCGCTGGGCAACGCCATCAAGGAAGTAAGCTGGGTAAAATCTCTCATGAGCAAGGTTCCTGCCAGAAGAAGCTATCAAACCAGCCTTCATCCACAAGTACAACAACGGCTGTATTAAACTAGCTCTCAACCAAGCTAATCACGCAATGTTTCACACCAAACACATGGAAGTGCGATTTCACTATGTCCGCAATGAAATTCTGAAAAATGCGGTCAAGCTCCAGAAAGTGTCCTCCAATAAGAATCTGGCGGACTTCCTCACCAAACCAGTAAACAGGGTGGCGCTCTACCGCGCGTTAGACGCTCTGAACATCTTGAAATAATTTGAGCAAGGGAGGCTGTTGGTATTCAAGTATTTGCTCAAATTATTTTTATTTCATTTTATTTCATGCTTTCCATTTCCAATTATTTTATTTCTTATTTTATTTCTTTATGAACTCTCAACCCACTACTTTCATTCTCCTCCCGCGCGTCCCCCATATTCAACCGCTGCCAACGCTCCATTTCTGAAGGCTTGCAAGATTGCTCCCCAGGATCACTCAAACCGCAATTCCCATTCACCCAGACGCGCCATCATCCACCAACCAACTTCAAGTCCTCCCCGACATCAACAAGCCCACTCACCAGCTACCGCTACAGCTCAAGCTCAAGCTCACCCAATTACCAACTCCAAGAACACTGGATCAATCTTCCTTCTTTCTTTCTTTCCCCCTTCTTTCTTCTTCACCGCTCTGTCTAGTCAACACGCTATCTGGTCCTTTTAAGGTGTCTACTTGTCCACCCAACTATGTTTCTTTCCTTTCTGATTCCCTTTCTCAGATCATTCCTTACTGAAATTAAACGCCCCTTTTAAGTCTCTTATTCCTTCACAATGGAGATGAGATGTGTGTGATGCAATGGAGATGCAACCAGTATGGATTTGCTGATGTGGATGGATGGTGGATGGATGATGATGCATAAATGGAAGGTTTCATGGCGGGTTTGATGTTTGAAATCTTCCATTTTCATGAAACCCTCCATTTTGAAATACACCAGTTAGGGGGTATGTTTATTTCAGAAACCTGCAATTCAAAATGGCGGGTTTGCTTACTTTGATACGCCCTAATATGAAACCTTAAATATTTCATTTACAAAATCAAAAAAATCAAAAAAACCAAAAAAAAGTTGGAAAAAATCAAATCCCTCATTGTATTTTTTAATCCTTCCCTTTTAATTTTTAGTTGATTTTTTTTTTTGGGTGAATCAAGCTCTGAGAAATTTAATAAAATAATGAAAGAACTTTCATTAGTTATTTGTCATTGTTTGGATGTATTCCTACATCTTGATAAATTCATGCAAAAAATAAATGAAAAAAATTGGATTTCTCATTGCATTTTTTGATACTTTTGTTTGAATTTTCAATTTCTTTTTTTTTTGGTGATTCAAGCTCTAAAACAGTTGTACAAAAAGTCAACAATCTTTATCAGTTTTTTTTTGAATTTTTTGAATGTATTCTTGGCCTCCAAAAAATGAATCCAATTTTAAAAGACTTCGAAATAACACATCCATTTTAATGTTTTTCTTTTCACATCTGGACCAAATATTCCCTAAATTTTCTTTTAAAGAACTTTATGAAAGCATGCAAAGATAAACCAAATAATTGTTTTGACTGCTTCATTTTTTTGGTGTAGAAAATTTGAAAAGCATTTAAAATAATCATTTGTTTCTTGTTTGGATGCTTTTCCAAATTTCTGTAAAAAGGAATTGAGGAAAACATTGATGCCAGATGGGAAAAAAAGAAACATTTAAATTAATGTGTTATTTTGAAGTTGTTTTATGTTGGACTCATCTTTCTGAGGTCAAGAGTACATTTAAAACATCCCAAAAAAAATTAAAAAGCTCTTTTATTTTTTTAAACAATTTCTTGGGAGCTTGAATCACCCAATTGAATTAATTGAAAAGACAAAGAAAAGGATTCAACAATGCAATGAGAATGTTGATTTTTTTGAATTATTTCTTTTGGGAAGTGATAAATTCAGGACCCCAGGTTGTGAATGGTTTTTTTTTCACAACATGCGCAAATTTTGGTTGTGAATTACACCCCTTTTTTATTTTTATTTTTTTTTCTTTGTTTTTTTTTTGGGTAATATTAAATTCATGGCTCATTGAGCTATGCACATGGTTTAAATTGGGCGGTGTGGCACGCCACACGGTCCTATTTGGGCTGTGTATAACCCCCCATGGCTCATGGAGTTGTGCGGCCCACCCAGCCTGGTGCGCTGCTGTCTGGACTTCCATATGACTACATTTGAGCTTTGTGGAGTTGTACTTGGCTCAAGTGTAGTTGTGTGGCATCCCACACAACTCCGGAATGCGGTGAGAAAAAAAAAAGGAAAATGAATGAAAGGGTACTAACACAACCATGAAACTAAATAAACCTTCCATAAAAACAGAAGTCAACCAAAAAATCAAAGAATGTTCATTTTTTGGTTAAAAAAATAAATAAATAAATAAATAAAAAACAAAAACTGGTACTATCCAATGGAGTAGCCTTAAAGTAAAAAGACCCAAAAAAACACAATTAACTGGACTAGCCCTAAACTAAAAACACCAAAAAAAGACAATTAACTTGACAAGCCCTAAAGTAAAAACACCAAAAAAAAGACAAGTAACTTGACAAGCCCTAAAGTAATTTCAAATTGACTAAACCTAAAGTAAAAGGGCCTAAAAATTAAAGAAGTCTTTTGACCAGCCCTAAAGTAAGAGTTCCCAAAAAAATACAAGTCTTTTGACCAGCCCTAAAGTAAAAACACCAAAAAAAAACAAGTTCAAATTGTGTTAAGCTGATCCCATCCCAAGCTTAAAATGAGTTAAGCTTTTGATGGAATCAGCCCAACACAAGTTGAACTGACTTACAATTAAAATCTAATTCAAAAAATTCAATATAATGATGTTAACTCAAAACACTCAACATAATGATGTTCAAAATGTGATAACCCTTTATATTAATAGAACTTGTTAGCTGCATTAGAATTGCAATTTATATGAAACCCAATGATGAGATGAAGTCAAAGTCTATTAAAATCTAGAATTCCTTTGCATTTGATCTTTGAGATGATCAAACCAACCAGAGGCTTTTTTAGAAATCAAGGAACATGGTTTTACTACAATGGGCGGGATTGGAATCATTTCTCCCTCAAGTACTCATAGAACCCAGTCCTGATTGTTTACAAAGGAAATGAAAATTGGATCTGATTGATTGGTAACACCATTTTTCATTGGAGTATAAGTATCACATGAATCCAATGAAATGAAACATATAGGTTTGGAATATGTGTCTGCTATGATTTGACCCATGCCCAATTCAGCCAGCCATTTTGAGGAGGATATCTTTTCATTTATGTCTTCAACATCAAGTCTTTGTTTAATATTTTCAACCTCCTTTGAACCACCAAGCATCTTAATTTAGCATGCTTTATGTTTCTCTAAAGTTTCAATCATTTCCTTCCTAACTTTAAACCAACAATGTTCTTCATAACCAAGAGATTTAGAAATGACTCTAAATCCACAATTCCCATCTCCAATTGGATCCAAAACCTCACCCAAGAACTTATGGAATTTCTTTTTTATTTGATTGAGGAGTTTCACGTTTTTTTCCTATCATTAAAACTAACTTAGTATTCATTTCTGTAATTGGATCAATGAAATGAAAACTCACCAAAGATGAGCTTCTGGTTGAGACTTGCTGCATTTTCTCTTCCTCTGAAGAGGATTCTGATTCCAAATTGATTTTTCCTTCTTCACTTTCAGTCTCTCCCTCTGAACTATGAAATTAAGATTGAGATTCTTCCAACTTTGACTGAAAATTCATCATTATTTAGTAACTAAGTTCATTAAACCAAAAAAATGAACATATCCCAAAAGAAAAGACTTACAATCTTTTGTCTTTTCTTGTTTAAAGACCTTCTATTTCTTTTTTCCACCTTGATTTTTTTTCAACAAGCTCAAACTGAGATGGCTCTTGCCGCATATCTGTCAATTTTGGCCCACCCCTACTTGATTGTAAGACTTTAGGTTCAAGTCTTGGCTTCAATCAATATTTTGTAATCTTCTGAATTGTATACTTCAATAGTCCGCTTTGCTCATGATCTGGAGATCCCAAGATCATTGCATTGAATTTTTCACGTAACTGAGTAATTCTTAGCATTTCATTGACATTTCATGGGGAAAATTCAAAGGATAAACCATTAGTGAATTAGGATTCATTAATCAAAAAGCATTGATCACATAGTGATTTGAACAATCCAATGTGAGCCAACCTACAGAACAAGAACTGCAAGCGTCATAGTCCAACCTCCACTGAGGATGAAAATCTTTGGTTACCACGGATCCTCTGAATGCTAGATGGTCACCAATTTGGTGGGAACAGGGAAAACCCATAGTCTTGAAATAAACTCATTACATCCAACCTCCTTACAGACTCTTGGACCATTAACTCTCAAAATTGAGGACAACTAAGGGATTTTCCCTCTCTTTGTTTCCACAATGGTCACCTATTTGGTGGGAACAGGGCAAACCCCTAGTCTTGGAATATGACTTGGTGCAGACTTTGCCATCATGATCAGGTTTGAACTTCTCAAATTGTTCCCTAACAAGATAAATTGCCTCTAAAGCCAATTTTTAACCCAATGGTAACATTTCAGGTGGAATAACTGTCCCTAACTTAATGAGTTAGTTATAAAGTGATGCATGAACTGATTTAATTTGATTCAAAACTGTTCTGTCAAGGCTTTTCCAAAAATCAAAAAGGTTTCCCAAAGAGTTTGCAAGGAATTTTTTGAAAGTTGCATGGGCCCCTTCAACCCAAAATTCTGTTTTGCTTCCAAAATCTGGGTTTATACAAGTCCACGCTGTTACAAACTTCTCTTTGATAGGGAAAATTTTATTTTCCATATACTTGAGTACATCCTCATGGTCTTTCAAGAAACACTATACAAGTCAAAAGGTCAGAACCCAAAACTAGGAAAAATAGGAAGCAGTGATTGGACCTACTCTGAGTTCCGCATCATTGACCTCTGCCTCCTCCTTGGTCTTTGAGGCCCCATACTTTGCCCTAGATTCATAAAGCTTTTTCATCCTTCAATGTCATTAACAAAGCACACTTTACAGTTTGCTTGTATTTCTTTAGACAAGTGTCAAGTGCAACATTGTCTTGATGACTCTGGGAAACTAGTTTCAATTGCACAAATCAGAGCTTTTTCAAGTTCAATCACAAAGAATTTTGGAAGTCTCTCAGCATCATAAGCCAACTCCTTTAATGCATTTACAGACCAACTTTAGAACTCAAATTTTTCTTTTGAACTAAAAACAAGAGCTTTTTTGAAAGTTTTACAATTGGCTGTTATTCCTACAACATGCAAGAGTGGGGTTTTGTACTTATTTGTCTTATAAGTACAATCCAACATAGCAATATGATGGAATTGTTTTGAAAGCTTTACTTCCTCTTGATGTGCTAAGTACAGGGCCTCCAAGTGACCCTCTCCACTTAAATTTGACCGGTGAATACAACTTGTTTCTTCAAGCTGTTTATAGAGTACCTCCATAACACTTTTTCCCTTTAGTTCTACAAGAATTACCTTCTGCTTAGCGTTATAGATTTTTTGGTAATCAACATAATCCCCCCATCAATCTTGCTCAAGTTTCTCTTCAGTTGTAACGTATTGAGCCCATCATTCATGCCTTCTACTAGATTTTCTAAGGACACCCCCAATATTCTCCTCAGTTGAGGATTCACAGAGGGATGTTCAGATGGTTGATGGTTATGTTGGGTTTCTTTTTAGGAGAGGCACCACAAGGGGTCTGCCTTTGTGCAACTTGCATGGATTAAAAACTTGCACCCAACCTTCCTTGTGTGAGTTTGTCTAGAAAGTTTGGTAAGAAGATTTCCTGAATAGGAACCATGTCTATCACAGGCTGAATCCACATATTGATCAAGCTTTGAGTTGAAAACTGTTAAAGCATAACAATGCTTCATTTCCCATGTTTGACAATAGTTTTTTGCCTCTTCCCTAGTAGGAAAAGCTCTCAAGGGAGGTGGGTCAAGTTGATTAGCCATAGTTAAATAGTTATATTGATGGCATCCACTCCATCAGTTTCAATCAAATTAAATACGGCAAAGACCAGTAACATAAAATGTTACTCACCACCACTGGTCATGTCCATTTGTGAATCATTTTGTTCCTCAATTGTCACCGTTGATGAGCATGCAATTGGGGCTTCCAATGTTTCATTACCCAAATCCTTTTTTTCTTTTTCCAAAGCTTTGTTGATGGTACTATCAATGTAGACCTTCCACGCAGCCATGTCAGAAGAAGGAGGGCTTGCCACTGTTCCCATGCAAAAAAATGCAATGGTATACTTCAGTATTCAATCCAACTTTCAATTGATCAAACAAAGTTTGCTCACTTTTTAGTTAAGAAAGAATTGTTTGCAGAGTTTTGTATGATTTATGATTTCAGTTTTCACTTTAATTTCACTTGAGTTTCACTTTAATGTCTCTTTGGGATTGCTAGGTGTGGAACAACAGTCCCACAAAGTATGTGTTAATCCCAAATTTGGGTTTACAGAACCCAAGTGTGGTCCAGGGGGTGCCCAAAATTCTGGCACAACTTCTATGATGGAATTGTTTGCAAAGCTTTAATATCTTGGGGTGGGCCAAGAATAGGGCCTCCAAGTGACCCTCTCCACTGAAATTTTCTTGATGAACCCAAACTGAATCACCAAGTTGTTCAAAGAGGACCTCAATAACACTTTTTCCCTTGAGTTCTGCTAGCATTTCCTTTTGCTTAGTCTTATAGATTGTTTGGTCATCAAAATATCTTCCACCATCAATCTTGCTTAACTTTCTTTTGAGTTGAAGTGTATTGAGCCCATCATTCATTCCTTCTTTTGAATTCACTAAGGCCATCCAAGAGATTCTCCCCAGATGAGGATGCACTGAAGGGTGTGGAGATGGTTGATGGTTATGTTTATCATGTCTGTAGGAGGTTTTCCACAAGGGGTTTGCCTTTTTGCAACTTTCATGGATTAAAAAATTTCACCCAACCTTCCTTGTGTGAGCTTGCCTTGACTTTTGGTGAGCAATTTCCCAGATTAGGAACCATTTTTATCACATGCTAAATCCACATATTTATCAAGCTTTGAGTTTAAAACTGTTAAAGCGTAACCATGCTTCATGGACAATTTTTTAAACTATTTTTTTGCCTCTTCCCTAGTAGGAAAAGCTCTCACAGGAGGTGGGTTAAGTGAATATTTCATAGTTACATATTCATAGTTTATTTTCTATCAAATTAAATGAGGCAAAGACCAGAGTAACATAAAATATAACTCACCACCAGAGGTCATGTCAATTTGTGAAACATTTTGTTCCTCAATTGTAACCCTAGATGAGGATGCAAATGGGGCTTCCAATGTTTCATTACCCAAATCCTTCTTTTCTGAAGCTTTGTTAATGGCACTATCATTGTAGTCCTTCAATGCATCCATGTCACAAAAAGGAGGGCTTGCCACTGTTCCCATAATGCAAAAAAAAATGAAATGGTACTTCAGTATTCAATCCAAATTTCAATAGAACAACTAAAAAGTTTGCTCACTTTTGAGTTGAGAAAGATCATGTTTAGTGAGATGTTTTTTTGCAGTTTCACTTTATTGTCAATGAGTTGATTTGCAGTTTCACTTTATTTCACTTTAAATTCACTTTAGTCTTACTTTTGGATTGCTAGGTGTGATCCCACAGTCCCACATAGTATGTTTTGATCCCAAATATGGGTTGATTGAACCCAAATGTGGTCTAGGGGGTCCCAAAAATTCTGGCACAACCCCCAGGGGGGTTATATACCCAAAAAAAAGCTTTAAAACAGCCGTGTACGGGGGTAAAAAACCCAAAAATGCTGTTTATGGGGGGTATAAAACCTCTAGGGGGTTGCGCGTGTTTGAAAAGACCTTTTGGATGCACTTAGATGCGTGTATGGGTCCCCATGCGCGCTTTGGAAAGTTCTATGGCCCCCATGCGTCCATTGGGCTGCATAGGGCCTTACACAACTCCCACATGAGTGGATTTGTGAATTTATCATCACCCTTTTGTTTATATTTATATTTTTAATTTAATTGATTAATTTATTGTTTATTTGTTTTTTATTTTTTTATTAAAATAAAAAAATAATATATAAAAAATTAAAAATGTTAAAAAATATATATAAAGGGTGATGATAAATTCACGGCTCCAACCATGTGATAGTTTTTTAGGGCCCTACATGGCCCATTTGAGCCGTGGGGGCCCATAGAAAACTACAAAGGGCCATTAAAAACAAGTGCAACCCCTGGGGGGTTGTATAGGAGCCGTTTAACCCCCAGAAACGGCAATTTTGAGCTGTGTACCCCTGGAAATGGCTCAAATCTTCCGTTTTTGGAGGTGTGCAGCCCCCCAGAAGTTGTTCAAAGAGATTTTTTTAACAGCGTGGACTTGTATAAACCCAGATTTTGGAAACAAAACAACTTCTTGGTTTGAAGGGGACCATGCCATTCTCAAACAATTCCTTGCAAACTCTTTGGGAAACATGTTGGATGATTGGAAAAACCTTGACAGTAAATTTTTGAATCAAATTAAATTGGTTCATGAATCACTACAAAACTCTCAAATTAATTTCGGGACAGTTATCCCACCTGAACTGTTACCATTGGGATACAAATTTTCTTTAGAGGCAATCCAGCTTATTAGGGAAAAATCCAAGAAGTTCAAACATGATCATGATGGCAAATGTGCACCAAGTCATACTCCAAGACTATGGGTTTGCGCTGTTCCCACCAAATAGGTGACTGTCTAGCATTCAGAGGATCTGTGGTACCTGAAGATTTTCATCCTCAGTGGAAGTTGGACTATGAGCCTTGCAGTTATAGTTCTGTAAGTTGGCTTAAGTTGGATTGTTCAAATCACTATGTGATTAATTCTTTTTGATTAATTATTCCTAATTCACCAATGGTTGATGCTTTTGAATTTTTGAAGTGCAACGTGGACAGAATGCTGAGCATTCCTCAGTTACATGAAAAAGTTAATGCAATGATCTTGGAATCTCCAGATCATGAGCAAGGCGGCCTATTGAAGTATATCATTTGGAAGATCACAAAATATTGATTGAATCCAAGACTTGAACCTAAAGTATTACAATCAAGTAGGGGCCGGCCGAAATTGAAAGATATGCAGAGAGAAGCATCTTGGTTTGAGCGTGTTGAAAAACAACTCAAGAAGGAAAATAGGACTTGAAGGGTGCTAAATAAGAAAAGAAGAAAGATTGTAAGTCTTTTCTTTTGGAAAATTTTCATTTATTGGGTTTAATCAACTCACTAACTAATGATGAATTGTTAGTCAAATTTGGCAGGATCAGAATCTGAATTTCATTGTTCAGAGGACAAGACTGAAATTGAATTGGGATCACTTAATTTGGGATTGGAATCCTCTTCAGAGGAAGAAAACGTGCAGCAAAGCTCAACCAGAAGCTCATCTTTGGTGAGTATTCATTTCACTGATGGGATTAAATAAATGAATACTAATTTAGTTTTGATGATAGGAAAAAAATGTTAAATAGATCAATAAAATACCCAAGAAATTACATAAGTTCTTGGTTGAGGTTTGAGATCCAATTGGAGATGGGAATTTCAGATTTAGAGTCATTTCTAAATATCTTGGTTACAATGAACATGGATGGTTTAAAGTGAGAAAGTAAATTATTGAAACATTAGAGGAACATAAAGCATGCTACATTAATATGCTTGGTGGTGCAAAAGAGGTATAAAAGATTAAACAAATATCTTGATGTTGGAGACATAAATCAAAATATTCCCTCTGCAAAATGTTTGGCTGAACTAGATATGGGACAAATATCAGCAGACACATACGCCAGACTTATATGTTTCATTTTATTGGATTCATGTTGTTCTTATACTCCAATCAAAAATGGTGTTCAAGATCAATCAGAACCTATTTATATTTACTTTGGAAACAATAAATACTGGGTTCTATTGTTACTTGAAGGAGAAATGATTCCAATCCCGTCCATTGCAGCAAAACTGCGTTTGTTGATTTCTAAAAAAGCATCTGGTTGGGTTGATCATCTCAAAGATAAACTGCAAATATATTCTTGATTATAGGGATTATAAACTTTGATTTCATTTCATCATTGTGTTTCATATAAATTGTAATTCTAACGCAGCTAATGAGTTCTATTAATATTAAGGGTTATCACATTTTGAACATCATTATGTTGAGTTTTTTGAGTTAACATCATTATATTAAGTGTTTTGAATGAGATTTCAATGGTAAGTCATTGCAACTTGTGTTGTGCTGATTCAATCATAAGAAGTATTTTATCCTTTATGATGGGATCAGCTTAACATAAGTTGAACTGGTTTTTTTTTGGTGTTTTTATTTTAGGTCTAGTCCAGTTACGTCTCTTTTTTTTGGTGTTTTAAATTAAGGCTGGTACAGTTACTTGTGATTTTTTTTGGTGTTTTTATTTTAGGGCTAGTCCTGTTGTTTTTGTTTTTTTGGGTATTTTTACTTTAGGGCTAGTCCATTGGATAGTACCAGTTTTTTTATTTATCTATTTATTTGTTTGTTTTTTTTAACCAAAAAATGCAATTTTTTTGATTTTTTGGTTGATTTCTTTTTTTATTTTGAAGGTTTATTTAGTTTATGGGTTATGTTATGACCCTTTCATTCCTTTTTGTTTTTTTTTTTTTTTGTTTTTTGTTTTTGTTTTTTTTTTGACTCACCATAGTCTGGTGGCGTGTTGGATTCCACACAACTACATTCAAGCCATGTGGAGCTCTAAACGGCTGGAATGTAGTTGTGCGGCATCCCACACAAGCCCCAAGCGTGGTTTGTGGGCCGCGCGGTTCTTTGAGCCATGGGGACATGGACACAGCTTGAATGTGGTTGTGTGGCGTGCCACACAGCTCATTTTGAGTCGTTTCCATGGCTCAATGGGCCCTGAATTTAACATTACCCATATATATAATATAACAAAAGGTTTCAAACAACCGTTTTCAACTCAGACGGGTTGCAAACAACCATTTGCAACTCAGATGGGTTGCAAACAACCATTTGCAACTCAGATGGGTTGCAAACAACCGTTTGCAACTCAGATGGGTTGCAAAAAACTGTTTGCAACTCAGATGGGTTGCAAAAAACTGTTTGCAACTCAGATGGGTTGCAAACAACCATTTGCAACTCAGATGGGTTGCAAAAAACTGTTTGCAACTCAGATGGGTTGCAAACAACCGTTTGCAACTCAGATGGGTTGCAAACAACCGTTTGCAACTCAGATGGGTTGCAAACAACCGTTTGCAACTCAGATGGGTTGCAAACAACCGTTTGCAACTCAGATGGGTTGCAAACAACCATTTGCAACTCAGATCGGTTGCAAACAACCGTTTGCAACTCAGATGGGTTGCAAACAACCGTTTGCAACTCAGATGGGTTGCAAACAACCATTTGCAACTCAGATCGGTTGCAAACAACCATTTGCAACTCAGATGGGTTGCAAACAACCGTTTGCAACTCATATGGGTTGAAAACAACCATTTGCAACTCAGATGGGTTGCAAACAACCGTTTGCAACTCAGATGGGTTGCAAACAACCGTTTGCAACTCAGATGGGTTGCCAACAACTGTTTGCAACTCAGATGGGTTGCCAACAACCGTTTGCAACTCAGATGGGTTGCAAACAACCGTTTGCAACTCAGATGGGTTGCAAACAACCGTTTGCAACTCAGATGGGTTGCAAACAACCGTTTGCAACTCAGATGGGTTGCAAACAACCGTTTGCAACTCAATGGGTTGCAAACAACCGTTTGCAACTCAGATGGGTTGCAAACAACCGTTTGCAACTCAGATGGGTTGCAAACAACCGTTTGTAACTCAGATGGGTTGCAAACAACCGTTTGCAACTCAGATGGGTTGCAAACAACCGTTTGTAACTCAGATGGGTTGCAAACAACCGTTTGCAACTCAGATGGGTTGCAAACAACCGTTTGAAACTCAGATGGGTTGCAAACAACCGTTTGCAACTCAGATGGGTTGCAAACAACCGTTTGCAACTCAGATGGGTTGCAAACAACCGTTTGCAACTCAGATGGGTTGCAAACAACCGTTTGTAACTCAGATGGGTTGCAAACAACCGTTTGCAACTCAGATGGGTTGCAAACAACCGTTTGTAACTCAGATGGGTTGCAAACAACCGTTTGCAACTCAGATGGGTTGCAAACAACCGTTTGAAACTCAGATGGGTTGCAAACAACCGTTTGCAACTCAGATGGGTTGCAAACAACTGTTTGCAATTCAGATGGGTTGCAAAAAACCGTTTGCAATTCAGATGGGTTGCAAACAACCGTTTGCAATTCAGATGGGTTGCAAACAACCGTTTGCAACTCAGATGGGTTGCAAACAACCGTTTGCAACTCAGATGGGTTGCAAACAACCGTTTGCAATTCAGATGGGTTGCAAAAAGCCGTTTGCAACTCAGATGGGTTGCAAAAAGCCGTTTGCAACTCAGATGGGTTGCAAACGGCCATTTTCAACTCAGATGGGTTGCAAACGGCCATTTGCAACTCAGATGGGTTTCAAAGAGGGTTTTGAGTCCATTTTCAACCACAGGGTTGAAATTTAAATGTTTCATGTTATTATTGGGAGTTATCATCTCCTTTGGATTGAGTTAGGAGATAGGCAAAAGCCATTGAATAAAAACATCTAATTTCTACCATTTTAATTACTGCCACTATTTTGATATGTGTGTAAAAGTAAGCAAAGTCAAAATTCCAGATAGCAGCATTCCAGAGAGAATTCTAAATATTAAATAGTTGAACAAATACTTATTGAGAGCAAGCAACAAGTTCCTTTCAGAACTGTGTTAGAATTTTTAAAGCACTTGATACAAACACCATTTCAAGTTTTTGGGCTTCCTCATCATTTCAGCTCACCACCCTCTTCCAAGGCATCTAACTAGATTATCATGATTATTTTAGGGCTGGGGTACTTGAATTTTATCTTGACCAATATTATAATAATCATTGAATTTTTTTGATACTTTGAGCTATCACAACTACCTCATATTATACTTTGTATTCCTGTGATACTTGTTTTTTTCCAGCCACTTTCTTACCCATCATAACCATGTATGTCTGGTACTGGTAGTCTTCCAAATGTGAGAAAATAACAAATCTGTCATGATTAGAATTGGTTTCAATTCACAATGCTTGACCCTCTGTGATAAGACCTTCACCCGAGACCAATAATCCTGATGCTTTGGTAATTGCTTGATTTCCATTTTTTGGAAGTCCTTGGGAATCTTAGCACTGTTGCATCTCAAATTTTTTCCTATTTATACTCAAGCATTTTCTTTGTGTTTTTTACCTTGGAGAAATCTGAAGATTTATTTTTTTACCATCTGCTCTCATCAGTATTTCTCATATCTAAATCCTTCACCATAAATAATTTTTTCTCCCCAACACATTCTCACTGTTGTAAAACTCAGCCTCATCCTTGACCAAGTGTTATTGTTTTGTGTTCACCTTTTTATAGTTAACTTTGATGTCTCTTATTTTTTATATTCAATTTTGGTCTTAATTTTACCACTTTCTATAGTCTGCAAATTTAACACCAACCACTATATCCTACTCATTTCTCAGTCCCTTGATACTCACAGTTCATAACCCATAGCTTGAGTAATACTTATGATAATTCTCATTTTTCACCCACTTTTCTCTGTTCATTTTTTTATTGAATATTCCACACATTGAAGGCTCAACTGGAATTTCTTTAGCTTTTCATAAAAGCCTTCCTGTTTCTGATTCTTTTATTGAAATCCAACGGATTTCCCCCTAATTTCTGGGCCAACTTACCTGAGCCCTCATTTGATCTCTGTTCCCTTCAGGGCCCCTTGAGCAATATTTTTATCCTGTCAAAGTCTGCCTCTCCTTTGCTCTTTCCCCCTCTGCTTGACTCAGGCTAAATTTGCACCAAAAAAATTACTAAAATCATTCAAATTTTCAAAGTTTGAATGATTTTAGGAATTCTTTTGCTAGAATGATGCCTTTTGGCATCATTGGCCTGATTATAGTAAAATAATTACTATTATCCCACCAATTTGCATGCTTTCTCACCCCAGGAAGGTGTGCAGCCTTTAAAAAAAATCATTGGTATGATTATAGTGCATAAATTACTATAGTCACACTGATGAGTGTGCTTTCCCACCCCTGGAAGGCATGCAGCCTTTTTAAGTTTTAAAGGAGTTTCTGGGATGGGAGAACACACCATTTGATGGATTGTTGGGCCGCCAGAGGCCATCAAACATCAATTGAGGCCCTGGGGATCTAGATTAAGGCCTCCAGACCCCCTGTGGAGTCTGCCTGGGTCAGATGTTTTGGGAGAAGTCAAAAATGGACTCCAATTGAGCAAATTTTGCATTAAATAATTAAATAAATATCACTTTTTTGCAATGAATTTAAATCTGACCTCATATTAAAAAAAAAACTTGATCCAATTTAAGAAAAATAATATAAAATTACAAAGGGCAGTGGAAAATTTGCAACCATGAGTTGTGAATGGAGGCTCACAACTCAAAGAGTGGCAAAAAAAACTGCTCAGGACATGCGCAACCCCTGGGGGGTTGCTCATGTTGGGAAAAACTCATTTGGGGAAAAATAGCCCCAAATGGCCATTTTAGAGGTGAATCAGAGTCAAATTCTAACAAAATTTTGGTAAGCTTTATTTCATTTCAAACCAGTTTTCTGGGTGTTTACTTAGAAATTCTGAGAATTATAATTTCCATGATTTATTTTGATGTATGTGATGTGGATTTTTCAGCCTCCTGGATTCCAACACCCTTGCTATCCTTTAGCTACCAGATGTGATAGAATAAATAATAAATATATTATTTAATAAATGCAGCAAAAGTCCGTAAAATATTTGGATAAAGCTTATTGCAAGGTTAATTGGTTTGTTTATGGTTTATTTTCATAAATCAATATAGATAAATTGATTATTAAATATATTTATAGAGGTGCCACAATTATATTGGGGATCTTTAACACCTCTCTTCAGGTAATTCAGTATGAAAAGACGTAGGCCTGGTTACTTTGAGCCCTTTAGTTTAAAGGATATTTTGCCCAAAGATAATATGTATATAAAATACACGGTGGAGTGGCAGGGCTTTGTAACCAAGCTGTTACAAAAGAGAAAGGATAATAAGACTCACTGGTATATTATTAAATCCTTTGGGTATCTGTTTGGGACGTGCACTGATGGGTTATACCTGTATACTGGGGTTATAAGCTTGTTCAGCAGTTTAAATTGATAAAAAGAAGGTTGAGGTTGGATATTATTAATCGGACTAAGCCATAAATCACTTACTTATCTCTTATAAGTATTTGATTACCTTGGCACATTGTCCTTATATAAATGTAACTGGGTCTCTGGGTATCAATATCCTCTAAAGAGCTCTTTATTTATAGCTTTTGGAGTCCCAATATTTTCCTTTGGCGGGATTACAGGGGCTGAAAGGGACAAAAACTGATGCTAGCAGGGTAACAAGTGGTATCCTCTCATGTGTTCTTGGTTCTGTAACACGGGTAGCATCTAATTCCTCAGGGTATGGGAATTATTCTACTTTATAATTGATGTTTGGAAATGTGAATAAAACTAATCTGTCCTTTTTATTTATTATTTAATTAATTATCCTTAGTAAATGTTCCCAGTAAGTTAATAATTATTTTGATAGACATTCCTACGGATATTCTGATGTCAGGTGAGTTCTCACTATGTATCAAATAATTGGAGTAAAGTCATGATATTGTTTTTACTCCTTATTTTTGAAATTCAGTTGATTTACTAAAATAATTAATTAAAAATGTAATTCATGGTTATTCATGTAATACTTTTACATCATAAGTTTCATTAGTATTTCACAAAAATATTGATGTCTAAAAGTTCTCATAATAGTATATTAAAGTATTTTAATATATTTTTAGAAGTAGTCATTATCTTATTTTCGACATTTTTGGTACTTCAAATTATATTCAATAAAAAATACGTATAAAGGTTATTTAAATATTTGTACATGATTTTATGTATTTTTAGACTATCTACTATCCACAGGAACATTTATTACATATGTAGAATGTTCCTGTGTAGGTTTTAGCATGTTTACGCGGTACCTAGGTTTCTCAGGCCTCCTGTCACTATTTCAATTCATAGTCCCGCAGCTGCGTAGTTGTCAGAGGCCCAGGGCTGCGTACACAAATTTGACAGAGTGACAGAGCTATAGCTCAGCGGCGCGTGGGTGCATTGGCTGCCGCGGCTGCGTGCGGGAATTGTGACAGAACACATTTCCATCTGTAACTCCTAAAATATACACAACACCTCAATTCTGACTGAATTTTAGGTGTGAAACCTATACGTGACGACACATGTGAAATATTTAATTGTCCAAAAAGTTCAATTGTGGTGCCGTGGTATTTTGGTCTTTCTTTTCCTTAATTATTTAAAAATTTAAGGAGTTGGATTTCAAGGGTGGTTTCAGTGAGTGAAACTACTTAATTTTGGGTGGAGAATCCATTTTTGCAATAATAATTATGGTTTTCCTTCTCCTCCTTAGGTTAATTTTATTATTTTTTTTTATGTTATTTCTGTTACTTTTTCAGCTTTCTCTGCAATAGTAGCAAGCTGACAGGATTTATGAGGGTTATTTTGTGATTTTTTCATGATTTTGGCCATCAATTAGTATTTCATAACACTCGGGTGAAAGCCTTTTGAGTTCACAAAATTATTTCTGGATGGTATTTATCATTATCTCAAGGGTTTCTAGATGGTTTCATTTTAATATAATATTATGTGTTTTTTATATTTTTGGTTGATTTATCCTTAACCCTAGTGGAAATCTGAGGTGTAATTTAGTCTCATTAATTTCTTATTCTAGTGGTATGTTTATTCTATACTGAATATTTAGAATTTGTTTTGAATATTTATCCACTTTCCATATGGCTCATCTTCATCAATCTTTTCTGGATTCATCCTCAAACTTTTCATCTTCTGCCATTTCAATTTTGAATAATTTTATTCATTATATTTTGTTTGTAACCAAAAGTGAGCTATTTTTCACCTTGAATACTTGATTATTTTTATTTTGAATTAGTTAATACATCTTCCAATCCATTTATCCTTCTTGATTTCCCCTAGAGATCATCTCCATATTTTTTCCATTTGAAAACATAAGCTTCTTCCCTCCTGTATTTTTTTCATCAGGCCCTCAACAATCTCTAAATTCAATTCACTTAATATTAATTTTTTAACTTGAACAGTACTTCTGCATGATAAACTCTAAAAAAACATTTTGCTATAATCTCCTTGTCTTTCTCTTACCAAGAATCTCTACTCCCTTTTTTCAAGATGTTTTTTTTCAAATTCAAAGACTTTTCTATTTTTATTCAATGCTCAAGAGGCCTGGCCACTTGGTTCTTCAAAGTTTTTAATTGTATCAAACCATTCAAATCAACTGTTCCTTCCAAATTAACCTGACTTCCGACCTTTTTTAGTTTAATTCCTCAAGGTCAATCTCAATATATTACCTTTATAAATTGCCTTCAATTTCATCTATTTTGCTAGCAGTAAAAAAAATCTAAATTCAAACTTTTTATCTTCTTTGATTTCATTTTTTCAAAATCAAAAGCAAATTTATTTTTTGCCCCTAGATTTTTCCATATTTCCTTACCTACTGAAATCACCACTGGAAAAAAAATTTTCACTCCAATTTTGAATATTGTTTTTCTCCTCAACACCCCTTATCATCACAAAATTTTTCCAACCTTATTCAATATTTTTTCTATCCATCCTCAGTGAAATCTGATCTAATCACCATAGCGTCTCCAAATCAATTTTCCCAACTATCAACTTTCCATCTTGATCCATATTCTAATAAAGAATCCTTAATTTTTCAACTCAATTTGGTCTTATCCATTAATTTTGATCTTCAAATAACAAAAAATTTAAGTATAAACCTTCTATAATTTATAAAATTAACATGAAATTAATTTTATCTCAACCCATTTACATTAGGACATATAAGAGTTAGCAAACTCACCATTTATTTTTACCAAACCCGCTATTTTAATGGTTGGTTTCTGAAATATGCATACCCCCTAACAGGTGTGTTTAAAAATGGAAGATTTCAAACATTAAATTGGCCATTTATGAATCATCATCCATCCACCATCCATTGCATGCAAAAAACCCATTTTTTTCAAACTTTTTAACTTTTTTTGCTTTTTTTGTTTTGTTCAATTTTTTTATGTATTCTATTTTAATTTTGCTCATGAACCTGGAGTTTTGAACAGCACACCACAACTCAAAATGGGTTTTTTGGCCCAGCTCACAACTCAAAATGGGTTTTGTGGCCCAGCTCACAACCCATCTGGGTTGTGAATGGCTGTTCACAGCTCTGTGGGTTGCAAGGGGCCCCACACAACTCAAAATGGTTGTTAATCATGCCACACAACCCATTTTGAGTTGTGTAGGGGTCATTTAGGGTTTCAAATTTATCACAGCCCATTTTTTAAGGTGTTGAAATGCTTACAAAATTACATAAAATTATTTATAAGGGTTGTAGACACCCAGCTACAGGGCTGTGGCGTCAAATTCTCAAAAAAATCAATTGTTGGAAACCGGTTAAATAAAGTATTTTTATACATGGGATTGATGTTTCAGAGACTTAAAGAGCCATGATTTAAAGGATTTCACCCATGAGAAAATTAATGCCCTAAATATACTATCAGTTTAAAGAAAACTGTCCTGGATTTTTGGAATTCTTGTCTGAATCTTCATATTTTCTGTCCTCTGGTTTATTTTATTTGTTGTATAGCTTCAATTTATTTTCCTATATTAAATTTTTATGTCCTTGTTTTTGATATTTATTTCCTGCAATGAAAAAAACCTGTCCTTGCCTAAAAAAAAGGCTTTCCAGTCTTATAATGTTTTTTTCCTGAATTTTCAGGCTTTCTGTCCACCTGTTACTTTTGGCGGACAATATTTTTTTTTGGAAGAATCAAGTATAAAAAATGTACCAAAAATAAATTCTTTTTCATTTCAAACCAAGAATCTCAGTTAGAGAAATTATTGATAAAACTCTTTGGATGGGAAATCTAGATGGTCCAAGTTGAGAAAATTGAGAGCCACAAACTTGTGGTGGAGATTGAGCAATTGAAATCATTACTCCTCACATCCATCCCCTCCAAACCACCACTCCCACCCCCCTCATCACTTTCATCCTTCCTTTCTCAACAGTTCAATTTCAAGTGTCACCAATGATAATTAAATACTTACTTAGTTAATTCCATTACAATATTGGTCCAACTTTGTAAACCATATAACTATTTTTTACATGCCCATTTGTGGTCAATAGTGAGTTCCACAACCACAATTAACTCAATTAAAGTTTATTCAGACCAATACCACTAACTTATTCTCTAACTATGGAGGCTTGCTCAACTGGTCTCAAGTCATGTGAGGGGTGTTTTTTGAAGGCCTGTGGTCTCCTGTCTGGTTTGGGAAAAACCCAGACAGGAAACCTGATACAGGTGACCTTTCACTTGAAAAATCAAAAAAAAAATAGCCTTGCGCGTTTTGGTGGTATTTTTAGCCGTGGATTGGTAACTAGCTGCGGCCTGCGCCTTCAGCAATAAGTACACGCAGTCTCAGCAATGAGAGCAAGATGGCTCAGCATGTGGGCAGTGCTGCAGGCTCAGCAGCAGCTTCTGCGTGTGCAGTCAGCTCAGCATTAGGTGCAATGGGAACCAGGGAACAAAATACAGCTATGGGAAGGCGCGTTGGATGGTTACAGACAAGCGGGTGGGGATATGATTAGGGCGCAGCATGCGCCATGAGAAGGAAAAACTGGGTGGGTTTGACAACGGGAAACCAAATAGGATTTGGTTGGTTACAGGCAGGCGCGGGGGGCTCCAAGTAGGGCCTGGTGTGTGCCATGAGAAGGGAAAACCGGATGGATGTAGTTGCTCAAGTGTTTGGGGAGGATAGGTTTGGTTTAGCATCTCTGCCTCTCCCTATTCTTTCTTTTTGTTGCTGGGTTGTATTTATGCTTGTACTTAGGCTAGGGCTTGGGGGAAGGGTAAAAATACCTTGCCCCTCCTCCATGTTAGGGGGGAGGGGGGACAAACCACCACCAAAGGAAGGAAGGAAGGAATACAATCTCTAGCTCTCTCTCTCTCTCTATTAATGGTGCATCCTCCTCCTTGCAGACGCTAGGACCAATAACTTCCAAACTAAGGACAACTTCTAAGGGTATCCACCTCTTGTTTCCACATCTGGGGGTCTGGATGGGAAGTAATCTTTTGTTCTCAGTCTCTCAAAGTTAGACAGGTGAATTGCTGCCAACCCTCCCCAGATCTAATTTTCTGCAAACTTCTTTTCCTATGCAAGTTGGGGCCAACACCTTTCCTCCCCCTCTGCCACTGGCTACCCAAATGGCTAGGCCAAGCGGTTTTTCTCCCCCTCCATCAGAAGAAGGAAAGGCTCCTCAATGGGTATGGCTCAATCTGAGGAAATTTCCTCATCTTTGGTTCAGCACCACAGATTTGGTATGGTTACTCATGAGTTTTGAAGGGATCACAGATTCTGAGGGCGCAATGGGCAAAGACAAGGTCCGCACCATTGTTCCTTTCATCATGGAGGAGGAGAAGCTTTGGGATATGGAGCAGATGGTTTGGTAAAAGACCCAGGACTGGGCAAGGTTGAAAGGCAAAATGTTGGCAAGGTGGAGAAGATGCAAGCCCCAGTTCTGGGAGAGAAATTTTGATTGGACCGTGGTGGAAGCAAGCACGCACAGAGGTGTATGTATGCCAAAGGAACTGGTGTAGTACACGTTGGTGTTTGACCGGATCTATTGTTATCTGGAAAATAAAAAGGTGATTGCGGTGCAGAAGGGAGCAATCAAATGGGCATTCTTGAGTGGGCTCACATGGCAACTCCAGATGCAAGTTCAGCGGCACCTTTACAACCACAGCCTAGTCAAAAGGCTTCTGGACAGTAGTGTTGCAATCCTTCCAGACCTAGGAGTCATCCATTGGTCCATGGAGAGCAAAATTGATTTTGATGAGCTCATCAAGGATCCAGTGAGGTCATACCTGGTGTTTTCAAAGAATTTGGTGTCCCACCTGACACCAACCCTGGCGGAAGCTCCAATTTTAGGCCCTTCAATTTATGACTGCGCTGCGGCACCCCAACAAGCAACGGGCCCATCAGTGGGCAAGGTCACAGAGATCTGATGCAACATTAAAACATTCCTTGGCCAGATGACGGCACTGCCACATGTATCACTGCCTCAAATGGTGGAGGGATTTCAGCCTCCTAGCGGGCCTTTCAGCAGGTTCATAATTTGCACCTGTATTTACTGTGGGGACAAGGGACACTGGAAGTTGGGGTGCGCTGACTTGACTAAAGACATGAACAAGGGGTTGATCTGCATGTCTTGGATGACATACATATTCCCAACAGGTGAGCAAGTGGAATTGGGATCTGGTCAGCTGCCCCCCCCCCCCTGCAGCAGATACAAGTGGATGCTAAGGATCTTGCGGACACCATTTTAGAAAAAAGAGGTGAATAACCCTAAAATTTGTCCTTGGTTTGGAATTTATTGGTTCCAAGCATCTGTAAGGAGCCAAGCGCACTGTTTAACCAACTACCAGAAAGGGATCAGAGTAGAAGTAAGTAATAAGAAATAGATATTTTGAGAAAAATGAGATGAATTCCTTCCTTTGGTGGTGGTGTGTTCTGCCCCCCCCCCCAAACATGGAGGTGGGGCAAGTTATTGTACCCCTCCCCCAAACCCTAGCCTAAGTGCAAGTGCAAATAAAACCCAAAAACAAAGGGAAAGAATACTGAGGAAGAAACCCTAACCCAACACTAGCACCACTAAATCCATTGGGTTTTTCCTTCTCATGGCGCGCACTGTGCCCTACTTGGAGCCCCCCACGCCTGCCTGTAACCAACTGAATCCTACTGGCTTGCCCATTTTCACATCTACCTGGTTTGTCCTTCTCATGGCGTTTGCCGCGCCTTACTTGGAGCCCCCCATGCTTGTCTGTAACCATCCAACACACCTTCCTGCAGCTGTGTTTTTGTCTGTGGTTCCCTTTGCACCCAATGCTGAGCTGACTGCCCACACAGCAGCTGCTGCTGATTCCGCAGCACTGCCAACATTCTGAGCCATCTTTTTCTCATTGCTGAGCATGCTGGCCACAAACATTTACCAATCCACAACTATAGAATAACACCAAACCATCCAGGTTTTGCTTGAAATTTTCACCATGCCTGGAATGTGACAAGCTCTGTGGGTGGAGGCTGAATTCAGAGCATTAGCAGCAGACAAATGGGTTTCAGTGGAGAGGATGGACGTGGACATCAAAGAGCAACCATTGGCCCCAGCCCCAAAAGCAGCTGCATGCCGCCCAGCAGGAGATGTGCAGCCAGTGAACTCAGTAGGAAAGAAGAAGGCTGCGGAAATTGTATGGAGAGTGATGGGGAACAAAGCGTCAATACCTTTAACCCTTCAAGAGCTGGTGGCGGTGTCTTGTATTTTTGTCAACAAGATGGTTCAGGCACTGAAGGAGTGCATGCAAGGCCGGCTTCCAACAATTTTGCAGCAAGTGAATGTGGCACAGGAGAAGGTGGATTGTAAGCTGTACTTGTTGAAGTCAGTGTTTTTCCTGCTTGCCTATGCCTCAAGGAAGATTTCAGGGAAGAAGGTGTGGGCAATGGTGGAAAGCGGGTTGATGGTCAATCTTCTACCATCAAGGTTGGTGGATGAACTTGGGTTGGTTCAGAGGAAATGCGCAATGGGGCTCTGGGAATTGAACAGTGGGGAGTTTCATGTTTATGGGGTAGTGGAGGAGGTGTAGGTGGAGGTTGGAAGGGTCAGGAAACCCCTGTTGTTCCTTTTGGTAGAGTGCGGAAACCTGATCCTGGGCTGGCTGTTCATGTTTGGGTTCTGAGCTCAGATGGTGTTCAACTCCAAGGTTTTTACAGAAGTGCTGATGGTGGAGGACTTTTCCTGTGCTTGCTTTGAGACAATTTGAAACCATGGGAAGGGGAAGTGGGTGCAAGGGCTGGAGGAAGGGAAAAATGGCAAATAAAATGGGGGGGCTGACTGCAAGGGTCACCCCACGCAGGATTTTGCCTAGTCAGCTGTGGACACTGTGCAGGGCAGGCTCTGGCTTTGTGCAGAGGGATGAATAGCAAGGATCAGGTGGAGGAGGAAGACGCCTGGAGGGCACAAGCTCCAGAATTAAGTCCCCTTCCTCAGTATGCATCTCCAGGAGGTACTACGTTTTTGAAACCCTATGATTGTGCCACATTTTTGAGCAAAGGAAAAATCTGTGGTTTGGTTATTTCCAGGATTTACAATGGGGACAAGGGATGTGTATGGATGGTGAGGTGTAACTCCAGGAAATACAAGCCAGTCTCATGAAATGTTTGGCCTTGGAACAAGTCAATTCCACAGAGACTGAATGGGCCTCTGCAACCAATTGCCTGGTCTCTGGATCCCTGGTAAACACCCTTGAGGAATTTGGGTTTGGTAACTTGGTCAGTGGGGATTATGAAAAAGCGGATTGAAGCTCTCAATTTTGGGCCACCGGGGTGGTTGAGCACGGAAGAGTGGGACCTGCTAGTTTTGGTGTTGTTTCTTTGGGAGAAGACTCTTGCCTTTTGACTGCACAAGGGTGGGTTGTTGAAGGGCAAGATAGGGTACCCTTACATGATCCCAATGGTGCCGCATGAACTGTGGAAAATTAAGCCAATCCCCACTCCCTGGACGGTTCAGGAGCCTTTTCTGGAATTGGTCCACAAGCGCATAAGGACAGGGCTTTATGAACAGTCCACTTTGAGTTAATCTGGCCCAATATTTGTGGTGGTTAAGCAGGATGGGAAGTTTTTGAGGATTGTCCATGATTTGCAACATCTCAACTTCTTCACAATCTTGGATGCAGGACTTCCCCCGTGTGTTGACAAATTCTTGGAATCAATGGTGGTGTGTGCGTGTTATGGGTTTCTAGACTTGATGGGGGGATATGACCAGCAGGAATTTCACCCCAATTTGTGGCCACTAACTTTGTTCAAGACCAGGTTGGGAAGGATGCAGCTTATGCCACTTCTTCAAGGCACAACCAATTTTGTGGCGGTTTGTCAGGCCCAAATGACTTGGATTTGTCTGAGAATCTCCTGGAAGGCATCCAAATCTTCATTGACAACACAGGTATCAAAGGCCCAAGGAAATATCACTGAGGCCCCTGAAATTTCCCAGTTTTTATGGGAATACACAGAGATGCTGAAAAGGATCTTGCTCTATTTTAAAGAGGCGGTATTTATTGTTTTGGGGAAGAAGCTGTCCATCTGCGTGCCGGCACTCAAGGTCTTGGGACATGTGGTGGCTTTTGAAGGTAGGCAGATTGTGGAGAAGAAGCCAAAAAAGGTTCTTTATTAGCTGATCCCGCAGATGGTGTTGCACATTCTCCATTTCTTGGGGTTGTGTAGCTATGTTTGCATGTTCATCAAAAGGTTTGCAGAGGTAGCAAGCCCGTTCTGAGAATTGAAGCAGAAGAGTGCAAGGTGGGAATGGACTACTGGATGTGACAACGCATTTGCAAAGCTCAAGGAGATTGTGGGGCGCAACATTGTCCCCCGGGACCTTGACTACAAAGCCTGGGGGATCTGCCTTGCGGTTGACTCTAGTGAGTTTTTTGTGGGGGGCCTCCTGGTGCAGGAGGAGGAAGGGAAGGATTGGCCTGTTCTCTACAAGTCTGTTACACTTACTGCAGTGTAAAGCTGCTCCTTGCAGCCAAATTTTGAACTGTGTGGAGTTACCAAGATTGAATGCAGACTCCAGCACCTCCTTTGGGGTGTTCACTTCAAGCTCCTGGTGGACTTGGAGGCCTTTCTGCAGATGATCAACTGGCTGGCGTTGCCAAACGCACCCCTGACCAGGTGGGTAGCATTCCTCCAGCTTTTCTCTTTCAGTGTGGTGCATTTTCATGGAAAGGGGCTCACAATGCTGGACATGCTCTTGCCGTATCCCCAAAAGCCTCTGTTTGAAGGCACAGAGGCTCTTGATGTAGAGGCCCTGTTCCTGCAAGTAGGATTTGTGGAGGCCGGAGTCTTTCTCCCATTGCACCAGTCCGGGCATTATACTGTTCTGTATTATTACTTGCAGGACCTCTGGTTCCCTGATGGTATGGAGGGTGCACTTCTTTCTTGGGCAAGGAGGCTTATGAGGAACTTCTACTTGCAGGAAGTTAAGTTGTGGCAGCGGAGCGCTCCTGTGCGTCTTGTGGTTGCAAAATCAAGAGGGGATCAGGAAGTGATCCTGAGGTGTCTCCAAAACAACCTGGGTCACTGGGGCAAGTTGAAAAACAGAGGAGGATGAAAGCAAGATTCTGGTGGCCAGGGGTTTTGCGCTGTGGAAACAACAGAGATTGAGACTCCCCAAAGTAGTCCTAGATTTGGAAGATATTGATCCTAGCGCCTGTAAGGAGTGGGATGTGCCCTTTAGAGAAAGAGAGAGAGAATATATTCCTTTCTTCCTTCCTTCAATGATGGTATGGTATGCCCTCCTCCCTAACACGGAGGAGGAGGCACAATATTTCACCCTTTCCCCAAACCCTAGCCTAAGTACAAGCACAAATACAAACCAGAAACAAATGGGAAGAATATCAAGAAGTAGAAACCCTAAACCAACACTTGCACCACTACATCCATCTGGTTTTTTCTTCTCATTGTGCGCACTGCACCCTACTTGGAGCCCCCTGAACCTGCCTGTAGCCACCCAAATCCTACTCAGTTTCCTTTTGTCATTTCTGCCTGGTTTTTCCTTCTCATGGCGTGCGCTGCACCCTACTTTTAACCCCCTGTGCTTGTCTGTAACTGTCTAATGTAACTCCCCATAGCAAGGTTTTAGTCCCCATTGCCTCAAATGCTGAGCCAACCACACATTCAGCTGCTGCTGCTGAGCCTGCAGCACTTTCCACATAATGAGCCATCTTGCGCTCACTGCTGAGTGTGCTTCTCAAATGCTGAACCTGACCACACAGGCCGTGACCATTTACCAATCTGCAGCTATAAAATACCACCACAGCGCGCAGTGCAAGATTAGGTGAAGTTGTGCAAAGCCTGTCAGTGGAAGAGTTTGAGATTTCCCCGGGAGGTAGGTAACCCTATGGGAGAGGATGTGCTGTTCAGGCAGGTTTCTCTTGATGTGGTTCACATCAAGGTGGGAAATTTCATGTAATTGCTTGACGTGCGGGAAAATTTTTTGGGTTGGGTCAAGGCGCTCCCTCTGGTGAATTTTTCAGCAGAGAAGATCACTCAGGTTTTGGAGGAGGAATGTTTTTTGCAGTACAGATCACTTTTCCTGGTCACAGTAGACAGAGGTGCAGAGTTCCAAGGTTTCCTGATGGTTCTGGTTCAGGGTTGTGGAGCAAAGTTTGGCTGTGTGACGGAATACTATCTGGAGGGCACTGGGATGATTGAGAATGGGCATCAGCCCATCAAGAAGGCGCCGGTGAAGTTGGGTGGCAAAGATGGCAAGTGACGGCAGGAGACGCTCCCAGTTGTTCTCTTTGTGGATTGGATCTCTGTGAAGCAGTTGACTGGTTACTCACCCTACAAGTTACTCTTTGGGCAGTAGCCTGTGCTTCTGTTGAACATGGAGCTGGAAACATTCCTGGGTGTGGATTGGTTGAAGGTCAAGACCTCTTCTGAACTTGTTGAGGCATGCAACAAAAAACTCCTGCAGTGCAACAAGATGCTGGCCAAGGCTGCAGAAAGGTTGAAGAAGATGCAGACTGCATTGGTACACTACTGGGACAAGCGCTTTTCCCATTGTCTCTGGGATCCGCTGCGGAAAGGCAAATTGGTGTTGCTGTACAACCGGAGTCTGGATTCTCATTGGGGAAAACCTTTTCAACTAGTGGAACGGGCTGTTCTGCATGGATTCTAAATTCAAGGGAGGGAGTAATCAGCTCAAGGAATTTGACAGGACCCCCCTGAAACAGAAGGCCGCAGCTTCTCATGTTAAGCTCTTCTTTGTGAGGGGATCCACCTTGTTCAAGAAGATGGCGGGGAAGGATTTTGTTAGCCTGGCTTCAGGATAGGACAATGCGGAGGATGCAGGCTTTCTGTCTTCCAAGGAGCCCATGCGTGGCATGCCTCTCTGGTTGATTAGTAGATTGAAAAATTCTTGAGACAGCTGCCAAGCTGGCAGGGGAGAGCCGTAGCATTGAATGGTAAAATCCTGATTTTTTGAGGGGTTTTTCTAGCCGGTTCACAGATGGGATAACTAGACCCCCCAGAATGTCCGTTTCCTTATTTCTCTGATTGGATTGGCTTTGGTTTATTTATTTTTGCAGGAATGCGGGCGCAGCTCATAATTGGGTCTGTATAAGCAAGGAAAAGACCCACAAGCGGAAGGCGGGACAAGGGGCAATGTGAAGGAAAACAAAAAAAATGTTTTTTCTTTTATTTTCTCTTTTCCTCCTCTTTTTCTTTTGTTTTAGGTCTTTTTCCTCTCTTTCTTTTCTTTTCTTTCTTCTTTTTTACTATATGATGGGGGCAGATGGGTGGGTGGTTTTAGTGTATTGCAGGGATAAGCTTGACTTGGTGAGGGGGTGCTCTTGCTGGTTCAAAGCTGGAACAAATAGACACCCCAGAATGTTTCTTCTCTGCTGTCTATCTCTTTCTTTGGTTTTGTGTGCGTGTTCCCTGGCAGTATTGTGTTTGTTTTGTTTTGCAGAAGGGTACAGAGAACTTTTTGGCAGTTTCTCTGGGGCGGTCCAGGTACCTCTCCAGGAGATTTGAATGATTGCTTCACAGAACTTAAAAAGGTGCAACAGACCTATGATACTTTGCTGGGGGAACTCATGGTTTGGCAATTGCACACAAAGCTTATCAAAACACAGACTAATCTTGGGGTTTTCTCTGTTCTCACTCACTTAAGTCCCAAGGCTGCTCTCATTGGGTCACTCAAAGCTAGGCACGCAGGAACATTTTATTTCTCTTAGAGCAAGGGGGTGCGGATACAACAATTAGAAATGAGGGGAAAGGGGGCAAGACGCTTAGATTTTCTTCATAACCCCAACCATTTCTGACTGCAATGTTTCAAGAAAATTCCAAAAGGCTGCCATGAAATTTGCACCAGGACACCATGGACTGTGCGCCGGGAGCCAAGAGGAGGGGGAAAAGGTGAGTGGTTTACTGGTCCACAAATTCCTCAAATTCTTCCGTCAGGAGGGCCATCAGAGTTGGGATTCCCAGAAAGCTTGCTGGAGGAGGGCCTGGTGGTGAGGGAGGGGCCTCAGGCAAGTTGCGTGGGGGGTCTGTTCCAGGCAACAGAAAAGATTAAATAACCATGGGGGACAGATGTTCTTAGGTTGCAGTTGGTGGGGTCAAGGGCCTTGAGCCAGGTGGCGGGGATGGATCTTGGGATGGTGCCAGTGGGGGAGCTGCCTGTTTTCCAAAAAATTCCTTGATGCAGGGGTCCCTTGTGCCCTGGTTGACCCTGACGCAATTGGCCCAGTATTGGATGGCGGCATGGTAGGCTGCAGAGGTTGTGTAATCCTCCCTGTGAGGTGGCCCAGTGCAAAAGAAGGGTGAAGCCAGGTTGGGGCTCTTGCACAAAGTGGTTTTTGGCGGAGCTCAAGGGAAAAGGGGATGAGATCCAGGTAGGTTCTGCAAGCCCTCAAATACTGACTCATTGCTTGATACCACAAAAAAGTTGTTGAAGGCCCTCTTGCTTGGGCAAGGTTGAGGGCCAGGGACCTAATGTCCACATGGCTTCCCCTTGGCAAGCAAGCAGCAATGGTGGCTGGAATGGCAGTTTGTGCATGTGCAGCGCCAAGGGATTATTGATCAGGCAAGCCCACAACAGGACTAGAAGCTACAGGAAGCCGTGAAGAGCGGGAAGGGATTGAGAGTTTGAGGCACAAAATGGTGGAAGAGGTGGTGGTAGGGCTGAAGGTGCAAGGTGGGGTCAAGGTAATGATGGGAAGACCTCTGGGAACAGAACTCAACTTGGGGGCAATTTGGTGGTATTTTAAAGCCATGGATTGGTAACTGGTTGCAGCCTGAAGGCCCAGAAATGAGAACAAGCAGGCTCAGTATTTGGGAAGTACAAGATTGCTCAGTGTGTGGGGAGTGCTGCAGTCTCAGCAGCTGCTTCTGTGTGGGCGGTTTCCTCAGGATTGGTTGCAACAGGAACCAGGGACCAAAACAAGGCTACAGGAAGCCGCATTGAATGGTTATGGACAAGCGCAGGGGGCTCCAAGTAGGGTGCAGTGCGCACCATTAGAAGGACAAACTGGGTGGATGTGACAACAGACAAGCAAGTAGGATTCAGGTAATTACAGGAAGGCATGGGGGGCTCTAAGTAGGGCGCAGTGCGCGCCATTGGGGGTGGATAGGGTTGGATTAGGGTTTCTGCCTCTCAGTATTCTTTCTGTTTGTTTCTGGTTGTATTTCTGCTTGTACTTAGGCTAGCATTTGGGGAAAGGGTACAAATACCTTGCCCCACCTCTGTGTTAGGGAGGAGGGGGCACACACCACCATCAAAGGAAGGAAGGAAGGAATAAAATTTCTAGCTATCTCTCTCTCTATTAAGGTTGCATCCCCCTCCTTACAGACTCTAGCACTAATAACTTCCAAACTAAGGACAACTTCTAGGGGTATCCACCTCTTGTTTCCACAGCATCTGTTTTTTGCCCCAGGCTGTCTGGCCATTTTGACATTTTGGCCAGCAGGAAATGCACAACAAAAACTCTGGAAATTTTTCTCAAAAACAACAGTATATACTATCAGTTTCAAGAAACTTTCCTGTTTTTTTGTAATTCTTGTCCAAATTTTCAGAGTTTTTTTCATATGTTTTATTTTATTTTTCCTATTGTTTCAATTCATTGTCCTATATTAAATTTTTATTTCCTACTTTTCAATATTTATGTCCTGAAATGAAAAAAGTGTCCTTTCCTTGAAAAAAGGCTGTCCAGTCTTATAATGTTTTTGTCCTGAATTTTTGGGTTTTCTGTCCACCTGTTAATTTTGGAGGACAAGATTTTTTTGCTAGAAGAATTGAAGATAAAAAATATATTAAAAATTTTTTTTGTCATTTCAAAAAAATAGAATTTACTCTTAATTAAATTACAGGAAAATAGTTAAGGAATTACTTTACATGATCAATTAAAAGCAAACCAAAAAAAAAATAAAAAAAAAAAAAAATTAAAAAAAAAAAAATTAAAAAAAAAAAAATTAAAAAAAAAAAAAAAAAAAAAAAAAAAAAAAAACTCCAAAATTTCTTGGATCCATTGTGCTAGATAATGATGGCAAAAATGACAATTATTACAAAATTTTGAAATTCCAATCTTCTGCACCTTGTCAAATTGGCCTTCATGCCATCTCAAATTGTTGGGCATCTACTTCTACCAGCAGTACAATGGTTGAACTGTACATTCTCTCCATTGGATTGTCCAGTTTTGCTTCAGGATCTTCTGTGAACAAGCCTTCTAACATTGCTTCAATAGCCCCCACACCTCTGGAAAGCAGCAAAGTCTTGCCCTCACCTAGTCTGTTTGTTTTTTATGAGATGGATTCCTCATATTCAAACACAAATCAACAGCCATGTTATGTTTGGCCCACTTACACTGTCACAGCCATTCCATCTGGTTTGGTTGGAATGAGCTATATGCTGCCAAAATCCTCTCCTCAGCCTGCCAGTAGTGTCATGGAATTATACTCTCATCAGACTTCTTCCAACTATTTTTTTTGTATGTATGGACCAGTTACAACCTCCAAAGTTTTGACTTCTGTTGATGTCAGAGGTTGATGTTGGAGGTTGATATTGGAGGTCAATGTTAAAGGCAAGGGGTGTGGTGTGAAGGCCCACAGTCTCCAGTCTGGTTTGAGAAAAACTCAGACAGTAAACCTGATACAGGTGACTGGTCACATAAAAAAAAAGCATAGTGTTTTGCCCTTGCGCATCCAGGTTTTGCCCCAGGCTGTCTTGCTTTTTCAACATTTTGGTTGGCTTGACATGCATGACAAAAAGTGCAGACCTTTTTCTCAAAACTGATAGTATATATATATAAGAAAAAAATGGTGGTGAGGTCCCCCACCACCTCAGCCAAGTCTGGGTCAAGTTTAAACCCATGGAAAAAAAATTAAATCAATTTCAAACAAGAAATATATATATATATATATATATATATATATATATAATAAAAAAAATTGGTGTGGAGGACTGCCACCACCTCAGCCCAGTTGGGGTGAGGTTGAAACCCCTGGTTCCCCAGCAGTTTTGTTACTCAAAACTGCTGTGGCATGGCAAGTTTCAACACTGCCATTAAAAATTTAGCAATTCCAAGGCATTTTTGACAGCCTTGTCAAAACCACCAGCATTTGGTGGTTTTGGTGTGGCTATCAAAACTACCTGGTCTGCATGGTTTCAACTTCCTGAGCTGCTGGAAGGGTCAGTCCCCCCCCCTCTGGTGTGTCAAGGGGGCGGGATAACAAGCCTTCCTGGTATTGGAAAGCACACCAGGAAGCATGAATATATTCACTTTTTTTTCTCTTACTATCATCATGCCAATGGACACCGCTTGGCATCATTTTAGCAAAAAGAAAAAAAAAAGCTACAATTGTGCCTTTTTTTTTGGAAAAAATGGCATTGATTTGGTATTTTTTTTTTTATTGGCATGAATATTTATCCTGGGCCTATTCCCCCCCCCCCCCAAAAAAAAAAAATTTTTTATGTGTTTTTGATTTTTCAATTGATATTCTTTCCAAATCTTGTATTAGGTTAAAAGGGACTTAGAAGCCATATAATTATGGTTGAGATGGATGGTTTGATAGCTTCAAAGCTTTCAAAACCCAGAGTAACCTGAAGTTCCAATTTCTTCAAACCCATCAACATGTGTATGGATGGGCAGGCTGAGGCGGGAGATTCTCAAACAATCCCTTAACAAATCATCAAGTTGACAACTATTCCCTTGGGAAAAAAAAAATCCTCAAGATCCATATACTTCCCCACCCTCTCTTTCTTTCCCAAAGTTATTCAAGCTCAAGTTTCCCTTAACCAATCTCACTCACTGGTTGAAAAGATAATCTCTTCCACAGAACCCATTGGTTTTTGATTTTATTTTATTTTATTTTATTTTCATCCAACCAATGAAAGATAGATAATGATCAGATCTACAAGATTATGGAATCCCACCCACTCCATGGGACAAAGTTCTTTGTTGGATCATGATCTCCATACCTCTAATAAATCTACTAAATTAACACCATCACCACCACAAACTTGAAAATCAAGTTGGCACCTCTGCCACAACCTCTCCAAGCTCCCTCAAAACATTCCTCAAACTTTTTTTAAACTTTGGGCTTTGAAACCTGTAGTCCTCTAGCCATCCATATTTGAATTTTTTTTTGTTTTTTTTTTTTGGTGGGGTGGGGAGGTGGCTTCTAAACCTAATGAGTTAGGGTGCATTTGGCTGCCATATGTAACTGTAACTTTGAACAAGTCCCCAGGGCCCCACAGCCAAACATCATGCCCATTTGTAACTGTAACCTTCAAGAATGGGCGGGAAAGGCAAAGGTTACAGATAGTTGCAAGGTCAAAGTTACCTTTTTTTCAGGGGCAGCGTGGGAGTGTAAATTCCATAGAAGTTACACTTGATTGGTTATAGTGCTTGCCAAACACCCAAAATTGTGTAACTTTAACTCCCTGTAACTTCAATTTGGCGGGCAGGGGGGAGTTACAGTTACAAATACACCTGGCAGACAAACAGTACCTTAAGTATTCATCCATCAGATCACAACATCCATCAATCCTGAAACCCGCAAAACTCAATTCAGTGTGACTGAAACTGTTGAAAAAGTGTAATTAAATTTGACAAAGAGCCAAGACTGAGAGTGAAACAAGAGAAAGATCCACATCAGGGGAATGATTAAGAAGGAAAAGAAAAAATATATAAGAAAATAGAGACAATACTATACACAGCAAGATAAAATAGAGAGAAAACATACCACAAGAGATGAGGAAAGTTTTGATTGACAGTTCCACCAAAAAAGAAATAGAATGAGTAAGGAGATACAACAGAGGTTATCTCCTCTACAGAGTTTTAAAGATGAGAGAGGTCAACTCATGAGTTAACAAAAGGAAAAAGAAGGAAGAAGACAGGAACAGAAGGAGAGAGGCAAAAAAGAATGAGAAAGAACTCAAGTCAAGTCATACCAAATAACCATCAAGTGTATGTGAGTTTGGAGTTTGATCAATCAATGGTGAGGAGTGAGGAGTAATTTAATGAAGGTTGATGTGACCGGGTGAAGAGAAGGGAAGAAGTGTGAAAGATGAGAAAGTGGAAAAAAAGAGAGAAGGTGGAAGAAAGAGAACAGAGTGTCCCATTTTTTTTTTGATGGGGAAGACAGGGACTGTGATGGAAGGCTCAAAGGGGAGGTGTCACAGAAGCAAAATCTGGTTGACATTGTTGGTTGGTGCAGACAGGAAATTATTATTATTTTTTTTTCAACACCCCCCATTATTTGGTATGGGGAGACTGAAGGAAGGAGAGAAGAAAATTGTTGAAAGAGGCTCTGTTACAAGCCTTTGTGAGACAGTTGGCAATCATGTCTTTGGATTTGACTAGTGTGATTTAGATTAAATTTTCATTGAGATGTTCTCTGATTTTTTTTGCTTTAATGTCTAGGTGTTTGGTTTTTGAGTTGTTTCAAAAGTGTTTGACCTTGTCAAGCAATCCTTTGTTGTCAATCTTGAAGTTAGAAGCTTCTAGATTTATTCCCCAGAGTTCTTCAATAAGGTGAGAGATCTAGAGGTTTCCTTGATATGCGTCAGAGAGTGCACACAGTTTGGCCTCCATAGAGGAAAGTGTGATGTTCTTTTAACCTGAACTGCACCAGGATATAAGAAAGTCTTTTCACATACAGAGATATCCACTTCTGGATTTTCTTGATGTGTGATTGTCCCCCCCAGGTTGAATTGCTGTAATATTGAATGTTTTGGTGAGGTCCCTGGGTTAGTGCAATTTTGAAGGATGCATCAATGGAGCCAGCAAGGTATTCAAAGACATCAATCACCTCTTTCCAATGATTGATACTGGGATCATTGTTGAACTGAGAGAGAATCAACATGGCGGGGGAAAGCTTGGGTCTGTTAAAGCACGCCAGAAAGTTTAGGATCCCGGTGAAAGTCCAATATTTCACATTGAGAGCAGCAAAATCCTTCTTTTCTATTTTGCTGGCAGCAGAGAGTTGAATATTAGGAGTGAGGGGAGTGGGTACTGGTTTACAATCTATCAGGTTCAGACTTTCAAGTCCTTTTTTTATCAAATTAAGTTGGCTGAGAGTGATTTGATTATCAAGGATCTTCATTTACATTCCAAGGAGAAGGTCAGGATCATGTGCAGAAGATTTGGGGAAGTGGGAAAGAAATAATTTTTCAAAATTTTCAGTGTCACTGGCAACTATGAGGTTGTCAACATGGAAGAAAAGATACAAGTGCCTGTCTCAATGGATGAAAAGACATGGATCGGAATCAGAGACTAGGAAGTTTATTCTATTCATCCATTTGATAAGAGTATTATACCAATTGGCAGGAGCCTGTTTCAATTCATACAGAGATTTTTTGAGTTTGAGAAAGGGAGAGAAATGTTTGGAGAATTTTGGAGTTTTTATGATGATTTCATCTTGAAGAGGAGCATAAAGAAAGCCAGACTTGAAATTGAACTGTCTCAGGGGAAGTTTTTTTTCAATTCTGAGGGAGAGAAGAGAAATTAAAGAAGGGAATTTTCCTGTAGCAGAAAATATGTCAAATAAATCAACGCCTGGGGTTTGTTGTAATCCATGTATGCATAATCAAGCCTTCCTCCTTTCATCAGAGGAGGCCACCTTGGGTTTTGTTTTTAGGGTCACAGTGGTGTCCAGAAAATTTTTTGGAATCCCATGATAGTCCTCCCAAACATCTTTGGATTCTATGGATTTGAATTCTTTATCAATTGCATCTGAGTATCCTGCAATGTCATTGGTACAATAGGAGTATTTAACGGGTTTGATTTTTTCTGATCAATCCCAAAGATGATACCTTGGTGCTGGCTCAGAAGCAGAGAGAACAGCTTCATCAGGAGTTTCAAAGTTGTTGTCTTCATCTGGAAGTTTGAAGGATAAGGGTTGATCAAAGTTGGGAGTTTCTTCATCAGAGATGATATTGGGAGCAGAGTCTAAGTGAGGAATGGGATTTGCTGGATTGATTTTATGTGATGATCTAAGTTTTTATTGAGGGGAAATTGGTAGGGAAGATCATCCTGTTAAATAAGACTGTTGGAAGCATTTTATGCATGGTTTTTGAATTCAAGTACCTTGACGTGTTTTTAGGAGACTATTTGGCCTGTGTCAGTAAGTAGTTGGTAAGAGAGGAGTTTGTCATTGTAGCCAATCAAGGTAGCTGAGATTCCCTTGGGATCCAGTTTTGATGGATGGTGGGCAGTTGACTTCAGAATTACTACCTCAGATCCTATGGGGTTAAAAAAGCTAAGGGGAATGGATTGATCCTTGAACAGTTCAAAGGGTTTTTTTTTGCTCTTGTGTGAGGGAAATTGGTTGATGGTAAGAACACATGCCTTCAGGACTTCATCCTAGAGTTGAGGTTTAAGAACAGATTTAATAAGGACTGTACAAAGACTTTCCATGATTTTCCTGTTGAATATTTCAGCAAGTCTGTTCTGTTCAGGGGTATAAGGCTCAGACTTTTGAGTTTGGATGAAGTTTTTTTCACAGAATTCCTTCATGTTTTTGTTGAAAAATTCAGTACCCCTGTCAGAATGAAGAACTGAGGGAAAGTAGCCAAGGCATTTTTTTTTTCAATTTCAATGGCATTATGTAGGATGGTGGGAACAAGATCCTTGGATTTGATTGGGATGGTGGAGCAGAATCTAGATGAGCTATAAACAACTGTTAGGATATATTCATGTCCATTGCAAGAGGGAGGATGAATAGGGCCCATTATATTGAGATGGAGCTCTTGGAAAGGTTTGTTGGCTTTGGAATGTACACTCTTGAAAAATCCTCTAGTGATTTTTCCTAGGGCACAACTCTTACATTTGGAGCTAGGACTGATGGGTTTGTTTAACTTGTTCCTTATTTGGATGTAACTTGCATGGCCTAGGGCCTTATGAGTTAATTCAGATTGGGAGAAAAGTGAGGTGGAATTGGTGGGTTTGTGATTGAGAGGAAGGATAGGAATTTTATTTTGATAGAATCTGAAGAAAAAAATCTGATCATTCTTTGAGACAGAGAATCAGTTCCTTTTCAAACAAAAAATGGTATCCATCCATTACAAGACATCTGACAGACAGAAGATTGGTGGAGAGGTTGGGAACAAAATGAACATTATTGATGAGGACAGGCCACAATCCCCCATGAATTGGATCAACCCAATTCCTTCAATCAGAAGAGAATTGAGATTTGATCTGGTTTTTACTTGTCTGATTTCTTTGAAGGAGATGGCCACAAACAGATCAGGATCAGAGACCATGTGAGAAGAACATCCAGAGTCAAACACAATTTGACTTGTGAGAGGAGAGGAATTTTTTGATAAAAGGCAACTAACAGAGATGGAGGATTTGTATTTGTTCTTTTTCTTGAGATAGGCCTCTCAAAGTTTGGGATGAAGAGCCGAGCAGTTAGTGGGAGAGTGAGGAGCTAAATTGTTGTGCTTTCCTACTGTTCATCTGGGAAGAGGTTCTTGGTTGGTGCACAGGGGGGTAAGTTGAACTTTTCCTTCCTCCCTGTTTCTTGTTTTGTTAGTGGAGATTTGGAGGTGATCAAGGACAAGATCAGGTGTGATGGAAGAAGAATGGGTGATTTGTTCCTTAACAACCTTGAAGCTGGGTGGAAGTTTGTGGAGAAGCATGTAGGCTAGGATGTCTTGAGGCAGATTAATTCCTACCTCATAAAGACAACAAATACATATTTTTGCAGAGGTGATAAAAGAGGGAATGTCATTGATGTTGAAGGGAAGATTTTGAAGATAGTCAAAGACACAAGCTCTATTGGAAGATTTGGATGAGGCAAAGTAGCAAATTATAGCCTTCCAGATCAACTTGGTGTCTTTCTCATTGTCAAAGGTAATGATGGTTGGCGTGAACCATAGGATCAAGTTTGGAGATCAGAATTGAACGGATGTAGATTTTGTCTTTAAAAGATAGAGGAGTGTCCTCAGACAGAAGGGCCAAACAAGTGCCTTGGATGTCAAGCATGTTTTCTACTCTGTTTTGCCATAAAGAGAAGTTGTCTATTGTGAGAGTGGGAATGGCTTCAATGGTGGTCTTAAGGATTGTTTGAAGTAGAGGATTGTTGGAGTTGAGAGTGGTGTCTTGGCTCATGATGAGGTTGGAACTTGGGCCTTTGATTTGCAATTGGCAGCATGGGGTAATTTTGACTGTTAATTGTGTTGAAAAAGTGTAATTGAATTTGACAAAGAGCCAAGACTGAGAGTGAAACAACAGAAAGATCCATATCAGGGGAATGAATAAGAATGAAAAGAAGAAGAAAAAAAATAACATAAGAAAATAAGAAAATAGAGACAATACTATACACAGCAAGATAAACTAGAGAGGAAACATACCACAAGAGATCAGGAAAGTTGTGATTGACAGTTCCACCAAAAAAGAAATAGAATGAGTAAGGAGATATGACAGAGGTTATCTCCTCTACAAAGGTTTAAAGATGAGAAAGGTCAACTCATGAGCTAACAAAAGAAACAAGAAGAAAGAAGACAGGAACAGAAGGAGAGATGCAAAAAAGAATGAGAAAGAACTCAAGTCAAGTCATACCAATTAACCATCAGGTGGATGTGAGTTTGGAGTTTGATCAATTGATGGTGAGGAGTGAGGAGTGTAATTTAATGAAGGTTGACCTGACCGGGTGAAGAGAAGGGAAGAAGTGTGAAAGATGAGAAAGTGGACGAAAAGAGAGAAGGTGGGAAGAAAGAGAATGGAGTGTCCGATTTTCGTTGATGGGGAAGACAGGGACTGTGATGGACGGCTCAACGGGGAGGTGTCACAGAAGCAACATCCGGTTGACATCGTCGGTTGGTGCGGACTGGAAATGATTTTTTTTTTTTTTTTTTTTTTTCAACAGAAACTAACCTTAGAAATCAACCTATTCAGAAAGTGTTATCATGTTTATGATTATCAAACTTCTCGGGTCACCTCTCATCATGAACCTCTTAAGGACTGCCACAGAAAAAAATAAAAATAAAAATCAACCTTTTTTTTTTTTTTTTTGGTTTTTCTTTTTTCGAGATTCATCATCATCCAACCAACTCGATATTCATGAATGAGAGTGATCGAATCGGATGATCCATGAATTCCTATATTTCTTTTCTACTCTACTCTCACCTCACCCCCGATTCGTTCGTTCATACGGTCATCTCTTTATCTCTCCCTCCCATTTTAGTCCATTTGAAGAAAAAAGCCAAAGAAAAAAAAAAAAAAAAAAAAAAAATTGTGTTGAATCCTTCTTTTTAATTCTAAGATTCTCTGACATTCCTTTGCCACACCCGCCCGCCACGCATCACGACTACCGGACCCAGCAAGAAAGAAGAAGAAAGAAAGAAAAAATCACATCATATCACAAACCAGCAAGACAGTCAATCGATCAGACCGACAATCAGTCGAGCAATCGATCAGGCGAACAAACAATCAAGCCAAACAAACCATCAAGCCAACAAACAATCAGGCCAACAAACGGAGAAACGTAGAGAAGAGAAGCGAGGGAGAGAGAGAGAACGTGAAAGCAACCAAGTCTTAGAAGCGCAAGACGCAGGGGGTCGCTCTGAGAAGATCTAGATGGATTTATTATTATATACATAAGTACGCGTGACCACCACCTCGGCGACGACTAGCCGTGCTGAGCCAGATATATCCGCCCCCCCCCCCTCTCCTCCTACCGGCGCCCGCCCGAGATGGTCATCGTACAAGTCAAGACATGGAGGCGCGGTATGTATGTATGCAGATAGATATATAATTGGGTATATAAGTGTTGGATGTGTTGGTGTGCTTGTGTGCTTGTGTTTGTGCGTTTGTTTGGATTAAAAGGATAGATGCGGCGGATGAGGAGAATTGAGAGCGACCGTCAACAAACAAGAAAAAAAAAATCCCTGGAGGAGTTTTGTTCGAAGAGCGACACGGACGGACTGACTGGGTATGGTAGGTTATGTTATATCATGAGGGAGAGGGAGAGAGAGAGAGAGAGAAAGATAAAACATATGACAGTCTAAAACATTACGCCGAGTTTAGAAGAGGGTGATCGAATAATGATGATCAACACCACCATTACCCTCGTCACGCCGAGTTCGATCAAGAGTAGGGCTGGTAGTACTACCACGGGCTCGCAGTTGGTTCGGATCGTCGACATGAGTCAACGGACGATGAGGAGGAGGGAGGTGCCAAGGATCCGAATCCGAATCCGAGCGTCGAGTCGATCGGAGTCGAAAACCAATTCGTGGCCGTCGTCATCTCAAACTCGGCAGTCATCCCGGCAGCTCCAGATCGATGATCATCATCGGCCTTTATGGACGTATCATTATTTCCAGAATTCATTGTCGGGCAACTCGCTCCTCCCATCCTCAACGTACCACCACCACATCCTTCTTGCCCTCTTCCTGCGGCGACCGTTGCTTGGATCCCTGATACCGACCCAGTAGTCCTTCGATTGTCTTGATACAGCATCTGGCTATTCTGGCCTTGAGGGACCATCCCAGGGATTGGGTGGTGATGGACGTTCTTGGGATTAGGTCCTCCTAATCCAAAGATCCCCGGTATCGTCGTGGTCGGAAGGACATTTTGGTTGAAGCATGGCCCATAGGATGATGATCCAGTTGGACTGGAGCCAAAGTGGCCGAAATCGAATAAGAGCGGACTCAAGACTTGAGAATGGACGTTGGGTTGCGGGGGTGGATACACTGACGGCTGATGGGAAGTCGGAGAGTATTGTTGCTCGAAGGAATGTCCGGCTGAATCAAAGAATCCCATCATCTCCTCTAGTGCCGTCGAGGGCAGGCCTTGGTTCCCAGGGAGGTAGGATGGTCGATCCATTTGAAACTTGGGAAAACCGTAATCGCCAGCAGGCTTATCAGAGTTCGCTATCACGCTGTTTCCGGTCTCGTTCGGACTCGATAAGGATGGTAGGACTACCGATTGACCTTGGTTCACTTCAAACTCCGTGAATCCCATCCCCGTTTGACTCGAGTTCTCCTTTTGACAGATTTGCATTTCCTCAGTTGTTCTTGCTTCAGAACTAGAATGACCTGAATAGAGTGGATCAGCAGTTGCCAATGTGTCAAGTGCAAGACTCGATAAAGGCATGGCACCGCTTGGCTCCTTGACGTTATTGATAGTCATGCTCAACCGATCAGATGATGAGACCGAGCGCATGAATGTTTGAGCTTGGGTCGAGCCGTCGGGTCGTGAACGAGAGACGGTCTTACCAGTACTTCGACTGCGATGATGGTTAGTACTCGTAGTGGGTGAGGAACCATGCCATTTGCGGCTAGCTCGTACGGGTTGGGTAGAGGATGAGGATGGGATAGATCGATCAAAATCTGGATAGGATGCATAACCTTCAAGGCCACATGAGGAGGCAGAGCGTTTCAGGCCCCTTTCTTCAGCCTGATACGATTTGAGCTCTGATGGGTCACTCGGCGAAATGGTTTCACGAGGTGAAGAGCTTTCCTGACGGTCATGATGATCTGATAGATCAACATCGCGTAGATCCACGAGATCTGTCAGCAATTCCCAGGCTCTTACCGCCCCAGTCCAGGTGGGCTTGAAACCCCCCCCCCCCCAAAAAAAAAAAAAGAGAGAGAAAACGATCAGTACGATCTGCAGCCCATTCCACGGTTGAAGTGAGTGGGTTAAATCACAGGTCACTTACAGCCATTTCCTTCAAGCTGTTCATGCACTTTAGTAAATTGCTCTTGGCTGTCAGGGTCAACGCCGGGTCCGAACTGGCGTTATAGACCTAAGACATCGATACCCAGGTGGGTGATGTTTTATGCAAAGTAATAGATAAAAGGGGGGGTGAGTAAAGCGCACGATCCCCTCGAGATCGCGATCAAGAGGACGAGAGGGAGAAGAAGAAGAAAAAACTTACGTGTAAGATCGCCGCGGTAAAAATGTAATAGACCAGAAAGACTGGTGCCTGTCTTAATCCAAACGCCTCACTGTAAGCTTGAGCGATATTAGTAATCGCATTGGCGGCAGTGGTACAGATACTGTGTGAGGGATAGGGAGATGGCGCGTCAGCCGATCGATGGCCGGTGCTATCTTTAGGATGGGATGCCGGAATGAAGGGCCGATGGAGTAAGATCAAAGCCGTATAGAATTGGGCGTGAAGTGTAAGGAGATGGGGAGTAGGCGCCCGCTTGAGGTTCTCAAGACCACCACGATCCGATTGAGTGGCGGATGACGAGGTGATTTTAGCGTCGTAGTGTAGCTGCTCGGGTAGATCAAGATACCAACGAGCCAGGTTTTGATCGAGTAAAGATAGCAAGGTTTCACTTGATTGGCCGATCACTCGGATTCTGATCGCATAGATGTTGGCCACGATCCGACTGATCAAGACGGACAGGGATGCCGATCGATTGAAGCAAGAGATCGTATGACTCTTTTGTTCCAACGTGCTGTTCCAGTTTCGAGTCGACATACTCTCAGAAGATTGCCGATCGCTAGTAGGCTGATTTTGAGTCCCAGGATCGTTTTGATTGGACCGGTATCTTTGATCAGCTAGTTTGGACAACTCGATCGGATTTCCATCGGGGGACCAGCCTTTCCATTGTTCATGCTCGTCTGGTTCATCCGTCGAGGGGAACGTAGCATCGTAATCGCGTTCAAAGATCATCATCGGCCGCCCGATGTACGTACTGACGTACTTATCCATGTTCACGCAAGCCCACCATACTCTCTTCCGGATCTGTTTGTCTTCGTAACTAAATTTTTTGACGGGCATGAACCATTTATCCGCGTCACGAAACAGTCCCATGTCTTGGGCCATCCTAATGGCCATCCCAGTATAACTATAGGGTGGAGCCACCAAGTAAGTGGAAAGAGCAAAGTTATCAGTCATACTTGTAGTTTTGAATATATCAGCGCGCCTTTTTTTGAGTGATCAAATATAGAGGGTTCAAATAAGTTTTTTTTTTTTAAAAAAAAAAAAAAAAAAAAAAAGAAAAGTTTAACTCACAGCCAACTTTCGGCCATGGCACCACTTCCGATCTCTCGGTAGGCCATCAGGATTAGAGCTTGACAGTTCGTAAGTTTGGAACTGCCATAGTCCAAGTTCAAGATCTGTTGCGCCTTGGAGAAATAATTATCGCCAGCATTCCAATACTGGCCATCGATCGGGGAATTTGTGGATCGATGAGAATAACGGGACGATAAGGCGAAGATGACTAGTAAGAGTAAGACTGAGATTCGATTGGTTGGGCCTAATCCTTCGATAGTCGGTTCTGAGGATTGAGGCTGACTGGGTGAGGAGGATGGAGATAGACCTTGAGAGCAAGGGCTTGGAGTGTTTTCGGTTGAGCAACAAGGTTTGCTCATGGCATGACACCAGATTTGATTGAGGCTCCAATGAGGGCGGGCACTCTTGACGGCGTCCAGGTTAGCCATCAAGTTTTGAAATTGGGTCATGAACTCTGGCTTGTAGAGAACCGGCATGATGGGGTGCACAAAAGCCCAATAGATATCCAGGAGATGGTTCATGATCTCTCGTGTTGGGAAGGCCTCGAATGGATTGAGTTGTTCCAAGATCTCGAAATCGGTCTGAGATCGCCGGATGGGTGCGACGGGCCAAAAGCCAGGTTTGGGGAAGTACCAAAAGAAGTCCTTGTACCTCTTGGAAGCTGAGATGAGATAGAGGCCAGATGATCGACCGTGGTACCTGACTTCATCGTTCTCGTTCAAGCTCAATTGGCCGACCACATCGGCAAGTTCACTGATGGTTGCTGGAGAGTGTTGCTGAGTGGGAGGAAACAGTGATGATGAGGATTGTAGAGGATCATGAGCGATCGACTGATCGGAACATCGAGCAGGATGAGGATCGGATGAGTCGGGTTTACTGAGGGTGAAAGTGGCGGTGCCGGTGTGAGGGATAGTGGTCGCCCGGGTCGGCTCATTGAACGTGGGGACTTGGGCTTTAGTTCGGAGGGCTTGAGGCCACTGGACAGAGGAAGGATGAGAACTAAGTCGACGATTTCCGTGACGATGATGAGAATGGTATGAGTCATGATCCTCCTTGCTAGGGGGTGGAGGGGTAGGAGAACGATCGGGGAGATGGGCTTCGGACTCGGAATCATCATCAGGATCGGAAGATTGAGGATTGGGTGGGATGGATTCCTGAGAGTGATAGTTCTTGGAGGAACCGGAGGATGGATGGAGATGACTGACACCCCAGAGGACCCTCTGGGTATCGGTCAGATTGAGTTGATTCCTAGGATCCCGGATGGAGGAGATGGGTGGGGAGGATAGATGGGAGGACTTCCAAGATTTTCTAGGTTTACCTAGGGTACCTTCCTGAGCGGCGATCTTGAGATCCTTCTTTAATAGTTCCCTAACTTCGATATCACCCACCAGTTCGGAGAACAGGGCTTGAGCTCGAGGGTCGTCGTTTTCTAAGAGTCCACCGAGGAGCGCTTCCATCCGATGTAATCTGGATTCGATGGCTTCGATGTAGCCCTTAGGAGGACCTCTGGGGGCATGGATAGGAGCATGGGACAGAAATGGGGGAAGGGTCAGTATGAGAGGGCCCGAGGGAAGGAGGATCGACAGGCCAATCGAAACGGAGGGATCGACTAAACCTTTTACGGGATGTACCGTTGAAGGTGCACTCGATACCAGTGGTGGCACAATTTTGGCAGGGTCCAGTAGTGGGGATAACTCCATTCTGATCGGGAGTCCGAGTACACTTGCACTTGGATTTCCTACAATTATCGCCTGTGAGGAGATCATATTATGCATTCACGTATGATTTTTTTTTTTTTTTTTTTTTTTTTTTTTTTTTGTGCGTGGCGCCGATCAGTTGAAGAATAGGAAAAAGATTTGGATCAGTCCTTGGGGCAGAGGGTGGTGAGATTGATGGAGCGAGTGTGAGGGTATCGATGAGGGTCAAGACTGACAAGCCTTGCTGGTCCTTCGCTTGACATCCTTGAGGGATTTGGGATTGTTTTGAAACGAGGAGGCGGGTGTGAACTGGAGGGATTGATGAGAATGGTGAGGCTCGAGATAGTGGACGTTGGTCGGATGATCGGGGCCACGCGTCCGGGTGGCCGAGAGTTGAGAGATCGGAGGTTTGAGAAACGCATCGAGAGCAGGGGCTGGATCGACCAGCTTGGACGAGGTAATCTTGGGTGGATGATGGGGTGTTGGAGGATCGTCGGTGGGAGGTTGATCGATGGCCGGATGGTCCAGCTTAAGGATGGGGGTGGGGGGGGATTTGGATGGGTTAGGATCCGATCCTAGGACCGCGGCCGGGCTGAGATGGGTGGTAATTGATGACCGAGCGATGGGGGAGGGTCGAGGGGGACGGGTAGGATGGAGGGAGGATGGGTTAGGATGGATCCAAGGCTGGGGGTGATGATGAGCACTCGAAGCTTGTTGGAAGGAGGATGGGGAGGGTGTGGTGATGAGGCTCGGATGGAGTTGAGATGATGGTGATGAGGAGGGAGAGGGAGAGGATGCTGATAGTGGGGAAGAGGAAGAGGATGAGGAGGGTAGTAGGAGTGGTAAGGGGGGTGGGGGGATGAAGGATGAGGAGGATGGTGAGATGAGTGGGGGTGGAGAGACTTGGTGAGCAGAGGAGAACTTGGTAGTAGTGATGCAAGAAGAAGAAGAAGAAGAAGAAGAAGGATGAGGATGATGATCATGGGTGGTGGTGGTGATGGGGAACTTGAGTGAATGATTGGTGTCAGTGGAGCAGGGAGCCCAAGCAAGATAGTCATGAGTTTTAGGTTGGAGTGGGGGATGGCTGAGATTGAACATGATGAGTGATGAGTTGATTGATGATAAGTAGATATGTATTAATATCTAATAATGATGATGATAAGGGGGGAGATGATCATCATCAGGGGTTTGGTTTGATTGGCTGGCTTGATCACAACAAGGTTCTCAAGCCTGATGAGTAACTAGAGGGAGGCTTCAGGTGTGGATGTACATCCATCCATCCATACATACATACATACATACATACATACATACATACATACATACACACACACACACTCACTCACACCCTCACACCCTCACTCACTCACTCACTCATGACCATCTATGGATGGGGATTCTATGGTGTAAGTCTGATTCCCTTGATCAACTATGTATGACAAGCATATAAGGATCAAAAGAAACTCCCCTCCCAGAGTGGTAGTAGTTCAACAGTCTGACTGGCAGGGATATATATCTATGCATTTATGATCTGGAGCACAGCACCAGGGCTCACTCCTCAAACCAAATGGATGGATGGTGGTGGTGGTGGGCTTCCATGACATGTGAATGTGTGCTCATGTGGTCAGCATTGATCACCTGAGGAGGAGGACCATCCACACAGCCTATGATCACTGACTGATGAGCAGGATGTAATTACATATGCATAGCTATATTTTTTGGATGGAGCCAAAGAATGTACGTCATCGTCATCCGGCCATCGAGCGAGACCACCATCATCATCATGACCATGCTCTGAGGCTAGTACATGTTTACATAGATCGGACGATCCTCATCACCCATCAAAAATACTTATCAAGCTCTGATATTTGTACTTGAGATAAGGATGATGAGATAATCTGTCGAGTCGATGAGCTGGGGATTAGGTAAATGTGCAAATGTGTACACATGTAGCTCAGTGTAGGCTGTCTCGAGTCGTCATCTACCCCGAACGAAAAGTTGGCCATGGTGGAGAATAATCCAAGGATTGGCAACTTGGGTCCATCGATCGAGGAGGGGGTGTGGTGGTGGGAGGAAGTCGCGAATAGGGTGCGAGAGGGTTGTATGGATATCTTACGTATTCGATGGATGGCAAGCTGGGATTCGTGAAACTCGATTCACTCACCCATCATCAAACTTGGTCATCGTCACTACTGACTGACTCCCCCGCCATTCATGGATTACCGTCAATCCCACGAGTACGTAAAAAAAAAAAAAAAAAATCCTAGTAGAACTTTGACTAGGTCTCCTCGCGTCCTCAGATTCGGGTCGAGTACCCCCACCCTGGACTGGAGTTGTACATAAATACGGTCGATTCGGATGGATGGGCTCGAAGTAAACAAATAGACATCTAGATCAGGTTCGTGTGTCGATCTAAATACTTGTGTAAATATAAATACTCGTTCGTCCCTCTCAGTTATTTGTCTTGACCTACCCTAACTACTCCAACTAAAACCTATGTCCTCCGTTCGGCTAGATCTCGTCCGATCGCAGCACTCACCGATCGTAATGACGTCGATCGATTCAAATCGTCACTCGGGTATGTATGTGTATGTAAGTATCAGATATTTGTTTGAAGTGTTGATTTACTTTGTGCGCATTTATGGGGATCGATCAGAATCAGATTCAGGATGGATGGATTGGTTGCTCCGGAGCGCATACACCCAAGTCGTCCAACTCCAACTCCTTCCGATCGATCTCGGATGGATATAACGTCAAACCTCGATCGATCGAGGGATGCAAACATTGGTACTTATGTATATGTATGTAGGAATTGTTGAGACGGGCAAGAGGGCTGGGCTATCATCCTAGTCAGCATCTAGTGGACTCCCCCGTACAGAGTATACACCAATACTCGGTCACACACACCCACACACACACACCCACCCACCCACACACACACACACACACGCGCGCACACCCGTATAACTGGGGGATCGTATGCACCGCAGGTGGTCGTCCCACCAAACTTGAAGACCCGTGAGACTACTAGGGTGGTGTCATTGGGTCTCTAACTATACATATTGACATACATCGTAAAGTGCGTGCGGACTGCATGGATTGGTTGGATGCTACTCGATACCGATTCACTCTCTTCTCAACCTTCTTGAGCTGGCTGGTCATGAGTCCCTAATTCCGACCCCCAAACTCTTCTTGACGACAATCACGCGGCTCGGTCTCGACCCCGCGGTAAGTGAACGTAAGTATAACGTTCAAAATTCATCACACTCATTCCCCATCTTACACACACACACACACACACACACAGATCCATACACACTACAATACTCAGCGTGAATCCACGACGAACCCCGATTGACTATCTGATGACGAGGGTGACCAAGATCATGGCGAGATCAAGGTTTGTATTTTCGCATGTCTGTATCGAGATACTTGCCTCCAAGGCGTCGATACTTTGCAAACTTAACCTCTCCGTACCTCTTGACGGTATTGCCTTACCTTGCCTGCTGCTGTATGTGCTGCTACTGCACTCCTACCACGACGACCGCTTGACTGCATATCTATACCAACTCACGCCTTGGCAGCTCTCCATTATCTCTCGATCAACCTCAAGCCAGTCGGGCTTGGGCGGCCGATGAACTGAATAGATATTCAGTGGCCAACGAGTTGTATGTGATGTTCAATCTACATCGGTTTCGATGGATTTATGTACATACATACATACATACATACATACATACACTGATACTCTTACCGTACCCACACCCCATCCACACGAGCTTGGACTTGAGAGCTGCTGACTGATCCATCACGAGTCCACGACCCACACCCCCACTTTTCAGTTGAAGGTCTTGTGTATGTGTATGTGGAGGAGGGATTGACTCGATCGCAACCACTCCTAGCAAATCTCGAATACATCTCAACCGATCTCATCGACTTGGGTGGTACTGGGGCCCAAGGCTTTCTTTCTTTGAACTTGAAGAAAAAGTAATAAGGTGTCAGGTCGTCGTAAGGTGGTGCATGGTAAATAAATTTACTGATGTGGGGGCATCATGTGTGTCCGAACGTATGATGGATTTCCAGAAACAGTGTATTTACGAAACAGTGTATTTACTAGATCGATACCAGGTCTCTATCCTCCTCCTCCTCCTCCTATCCCTCCTCCGCTACCTCCTCGACCACAAGCTCCCTCCGCCTGTCCCCAGGGAGAGATCAGGATGACCTCATGAGTGGTTCGATCGACCCATTCATCCACAACACTTTTGACGACTCGGACTTCAGAGTGGTATGTAAGTTAACTCACTCCAAGTTCGTGAATCTTGTCATCCTTTAGATAAGTATGTACAGTGGGTAGACACAATTAATGGACCTGTTAGCGCTGAATTGGCCACTGTACTTCCAAGTACTTGTTTCAAGCTGAATTTAACTCTCAAAAATAGCTCTTGGCCATCAATTTCCACTGGTTCTGGGGGTGGTTGGTGACTAGGAGAATTTGGGTCTGAGGAGTAGGGTTTGAGAATTGAAGCATGGAAGACAGGATGGGCGGAAGACCTTTGATCAGGGAGTTGAAGTTTGAAAGCATGAGATCCTATTTTTTCAGTAATGAGAAAAGGACAAAACCAACGCTCAGAGAGCTTCTTGGCAGGTCTGTTTGTATTCATATTATTTGCAGATAACCAAACTTTATTCCCAGGAGTAATACCTTTTAAAATATCTTTTCTATTAAGGTCAGCATAGTACTCATAATTATCCATAGACTCTTTTAATTCCTTCTTTAGTTGAATCTGTTTCTTCTGAATGTGATACAAGTAATGACTAGCAGGTTGGTTGTCCAACACATGCAGGAAGTCAAAGCTAGGATGCCTTCCATAGAGGGTGAAGAAAGGTGATTGTTGGGTAGAAGAGTGAAAATTGTTGTTTCAAGAGAATTCTTCCAAGGGGAGCCAAGTATCCCAGTTGTCCTGGTGATAGCTGATGTACATTTGAAGGAATTTTTCTAGTACTTGGTTTACTCCTTCAGTTTGACCATCCGTTTCAGGATGGTAAGCTGTGGAGAGGTTCCTTTGGATCTGTAATTTTTCACACAGTGTTTTCCAGAAAGAAGAGATGAATAAGGAGCCTTGATCACATATTATGTCAGCAGGTAGACCATGCTTAGAGAAGACATGGCCTATGAAAAGGTTAGCAAGTTCTACTGTGGTCAGTGTACCGGTTGTTTTGATGAAGAGGGCCATCTTAGAGAAATGGTACACAACAACAAGGATAGAATCAAATCCATTGGAGAGAGGAAGTTGAGAAATGAAGTCCATAGAGAGTGAATTCCAAGGGCCATCAGGAATTGGGAGAGGTTTGAGCAGTCCTAGTTTCTTTTCATGCCTTGCCTTGTTCCTGTTGCAAAGGTAGCAGGCTGAAACATAGCTCTTAACATATTTTGACATTCCCTTCCAGAAGAAAAATCTCTTGATGAGTTTGAGATTTTTCTGTTGGCCGGGGTTACCTGCAAGAGGAGAGTCAAGTCTTTGATAGATTATTGTTTTTTTAAGGTGATTAGCTTGGTCAGGTATGACTACTTTACCATGAAACAGGAGTAGGCAACTGAAGGTGTCTAAGGAATAATCAGCTACATCTCCCTTCTTATTCAATCTTTTAATGATGCCTTGAAATAACTTTTTGACCAGAAGTCAATTCACTCAGTTGATTGTCAAGTTTATTAGCAGAAAGAAAAAAGAGCTTAGGAGCTTCAAATTCATTTTTTTTTTTTGGAAGTTGTTGATAATATCCAGGATTCTTTTCAGAATATGGTGTTCCCCCACTGGATACACATTGTCCCACATGACAGGATATTCATGATGGTTGAAAGTTTTTCAGGCCTGTAAGTGATCACAAAATTGAATTCAGAGAGGAACTCTGCCCAAAAAAGCTTTTATCCTAGTGAGAACCTTGGAAGTCATAAAATACTTCAAAGAGGAATGATAAGTCAGAACTGCAAAGGGGTCAGTAACACTCAAGAGGTAAGAGCACCATTTCTGAAGAGAAAAGACAATAGCAAGGAGTTCTTTGTCATGGATCTCATAGTTGAGTTCAGAACTGGAAATGTTTCTGCTGTCAAAGGCAATAGGTTTGTTAGTTTTATCAGCAGTCACCTGGTGCAGGACAGAACCCAAGGCATAGTCACTGGCATCAGTTTCAACATAAGTTCTCAGCAGGTGATCAAAATGGCAAAGGACTGGAGCTTGGGTGAAAGATTCCTTGATGTTTTTGAATTGTTGCAAAGCTTCAGTATTGAGGGAGAAGGGAGAGCTGTTTCCAGAAATGGAGGTGAGATGGGAGACCTGTTTGGAGTAGTTCTTTATAAACTTGCAATATAAGTTAGAAAAACCAAGGAAAGACTGCAAAGCTTTTCTGTTTTCTGGAGTAGGCCAGGAAAGGATGGTCTTGACTTTGTTGTTGTCCATGAAGATTCCATCCCCTGAGATCAGATAGCCAAGGTAGTCCACAGAAGGTGCATGGAAGTTGCATTTGGAGGCCTTTGCATAGAGCATGTTTTTTCTGAGTCTGGTTTGTACTTCACACACATGTGGAATGTGTTCCTGTAAGGAATTGGAAAATATAAGGATATTGTCAAGGTAAACCACCACATAAAATTTAAGGAGATCAGAAAGGATGTCATTGATAAGGTTTTGGAAAGAAGCTGGGGCATTGGTCAGTCCAAAAGGCATGAACAGGTATTCATAGCTTCCAAAACAAAATCTGAATGCTGTTAAGTGTTCATCTCCTTCCTTGATGTGCAGAAGGTTGTAAGCATCCCTGAGGTCAATTATGGTGAAGATAGAAGAACCTGAAAAAACAGTCAGTAAGAAATTCATTGGAGGAAGTGGATAGCAGTTCTTCCTAGCAACAGCATTGACCTTGCAATAATCAACACACAAAATCAAACTACCATCCTTCTTTTTTAAAAAAAGAAAAGGTGCTCCAGTGCTTGAAGTGCTGGAGCGGATGAAAAATTTCTCTAAATTATCTGCTATGTAGGCTTGTAGGGTTGAATTTTCACTTTGAGATAGCAAATAGATGGGCCCAACTGGAGGGAGAGGTCCTTCCTGTTTAATATGGTGATTGTAAGCACAGTGAGGGGCAAATTGATCTCCTTTAACCTTATAGAAAACATCTAGAAAAGAATTTTAATCAGCAGGAACTTTCTCCAACACAGTTTCTATTTCTTCAGGTTCTTTTTTGATTTAAAACTCATCCAAGTAAGCTGAAGTGCTTTTATGGGGAGTAACAGAAATATTAGAAGAAGTAATCAATTGCATGATGTGCAAGGATGAATCTCTAGATTCCTCCTCCAGAGAAATGGGCAAGGGATCATTGAATATCCAAGCAAGATGAGAAATTTCTGAACTCAATGGGAATTGGATGGAGTGTTGAGGATGCAAAGGTTCTGAAGTGAAGGGGAGTTCAATGGACTGCAGTGCCAAAGGAAGAGTAGAAGGGAAAACAGTTGAAGTTAGTTTGGCCATGTTGAGTTCAAAAAAGTTGGAGGAAAGGTTGTCAGTTGGCTAGTGTCTTGGGGTGATCAATCCCATATTCCAGTTCAGTTCAGGATTCCAGTGGTGAAGAAAGTTGATTCCCAGGATGAGGTCTTCTGAGAATGGTGCGTTGACTAGAAGAAATTCCCATTCAAAGCTAGGAAAAGAAGGAAGTGAGACCACCCAAGTTGCCTCGTGGGTAATTAGTTGAGAGGGTGAATTTTTAGGACTGAAATTGAAGAGAGGAATAGGTTTTCCCAAAGGAGTGGGCTGCTAGGAAAACTTTAGAACCATAGTATTAGCCATTACAGATTGAGTAACACCTGAATCAATCAAAACACTATAACTCAAGTCCTGGTGGAAGAGAATGAAAAATAAGACTTTAGAAAGTTTTTCAGAGTAATATTTTTGTATCTTTTGTAACCTAACATCAGTTGGGTGATAATACTGGATTACGGCAGGAAAACCACCTAGTTTTTTTTTTTGGCTTAGGAGTGGAGGATGAGATGGGGTTGGAAGAAGGGTTAGAGACAGGTTTCTTTTTACAGTTTTGCGTCTTGTGCTTCCCTGAAAAATACATACAGAGTCCTTCATTCTCCCTTCTAGCCTTTTATTCAGCCTTGAGCTTGCCATCAGGACCTAGGTCCAAGGTAGGTTTGGTTTTGGAAGATTTCATCTTTGAAGATTTGTCTTTCTTCTTGGCCTTACCATTGCCCTTGTCAGACTGAGAGGAATTGGCTTGAGATCAAGAAGATTTTTTCTGTTTAGAGGTGTTGGAATGGGAAGAATTTTCCTTGAATTGTTTGTGGTACCTGGTATCATAATCTAACACTACATCCATGAGATCTTGAAGGGTTTCTACAGAACCATTTTAACTGGCTAGCTGGTCCAGGAGTCAAGAGGGGAGACTTTGGAAAAAATGAAAGTAGAAGGCTCTATCACCCCATCCAGAAACTTTAGTCATAAGGGGTCAAAATTCTGTGATGTGGGTTGAGGCATGTCCAGAGTCCTTCATCTTCAGTTTCAAAAGTTCCTTTTATGCTTTAGCTAATTCCAGGAGGTTGCCAAATAGGGTATGGAGTTGTTCTGTGAAGTGTTGCCAGGAGTTGAGCAGGAATGAAGGCTCTTGGTTGGAAAGGTGAGCCAGGTAGGTTTGGATCCAATGACTTGCGTTCCCAGAGAGGTAGGAGACAGAAAACAAGACTTTCCTTCTGTCCACACAAAATTTCCCTTCATTGTTTGCAAAGATGATTTCAAAAGCTTGTAAAAAAGGTCTGAGATTGGTAGGATTATTGCCTTCAAATTTATCTGGCAGGTTCATCAATGGAGTTTTGAAGGTTCCAGAGTGGGAAGTATTGATATTTGGAGGTTGAGAGAGTTTGGCTACCACCATACTCATGGTTTCAACCAGGGACAGGAGGGTGCGGTCCACAGCAGAAGGTTTAGGATGTTGGCTTTGGGGTGCAGGGATTGCAGTAAAAAAAGAGGGTTGGGAAGCTTTTTCTTGAGTTCCAGAGGTTGGTGAGTTAATATTACTAAGGATCCTCAAATCAAAGCCTGATTCTATGCTTTCCTCCTCTCCCTCATCCTCAGGGAGAGGAATTAAGCTGGGATTTTAAAAAGGGGAATCCAATCCAAAACCTGCTTGAGGATATTGACCAATTACACAATTAGAAAAAGGTCTGACTAAAGGAGGAGCAGGAGATAGGGAAACTCTTGGAGGAGCTTGAGGAAGGATACCAGTATCCATGGTGTTGGAAGCTGGTGCAGGGAGGCTGGAAAAGTTCCTGCCTTGGCCACGGGCTTGAGGAGTAGATTGATCATTATCTTGTACTTCTATAGTAAAACCACATCCTTGGGCTACCCAAGTAAGAGGTGGACTGGTGATGATGGAAGGTTGTTCATGTCAAGGAGGCATGGTTTCCAATTTTGCCATAGGGAAGTGACCCAAGAAAAGTAACCAGAGAAGAATGAGAAAAGGGATTTGCCACAAAAGATCTTGAGGTTGCACAACGCTCATCAAAGCGCTTCAAAGTGAGTCAAAGCGGGTCAAAGCGTGTCAAAGCAGGTGAAATTCAAAGGTTGAAGCATCAAAGTCAAAGTTCCAAGTGCCAAAGTAAAAGGTTAAAGTGTTGAAGTTGAAGGTCAAAGTGTTGAAATTGAAGGTCAAAGTGTTGAAGTTAAAGGTCAAGGCATCAAAGTTGATGTCAAAGCTCTTCAAAGTTTGATTGGTTCTATTGAGCATTTGAAGTGCCTTCAAAGTACCCTCAAATTTTTAAATTCCTGTTGTAGCATCAAATTGTTCTGTAAAAGTTGTGTTCAAGGGCCAATTTTGAAGAAGGGACAGAGTTAGATAAATTCTTCAGGGAGATCCTTTGGAAAAGTGCAGGCCACAAACTGTTTGGCTCTGGACCATGCACACCCACAGATATCATAGGTAGTGTTATCGGTGAGATGGAATGGATTGACTTGGATGGTTGGGATAGGTCTATTGAGATATAGAGATGGGTAGTAATCAAGGGGGAGGAATTAGTATAATGTCACAACTTCCCCTGGCGTGAAAGGAGCTGAAGGAACAGGCACTACTGCTCACAGAACTCAGGATAGAGATAAAGAGATAGATTGCAAATGAGGATGATATGTAGATTAAGGACAATAATAAGGAGAAGAATCCATGAGTAAGGATCTGAAGGATATTGATAATGGAATCCTGTAAGAGTAACTCCAAAGGGATAGGTGAGATGAGTAAGGTAGGCTGGTTGATTTTCTTGTGCTGAGATGACACCTATTGGATGAGGGACTAACCAATAAGAAGTATTTTACTAATTCCTTGAGGGGAATTGGTCAAGGAAGGGAAGATAGGCCAGTATATGTGAGAACTGAGAGGAGGCCTTGAGGAGGGATGACTGGTGTTGGGGCTGAACTTCCCCATGGTATTGCATGTTGACCAATTGGGTTTGAGGAAGTGGCTTGACTGATTGAGTAATGGGCCTGTCCAGAAAGGTCATGTACTGAACTGGAGTATGGGCTTTCCAGTCAGGAGTATGTATTATGGGTTTACAGTATGTACTTCTCATACCAAATAGAGTTGGAGGAGAGATGAGGATGCACCAAGCCATGGAGAGGTGGATGGTATGCCTGGGAGATTACCTGGGGGCTTCAGGGTATGCAGGAAGAGACTTCAGGAGGTGCAGCATGTGGATACAGGGGTGGAAGGTAGATTTTACTGAGGACTGAGATTGGATGAGGGTTGGGTATGAGTGAGGAGACCAAGTCAGGTTGTGGTTATGACATTACCCCTCTGCATTTCATTTGAGTGTGTATTACCCAACTATATGATTGTGAGCATGTGAGACTTGGTTTTTTCCTTCTGATCTCTGGATATACCTTCATTAAATATGAAATTGAAAAGAGAAATGAGATAACACAAGAACAAAACCCACACCCATCTTCCTAGTAAACCTCAAAACTCTATAAATATAAATCCAATATTCATACCAAGGCAAATCTTCTATTTCCTTCCATCTCCAAAACCTTACTCAAAAATATGCCTCAGTGATCCAGCCCTTTTTTAATCCTTCTTGACTGATCTGGAATCCTTGGAATCCTCAATTCTCACCTGCCTGTTTTCCAAAAAAAAAAAGCCTTACAAAGCAGATCACATCCTTCTTTCATATTTGTCATCTAGATGCATTTTTTCCTCCCCATCTTATCTAATACTATTCATTTTTGCAGCATCTGAACCACATATAATTTTCCCTTCAATTCAACCAATAGTAAGCTATTGTTCCCAAAACACAAAAATTTTATGTTAAAAATTCTTCCTTGAATCTGAGTTTCCTCTCTCAGAATCTAGAGTGATTTTAGAATGGATCAGGATCTCCTCTAAAGTACTGAGGAATATTCCCACCACACCTTTTCTGGTATGGGTTTTCTTGGGATTGATTCCCACAAACAGCAACTAGATCCTCTTCCCACATTGAAATATTTGCCTAGGACTCCTAACTCACTTCCCATCACCAATAACTGAAAGAAATTTGAGATTGATTTCACTGAAAACTGGGAACTGAGAACAACAAGCATGATCAACAGAATATTTGAGGACACAAGGGATGAGAATGAATACCAAAATCAGGCCTTGAGGAAAATGAAAAGAGTGGAAGATGTGGGTTGAACAATCAGGGCCAAGTAAGTTAAGTAGAGACAAGGAGTACAAGCTGAAAAAACAGGTCAGGATACTGGAGACTGAGAAGATGAAGTCTATGTAGATATCTCACCAGAAACACCAACAGGGCTTGTTGAGGGTTGTTGATCTTGATGAGTTTTGAGTATGTGATGTGTAGAAGAGTAAGTCAAAGATCTGAAAGGAAGGAACTGAGAGAGGAGGAACTGATGAATAACTTGAAAGGGAGAGGTATTTCTGTCCTCTCCACCAAACTCCTGATCTGCCTTTGCTTGTCCTTGGACTAGGCGGTCCTGGTACCTCAGAATTGGAGTGTTTGCACCTATGAGTATTCTACATAGGCGCGGGCTTACAGACTGTAAAAAATCTCAACACCCCTCCATGGCCGGTGAGATATTGCATGAAAAGAAGGGCAAGAGAAGGGAAACACTTTTAGCAGAGGATGCTTTAGTCAGGGAATCCGCTAACATATGGGATGACTTGACAAGAGTTATTTGGATTCTACTAGCACTGAGTTTGTCTCTCATTCCTTTTGTTTTCAAATCTAAATTCCTTTTCTTTGAGTTTGAACCAAAATGTCAAATTTTGTTGTCCAGCCCACTATTATCAATGTTCAGCAGAATGACTTCAATTGCTAATGGGAATATTTTTTTCATCAATGATTTGATCCAGCTGGCTTTTTGGAAAAAATCCACTAATGCATTCAGTTCAGCATCCGTCAAGAACCACGTGATATTGCGTTGTTTGCAGCTATTCCAGGAAACTAGACTCCCAAAGACTACGCACAGGTAGCGAGTTTGCGACTTACAAGTATCTGGATCATCATCCCAAGAGGCATCTGAGAACACCTGCAGTGGGTCTGATCCTGGCTTGCTTGCAAGCTTGAGACCATAGTGTTGAGTGGCTTTCAGGTACTTTCAGGTCTTCTTTAACTCATTCCAGTGAGTGATTCCAGGTTTTGAAGAAAATTGAGACAAGCAAGAAACCGCAAAACTGATTTCTGTCCTTGTGTAGCAGGCTAGGTGGTTTAGCATACCTATTGCCAACCGGTAATAGATATTGAGAGTTTTAAAGGCCTCATGTTCATTGTTGGAGGCAGGTTTGAGCTGAAGATTGCAGGTGAGAGGGATGGTCAACCCCTTAAATTTGGTCAGGCCTAGCTCCTCCAGGCCATGCTGGATGTGATTTGGCTGGCTTAGAATTATTTCATTAGGACTCACTTCAATTTTCATTCCAAGAATGGTTTTTGGGTCTTGGCACCTAGATCCTTTGAATTTGTTTAGAAATTTTTTCTCAAAGTCTTGTTGGTCTCCCACCAGGATTAAATTGTCAACATGGAAGAAGAGGCAAGATTTTCCATCATCAGAAAGGTACAGACAGGGGTTGCATGCCAATTCTTGGAAACCTATCTCCTTGAACCACACCATAAGGGTTTTGTACCAGTTTTTGGGGGACTGCTTCAATATGTACAGCAATTTATTCAGTTTGAGGAACTTTGATCCTTGCTTGGAGCCCTTTGGCATTTGGATAATAACTTCCTATTCTATTGGAGAGTGAAGAAAGGCACTTTTGATGTCAAATTGTTGCACCTTCTGGGATGTCTTGAGAGCATACAGAAGCAACAGTCAAAGTGTGGACAGTTTGCTGGTAGGAGCAAAAGTTTCAAAGTAGTCAAGTCCCTCTATCTGACCAGATCCTTGCACACAGAGACAAGCCTTAAATTTGACTGGGTCAACATTGCAGTTCTCTTTGAGCTTATAGACCCAGACCATGCAAAGAGGATTTAGTGGCTCTGGTTCATCATAATCTTCCCACACTTCCAGAGCATCAATCAAAGAAAATTCTACATCCATGGCTGTAATCCATCTGACAAATTCCTCACACGCCAGCGCTTCTTCATAGGTTTTTGGTTTGTAATAATGATAGAAGCCATATATCTGTGGTGGCTTGATTGTAGATTGGTCTCAGAGACCTCTAACGGGTGCGGTCACTGGAGGCATTGCTTGAGTTGGAGGTGACTGAATTTGAGATTTAGATCAAGGGTTTGAGTTGTCCTCTTTGGAATCTTTGGACAAGCCAGTGTCTACAGTTGAGCTCTGCTCTGAATCCAATGACATCAATTTGTGAGTTCTTTCCCTGTATTCTGTGAAATCTGGAACATTAGGGGTTCAAGAAGACTTGTCCAGGAGTTTTAATTGGGGGTGTGAGTGTGCTTGAGAGTTCAAATCTGAAGTGCCGCCATCCATCCACAAATCATCTGTTTAGAAGGTTAAGTTGGAGTTTTGAGGGGGAGCCATCTTCAGGAATTTGACGTGCTTATTGTGGAAAATAGAATTGTGTTTAGTTAGAACAAAATAAGAAAATAGCAAGGGGTTGAAGCCTACTATTATCCCTTCATCCCCCTTTTCCTTGAATTTCTTCCCCTTCTCTTGTTGGGCTATCAGGTACACACATGGGTTACCCACTTGTTTCAGGTAAGTTGCCGGCAAGGCATACCTGTGCACCTTGAGCCATGGAGATTTGGAATTGTCACCTCTGCAAATTTGGTTGAGCATGAGCAAGCTTGCTTTGATAACTTTGTGCCAGAGGTTTGCTGGCAGTTGAGCATCTTTTAACATTGCTCTGGTTGATTTGACAATTGTCCTGTTTGCCCGTTCCGCCTTTCCATGGTGTTCTGGATGATATGGCTCTGAAATCACTTGACGGATGTGGCATTCATCATAGAAGGACTGAAATTTTTGATAGAAAAATTTGGTTCCCCCGTCAGAGAACACCTCTAAGGGATAATGTCCTTGACATCTTTGCTCCTTCTCTATTAAGTCAATGATGATCCCCAGAGTTTTGTCTTTTGTGCTCGTTGGGAAAGCCCCAATGTAGCCAGATTTGCTGTCCACCAGGGTCAGGATGAAACATTGGCCTCCCCAAGATTGTGGTTTGAGGGTTCCCATGAGATCAAGGTGGATTTGCTCAAACACCTTTTTAGCTGGCGTTGAGGCTTCCTTGAACAATGGCTTGGTTATTTTTCTCCGGATGCAGTGTATGCACTCAAAGTCTCTCTTTACCAATGGAGAAATATGCTTTGTGAGGTGCTCCAGCCGCATGATTGAGGCGTGTCCTTGGTTGCGGTGGATCTGCATGAGATCTTCCTTGGGACCATAGGCCAGATTCACAGAATGGTCACCTGAGCCATGACCATTGAATCCGGGAGTCTCCATAGTGTAGAGGTTGTTGACAATTGATCCGCTAAAAATTGTACAATTGTCTTTTGAAATTCTGAAGCTGTCCTTTGCCGCCTCCAGATTGCATCCCGCCTGGTTCAACGCTCCTGCACTCAGTAGATTGATGGTCAAGCTGGGTACATAAAACACATTTGACAGTTCCAAGGTGAAGTCGCCCCAAACCAACATGGCTGTCCCCTCTCCTCTTATTGGCAGTACCGCTCCCTCCTTTCCATTTTTGATGTGCTCTTCTTCACAGGGTGACATTTCTTTTAACTACCTACTATTGTCAATCATATGAATTGAACCTCCACTTTCCAGGATGAATTTTGATTTCGGATCAATGTAATTGATCAAAATTGAGAGTAGCGCCAAATAGTGAGCTGCAAGAGTTGTTTTGTTACTTTTGCAAGCTTTCAACTTTGATTGTTCTTCCCTCCACCAGCCAGGCTCCAACTCTGGATGCAGATGCCAACAATTGTTGGCTGAGTGTACTCTGTCCTGCTTAGGATTGTGCCAACCTTCAGAACATCTTTGCCTCTCCCCAGCCTTGCCATGAGAATTTGAACCTGCTGTTATCTTAGTGTTTTTCAGGGCCACTTCAGTTTGGGAATTCTGGTTGTCCAGGGAGCCTTGTGCCTTGGCCTCATTTTTAAGTTGAGTCAGATGATTGAGTATGTAATCAATGGTGAGTTCCTTATCTGTGTGCATGATTTGTTGTTTGAAATCCTTCATAGTCTCAGGAAACTTGAACAGCAAGAGAAAGGCCAGGATGATTCCAACTTCAACCATTTCCTTCAAGGACACCTTGGATCTTGTGATAAAGTCTTCTATCTTGTCTGGTTTCAAATGAAGATACAGGAAGTCATTGAATACTTGTGCCCTGTTGGAGGCTTTCAATGAAGCGTAATTGCTGATAATGGCTTTCCAGAGCAATTTTGCGGAGTTTTTGTTATGCGGTGTCACAATATTGTAGTGGGTCAAGATCTCTAGTCTTAATATGATGAGTAGCTTAATTTTGTAATTCATGTCATTGTCAAGCGTAGATGTATTGTCATTAATGGCCACTGCACACCCTTGAACGTCCAGTATGGCATCCATTTTATCTTTCCATACTCCATAGTTGTCCTCACTGAGCCTTGGGATGGTGTCCAGAGCGGTCTTCAGCATTGCTTGTCTGAACCCTTCAGACCTCAAGTTTTCCGCCATTTTTAAATCTTAGTCTTGATTCTGGGCAGGTCAGGTTGAGTCCTTTTGGCTTTTAACCATGAAAGAAATTTGAGATTGATTTGACTGAAAACTGGGAACTGAGAACAACAAGAATGATCAACAGAATATTTGAGGACACAAGGGATGAGAATGAATACCAACATCAGGCCTTGAGGAACATGACAAGAGTGGACAACATGGGTTGAACAATCAGGGCCAAGTAAGTTAAGTAGAGACAAGGAGTACAAGCTGAAAAAACAGGTCAGGATACTGGAGAATGAGAAGATGAAGTCTGTGTAGATATCTCACCGGAAAAACCAACAGGGCTTGTCAAGGGTTGTTGATCTTGATGAGTTTTGAGTATGTGATGTGTAGAAGAGTAAGTCAAAGATCTGGAAGGAAGGAACTGAGAGAGGAGGAACTGATGAAGAACTTGAAAGGGAGAGGTATTGCTGTCCTCTCCGCCAAAATCCTGATCTGCCTTTGCTTTTCCTTGGACTAGGTGGTCCTGGTACCTCAGAATTGGAGTGTTGGCACCTACAAGTATTCTATGTAGGTGCGGGCGTAAAGACTGTAACAATTCTCAAAAATAACTTCCCCCCTCTTCTAAATACTGTAATCAAAAGAATTATCAATCCTACTTCCAAACTTCTTGAAAAAAAGGCCAGCAGGTCCACTGGAGATGATTTGTTTGGGGAATCTAAACCTTTTCTGTCCACCTCTGGCCAGGAACTTGAAAAAATACCTGCTGCAACCAAAAATAAAACTTCATTTGTCTGATAAATGAATCAATTTGGTTTTAATTGTCTACAACACCCCTGGACCATCACTTCAAGCCATACCTTGATGCACTGGGTGATCACCATCTTTTATAATCTCTTGCCCTTTGATCAGAGGATTATCTGATGGAAATTTCCTGGAAAGAGGCCAGCCTTTTTTTTTCCAGTTCTCCAAAATAAATTTACCACATGGAGGGATCCCTTAGGCTCAAATCACCAGTCCTGTTATTGTTTGAATGAGCACTCCAGACTCATATCTGGCACTGATCTAATTTTTGGAGATCATTTAATGGACTAAAAACTCAACCTAAAGGGTTTTAAAATCTCCTAAAAGCTTGGTAAACTTAATCTGGTCCTCCTCCAAAGTCCTTTCCCCTGCCACCAAGCCTTTCAATTGAAATTTTCTTCCCTGGAAATAATTTCCTCCAGAATTCATACTAAATATTATTATTCCATGGATAATCCAAAAATCCCTGATGGTCCCATTTTATGCCACAGAAAATGTTTCAATCATCAAATTGGGCTCCTTGAGTATTATAATTTCTTACATTGGATTAAGAATACTTCCATTAGATCCCAAAAAACTAAAGGAAAAATGTTGGTCTTCCATAGGCCAAATTAGTGGCCCACCTCTGGAATCACAACTAAAGGTTCCAGGAGGTGCTCAGCAGTTTAAATGAAATTAATTTATCCTCTTGGGATGAAATTTGGAAACAAGCCAACAAAGAAAGAAATGAGAAGGGCTGCAGAGGTACAAACCTATTTGGGAAAACAATGGAAGGGAGGGTATCTGAAGATGACCAGAATTTCACAGGGCGTGTTGAAAATTGCAGGTCAGAGTTTCAGATAAAGAATTTTTACCAATGTGGGAAATCCAGACTATAAACAAAGAAAATGCAACAGTAAGTGATTTATTGGCAAAAAAAGCCATGGAAAGTATTAAAAATCAAGGATTACAGGTAGTTAATGGGGTTTAAGAGGGTATAAATCACCAAGTTAGAACAGCAAGTTGACCATTGGAGATACTAATAAAATTTTCATGTGGAAATGGATCATCAGGGTAGCATTGGAGTACTTTGGAAAAAATAAATATAAAATGTGTGGAGGTATGTGAGGAACAATGTGAAGGTAATTTTTTAGATTTTTGAGAGAGTATTAAGGGAAAATTTAGAGGTTAATCAAGGAAAGTGTTGGAATGTTGCCCACTGAAGCCCTCAAGAAAGATGGTTGTGTGCAAGTACCCAAAAAAAACAAACCAGATAGAAAATGGCAATTGGCACCCTAAGCTCAAAGAGAAACAACAACAACAATCATCAACAACTCACTGACTCAACTCAACCACTCATCTCACTCATCAAGATCAATCTCTTCTATTGACTCATTTTATTTTTCCTCTTCTTCCTCTCTGAACCTGTCCTCAACTTACCAATGAAATATTTTGGTCACAATCTCCACCCACCTTTCCTACAATTGACTTCTCAATCAACTCAAGCTCATCAGCCCTAGACTCAACATCCTCTTTGGTGCCTGCCTGGTGAGACCCAACCTCTGGTTCAAAAATCTCTTCTTTTTATCAATGTTTCTTGTTCTCATTGTCATCTCATCATGCCTGTTATCAGTCCTGTCCCCTTCCTTCGTTTTTGGATTCTTCATCAATGAAATCTCTTCACTGTTAAAATCCAAAAGGTTTCTCCACCAAATCAAATTGTATTCAAAAACCAAAACAAAGGAAGCCTTCATTTTCTGGCCCATAAAAATGGACCACTTCAAACAAGCCACTTTCAAGACAACCCTGGAAACCATTCCTATTCTGGGCAAGGAGAACTATGGCATCTTGAAGGACAAAATGGAAGCCATACTCAACGTGAGGGGTTTCTCACACATCATAAATGCTGAAGAATCAGTTCTACTCAAGCCAGATATCAAAAATGAATTGAAGCTCTTAATAATCTCAAAACTTGAATCCACGACTCACAACAGTGTTGTGACCCCCACTAAAAATAACTCAGAAAAACTCTTATGGAGGGCAATCATCAAGAAGTATGCGTCCTCTCAGGCTTTGAACCAAGCTAGGGTATTCAACAAATTTCTCTATATTCAATTAAAAGGCAAGCATATCAATGAATTCACAACAAGGGCCAAGGTCTTCATGAAGAAACTGTTGCAGGTTGGTGTAATCCTGCCCAATGACATCCTAGAACACCTCTTACTATTCAAGTTTTCCAACAGCATGAAAGACTTCAAGAATCAAATCATGCATAACAACAAGGAACTCTCTGTTGAATTTGTTTTCAGACACCTCAACCAACTAAAAAATGAATCAAAAGATCAGAATTCAATGGATTCCTCAGCCACATCAAAGAACAAAAGTTCCCTCACATCAATAGCTGAAAAAACTCACTTCAAAAATTGAGACTGTGAGAGAAAGAGTTGCACAAACGGCTATCACAATCCTAAACAAGGCAAGTTTCACTAAGCCAAAAACTGTTGGCACCTACACCCAGAAATAGTTCCTCACTGGTGGAAAGATGAGCAAGCAAAATGGCAAGAGCAAAAATCCACCTCCAAAGAGAAAAATCTAATGGCTCATTACCTGGCATTGGTGTCCTTGTGGATTGATCATGGCAACCCTCAGTCCAACTTTCTCCTCAAAAGCGGCGCCTCTGTCCACATGATCAACAACAGTTGGGACTTTGTTGACATGGCACCTTGCAAGGAGGAATCAATCAAAACAGGAAAAGAGGGGGCAAGCCTAAAGATCAAAGGGAGAGGAACGGCAAGGCTGCAATGGGCTGACTTTACACTTCAATTGTCAAACTGCTTCTACGTTCCCAATGTCACCATCAACCTTCTAGGCACTGGAGCGCTCAACCAGGCCGACTGTACCCTCATTTCAAGGAGTGGTACCTTCTCAGTCACTCATTGCGGTGCAAAGTTCTTCTCAGGTTTAATTAAAAACAACTTTTACACTATCCCCACTCCAAAGTTTAATCAAAAACTAACAAACCGGTCAACTCACTCCTGCCTGTATAACTCTCCTGAAGCTGAATTGATGAATATCCAATGAAAGTATGGACACACCTCCCTTTCCAGAATCAAAACTTTCATACAACACCTACCCAAAGAGGCACAGTCTAGCTTTGAATGCATTAAATGCGTTTGGAGCAAAATCACAAAAGAAAGCTTTAAACAAACTTCAACCCCGTTCAAGAAAATTTTTGATTGAATTCACCTTGACCTTATTGGGCCTCTCAACCCCCAATCTAGGCATGGCCATAAGTACGCACTAACCTTAGTCAATAATGCTTCAGAGTATCTAGAAGCATTCACACTGGCTACCAAACACAAAGCTTCTGAGGTTCTCATTGATCTCATCAAAAAATAATTCAATCAAAGGGGCTACTACCCATCCAAAGTCTGCTCCAATGGTGGTACACAATTAACTAAGGTCAAGCTCACCTCATTTCTTCAGTACAAACATATTTGCCAAATTATCTCAGAACCTTATCATCCGCAGCACAACAGAAGGGCAGAGAAAGCCAACCAAACCATAATCAAATCTACTAGGTACATCATCAAAGATGGGAGGATCCCTGCCAATGTGTGGGATGAGATTATGAAAGTTAGCTTTCTCATGTTAAATCAGATACCACAAGGAGAGAATGAAGAGATGCCCTGTAAACTAGTACATGGTTACTCACTTCCCTTGACCTTTGTTCAACCATTAGGAAATCTGTGTGTGTTCCTCCTAACAAAAAGGAGGAAGTCCTTAAAATTTGACCATAAGGGCGGTGAGGGAATTCTAGTAGGCTTCAATCCACTTCTGCTTTCCTATTGCATTCTGACAAGAGAAGGGGCCCTGATTTCAAAAAAGCATGTCCATTTTCTTAAGATGGACCATCAAAATCAAGGCTCATCCTGGTATCCTGTTGAAGAAGAAGAAGATAAAGCCAACCCACCAGTGGAAACGGATAGTGAAAATCCCGCACAACTTACCTCAGGAAGAACTCAAACTTACCAGAATCCCAACTGGAGGGAGTACCGTGACCACCAGGATCAAGACTTGGAATCTTTGAATTCAGGGCCGGGGACCAATCCTCCCTCAGATTAAGATGTCAATGATCTTGTTCAAGTGGACCCTGCTACCTCACCCTCAAGATCAGAACCCTCACCCCTAAGCTGCTCAGGCCTGGAACCACCAATCTGCAGACTCAATCCTCCAGCTACAAGGACCCTACAAGATTGCTCTAGCCTCAAAAAACCCCAACACTATTGTTTCTATCACTAATATGAGCCAAAAAATTACAAAAAGCCATTGCTTGTGAAGAATGTTCCAAATGGATAACCTCAATGGACGCCAAAATTGCAACCATCAAAGCACTGAATGTGTGGGATGACTACCAGGGACCAATTCCCTCAAACTACCTCAATACAACCTGGTCATACAGGATCAAAGAGAATTGCCATGGAGATCTGATCAAGTTCAAAGCAAGACTCTGCATACAAGGGTTTAACCAAGTCAAAGGCCTCAACTACTCCAAAACTTTTTCCCCAAAGGGTAAACCCTCAACCCTTAAACTACTTTGCTTTGAAGTCCAAACTCCCTGTTTGGGAATTCAATGTGAAGAGTGCGTTTCTCCATGCGCCAATTGATGAAGAAATTATTATCCAAACCCCAAAAGGGTCAAATTGCACCGCTGGATCCTCAAAATCAACAAATTTTTATACGGCCTAGAGAAATCACCAAAAACCTGGCACAAGACCCTGACAAAATGGTTCAAAACAATTGGTTTCTCAGAATCAGACTGCAATCCTTGTATGTATGTATTGCAAGATGGACTTTCAATACTATTCTTTCATGTGGACAATCTGATCCTGGTAGGGGACGGTGCTTGTTTCAAAAAGCAATTCCTAGATAAATTCCTGGGTTCAACATCTCAATTTCCCAAAACCATCCTGGGCATGAAAATTGAACTAGGCAACAATTCCCTCTGTCTGAGCCAGACTAACCATATCAACACAGGCTTGGAAGAACTTGGACTTACCAAGGCAAAGGATGCAGCTATTCCACTAACTCCAGGCCTACAACTTCACCCAGCTTCTGACAAAGACCACAAAAACTTCAAACAGCTAAAAATCAACTTCCAATCCACAGTTGGCTTACTTAACCACATCCCCTGCTACACCTGTCCGGAAATTAGCTTTGCAGTTTCAAGCCTGGCACGGTTCTCAGCCAAACCAGGGCTAACTCAATGGAATGAGCTGAAAAGAACATGGCGCTACCTCAAAGCTACCAAGGTCCTCACTCTCAAGCTTTCATTCAATCCCTCAAAAACACTGATGGAAATCTTCACCAACGCCTCATGGGCAGATGATCCTCTTACTCTCAAATCTCAATCCAGGTACCTTTTCTTGATAGCTGGCAGTCTAATTTTGTGTAACAGTTGCAGACAATGGAACATATCATGGTCTTCAACCAATGCTGAAATAAATTCTCTGGTTGATGGCTTCCACAAGGCCACATGGATTAAGGACCTGATGAAGGAAATCTTTGACGCAGTTATAGAGACCATTCCTCTCAAGATCAATAATAGCGGCCAAGAAAAAAAATTTCAAAAGTTTGGTTCAAATCTGAAAACTTGCCACCTTGACCTCAAAACCAAGGGTATACAGGACAAGCTTTCTTGGTTCAACATAAGTATTGAACTGATTTGCTTGCAATTCATGATGGCAGATGCACTGACCAAATTTTGCTCAATTCACAGTCTCAAGTTTCTGGTTGAATGTCTTTCAGGAAACTAGTTGATTTCACTGTCTTGCATTTATCTTTGTTCCAATTTCTTCATTTCTGTTTTTTTTTTCCTCAAACTCTGGTTGTTATTTTGTTTGTTTCTTCATCTCTACATGTTGTACTGTTGTGTCTCACCAGGCATGGAGGGGTGTTGGAATGTTGACCACTGAAGCCCTCAATACAGACAGTTGTGTGCAAGTACCTAAAACAACCACACCAGATAGACAACGGCAATTGCCACCCTAAGCTCAAAGAGAAACAACAACAACTCTCATCAAAAACTCACTGACTCAACTCAACCACTCATCTCACTCATCAAGATCAATCTCTTCTATTGACTCATTTTCTTTTTCCTCTTCTTCCTCTATGAACCTTTCCTCAACTTACCAACACAATATTTTTCTCACAATCTCCACCCACCTTTCCTACAATTGACTTCTCAATCAACTCAAGCTTGTCAGATCTAGACTCAACATCCTGTTTGGTGCCTGCCTGGTGAGACCTAACCTCTGGTTCACAAATCTCTTCTTTTTATCAATTTTTCTTGTTCTCATTGTCATCTCATCATGCCTGTTGTCAGTCCTGTCCCCTTCCTTGGTTTTTGGATTCTTCATCAATGAAATCTCTTCAGAAATCACAAGTGGGTTCAGATGAAATAAATTAATTAAGGAGGTTTTTGTATTTTTTAGTTCATCATTTGGAAGATGGGAAAGGAAATAAAAGGATAACAAGGAAACTGGATGATTAAAGTTATATTGAAAAAGGGATGTTTAACCAAGGGAGATTGTAAACTAAGGAATTTGAGATGAAAAATAGTAGTGGATCACCCTTATAAACACAATTGGGTTTAAAAATGAAAGGGTTTCTGGCGCAAAGAAGATCAGGTTTTTCAGGAATTTAAAATCTGTTACTACATCTGGGATGTGTTTGAATCTGCAAAATTAAGACAAAAACAGCAACTAAATCAGTAATTGACTTATTCTAAAAGTAATACTGTTAACAAACAACACAAATAAAATAAAATCAGGGTATTATGATTGAAAAGGGCACATCTTAAGAATCTCAAGAGAGATAAGGTACCTGGCTTCAAGTGAATAAAGCCTAAAGGAGCCTTGTTTAAAATAGTAAACTCACACCCCTTAAAGTAAAAATAAATGTTACAAATCCAAAGGAATTCCTGCCTGAACTTGGAGTTGAAGATTTGATGATTTGATGATTTTGATACTAAAATTTAAGGCCCCAGTCAATCTTCTCCTTAAGATTAAGATAGGTGGGCTTGTTAACTCTTGCTGTAGCCTGAATCAATAGAAAATATTATAATAACTACTGAGGAAGGGACTATAGGGTAAAGACTTTAATCTTTGAAGGTAACAGGAGCCCTCAGGGGACTTAAGGAATCATCAGGGGAGTGCTGGGCTCTCCCTGGCTTTGCCATCAAGGGCTCAAGACCCCATTGTATCATCCCCAATCAGGAATGGGGGGCTAGTAATCATTGGGAGGATTTTCAATGTGAAGCTTCAATTTAAATACTGAAAGTTTACTTGATTTATCCTAGGACTTGAAAATCAATCAAATGGAATTTCTAGAAATCCTAGAAAACCTCATGATAATCAGATAAATTCATTCAAATTTAACTTGATATCCTTGGCATGTATTTATCTCTTAATTCCCGGTGTCTTGGCATATATTATACATTTAGAATACTAGTATTTTTCCTCCAAATTTGGGGAGAAAATCCTTTTTACCAGTGAAAAAGCTTGAGTGAAGTGGATAAGATTCATGCATTCAGTTTGCAGCTAATATTTCAGAGAAAAATGCTGGCTACTCAATGGTTTTTGAGGAAGGTTGATGTTGGTATTTTCCAACCCTCAAAAACCAATCTTTTTATAGGAGTAGATGTATACTCTTGGCAATGATTTCACAAGTCTTATTCTTTCAAACCAAGCTCTTGGCCCTATTTGTGGAAAAAATCAAGGCTGAGTTGTTTATGTTGAAGTATTAATACATCCCAAAGAAGAATAAGATTAACTGTATGAAATGTATCTATACAGAGTAGAGAGTATGGATTAAAATAATTAATATAAATGACTCCCAAAGGAATGGAAAATATTGGGAAATTCTTTGGGATTGGTTGGTAAGAATCTGATTCCTCATAGGTTAATTTAAATTTATATTGGATCTGCTTCTTTATAGTATATATTATCATGTTATAACTCCATAATCAATGAGCATAAAAACATAATTTGAAATTATTATAAAATATTATAAAAATTCATGAAACAATTATAAAGTACTCCATGATGATTAATTATTGACTCTATTGTTTTCTGAACCAGTGAACTTGGTATCAAAGAATTGAAGATGAGCCCATTCCTTAGCCACTATACTAAAAAGACACGGAGTTTTCAGAAATTTGGACAACTATATTTGTCTTGTGACTGACAAGGTTGATTGATTTCTGTCTTGCGCAATATTATGGTTTGGCTTCATTGAAAATTTGAAAGAATTGAGCTGGGATACAGGGATTACAATACAGGAAGGGGAAGATTATTAGAGGAAAGGAAATTGAATGAATATATTGTAAATAGGAGATTGAATAAAAATTAACAAATAGCTAATTTTAAAGCATATTTATCATTGGTTCCTTTTGGGAGGATTAAAGCCTCATGAGTAAAAAGTCATCAGAGATTTCAAATGAAATTAGTTCTTAATTTCAGATCTATTACTATAAATTTCCAAAAAAAAACTATCCTGGTTTTTCATATTTTTTCCCCTATTTTTCAAAATTCTGTCTTTTTTTTATCCTAGTTTTCCTTGATATTTTTTCCCCTATTTTTCAAAATTCTGTCTTTTTTTATCCTAGTTTTCCTTGATATTTTTGAATATCAACTTTTTTTTCCTCAATTTGATGCAAATTTGTTGGTAAGTCATCCCAAATGGAATTTCATCTTTTTTGTTTCAATTGTCCTAGTTTTAAAAGGCCAATGATATAATTAAAACTTCAAATTCACTAAATCCACATCTTTCTTCAAAAATGGGTATGGGTTCAGCATTTATCATGCTAAATTCAAGACTTCTTTGGAAAGAGGCATGAATTTAGCAAATGAATTTCTAAAATCCCCCTTTTGAATGTATTTTTCCTCCCCAAGAAGGCTTTTAACCCTTAAAAAGTGATGAAAATTTGAAAACATTCTTGAATATTGACATCTAAGGTTTGAAATACCTTCCTAAGGTTTGAAAATATTCCTAGGCTGGGAAAAAAAGCCTATGAGGGGCATGCGCAGGAATTTTGAGGTTGAAAGGGCTTCCAGAGGTGGTAAAAAAAAATTTAAGGTTCAAAGGAGCGCTTTTGGTTGAAAAGAGTGCATTTTTAGGATGTGTCCCCCCCCCAAGGCCTTTAAAGATTAGTCAAGGCAATGGGGGGCCAAAAAAAGCTGATAATACCACCTGTGCGGTGTGTTTGGGGTAGAATGTTTTTTATAATTCAATTATGCACATCATTCAAGATAATTCAACATTTCAAAATTCAATAAATATCATTTCATTGCAAGGAATTGTGATCTGAGCTCAGATGTGAAAAACAAATTGTAAGAAAAACAATAAATATTGAATTTTCTTTTGCAAAATGGAATTTTTCCAGTGGAATATAATCAAATTCGTACCAAACATAAAAATTTTCATAAAGATTCTCCATTCAATTATTTTATGAAAGGCATCTAGATCTGTTGAAAAATTCCAACAAAAGGAGAACTGTTAAATTTGCCACCCTAAACAACCCAAAGTTTGTGTGATGCGGTTTGCAACCAATCTGGGTTTTGAAAGGCTATTTTTGACCCATCTGAGGCATGAAAAGTTGCTCAAAACCCAGATGGGTTGTGAAATGTGCCACACAAACTGTTTTCAAGTTTTGAACAGGTTGTGTAGGGTTGCCAATTTTTATTTTTATTGTTATTTATTTAATCGGGTGATGTTAAATTCACGGCTCCAGCCCTTTGGGAGTTGTGCAGGGCCCCTCAACGCGTGGGGGCCCGTACACTACTCCATATAATGTATAATTTATTATTTCTTATTTATTATTTATTATTTCTTATTTATTATTTCTTATTATTTATTTCTTATTATTTATTATTTATTATTTATTATTTATTATTTATTATTTATTATTTATTATTTATTATTTATTATTTATTATTTATTATTTATTATTTATTATTTATTATTTATTATTTATTATTTATTATTTATTATTTATTATTTATTATTTATTATTTATTATTTATTATTTATTATTTATTATTTATTATTTATTATTTATTATTTATTATTTATTATTTATTATTTATTATTTATTATTTATTATTTATTATTTATTATTTATTATTTATTATTTATTATTTATTATTTATTATTTATTATTTATTATTTATTATTTATTATTTATTATTTATTATTTATTATTTATTATTTATTATTTATTATTTATTATTTATTATTTATTATTTATTATTTATTATTTATTATTTATTATTTATTATTTATTATTTATTATTTATTATTTATTATTTATTATTTATTATTTATTATTTATTATTTATTATTTATTATTTATTATTTATTATTTATTATTTATTATTTATTATTTATTATTTATTATTTATTATTATTTATTATTTATTATTTATTATTTATTATTTATTATTTATTATTTATTATTTATTATTTATTATTTATTATTTATTATTTATTATTTATTATTTATTATTTATTATTTATTATTTATTATTTATTATTTATTATTTATTATTTATTATTTATTATTTATTATTTATTATTTATTATTTATTATTTATTATTTATTATTTATTATTTATTATTTATTATTTATTATTTATTATTTATTATTTATTATTTATTATTTATTATTTATTATTTATTATTTATTATTTATTATTTATTATTTATTATTTATTATTTATTATTTATTATTTATTATTTATTATTTATTATTTATTATTTATTATTTATTATTATTTATTATTTATTATTTATTATTTATTATTTATTATTTATTATTTATTATTTATTATTTATTATTTATTATTTATTATTTATTATTTATTATTTATTATTTATTATTTATTATTTATTATTTATTATTTATTATTTATTATTTATTATTTATTATTTATTATTTATTATTTATTATTTATTATTTATTATTTATTATTTATTATTTATTATTTATTATTTATTATTTATTATTTATTATTTATTATTTATTATTTATTATTTATTATTTATTATTTATTATTTATTATTTATTATTTATTATTTATTATTTATTATTTATTATTTATTATTTATTATTTATTATTTATTATTTATTATTTATTATTTATTATTTATTATTTATTATTTATTATTTATTATTTATTATTTATTATTTATTATTTATTATTTATTATTTATTATTTATTATTTATTATTTATTATTTATTATTTATTATTTATTATTTATTATTTATTATTTATTATGTATAATTTCTTTTATATAATTTATAATTTATTATTCATTATTAATGATTTAGTGGAGGCTAAACAACTTGATTTTAGTTGTTTAGCGTGCCATACAACTCAAATGGGATGTGTAGCATGCCACACAGCCCATTTGAGCTGTGTACACGGCTCTGTAGCCATGAATTTAACATTACCCCATTAATTTATTTATTTATATTTATATTTTTGATATATTTTATTTATTTATTTTTATTTATGAATTAATTAATGAATGAATGAATGAATTTATTTATTTTTAATTTAATTTTATTTATTTATTTATTTGATTTATTTATTTATTTTTAATTTACTTACTTACTTATTTATTTATTTATCTTTCTTCAGAGCTCATATGGGTTGTGAACAAATTTTCACACCAAATTTAACATTTCCCCAAAAAAAATATCATGAGGTCCAAGAATCATGATTACAAAAACAGATATCTGTGACAAAACTCAAAATTTTTGATGTAATTTAAACAACTTTGTAATAAAATTAAAAAAAATTGAAAAAGGTTGAATCAAAATATTTTATGAGGAAGATTGAAATATGCTGAAACATTCCAACAAAAGGTTCATTCATTAACAGAATGATGATGAAAAAAATTTCTTTGAACAAAAATTAATATTTCTGAAAAATGTAAATAACTTTTCACCAAATATAAAGAGACTACTCACATACCTATTTCATGAGAGAAGTTCAAATATCATCAAAAATTACCAAAAAAAATCCCCATGAAGTTTGAGAATAATGAAAAAATATAAAACATTGATTTATTCAAAGTAGAATTGACATTTATAATGCAATGGAAATAAACTTTTTTACAAAAATAGAAAACATATTGAAATTTCAAATTTAAAATTTGATGAAGGAAATAAAATACCTGAAAAGTTTCCAAAAAAAATCCATCAAGTACCAGTATAATAAATAAATAATTGATGGTAATTTTTTGTAAAAATTAAATATTTCTAATGGAATGTATATAAATTTGTATGAAATTTAAGAAATGATTCAAAAATGCTATATACACCTGTTTGAATAAAAGAATTGAAATATTTTCAGTTTTCCCCAGCAGAATTCATCAATTATGAGAGAAACAAAAAAAATGAGAAAAAAATGATTTGTTTTTATTCAGTTATCTTTTTTTCATTAGAGCATACCAGAGTTAAAAAATATGCCATTTTTGATGGCGGGTTGATGAAATTAACATAACCCCTGTAACTGGTGTATTTCAAACTGGAAGATTTTGAACATCAAACCCACCATTTATCCATCTCCACTGCATGCCAAAAATCCATCCATCCTTTGGCATCATCAAATCCAAGATTTTCAAAATCAACATTTACCCTCCAAACTACTCAAGGCCTTCAAACAGCAAAGCTCAACATTATCTTCCACCACAAGAAATTCACTTAATCAGCAGCGTCCTCATGCCATGAGTATTAGCGCAGCGTCCTCATACCATGAGTACTAGCAGGTCAGAACTTCACTTCCCTCCCTCTCAAAAAATCAAATCCAGGCGCAGGAGTGACAATTAAATCATCAAATTTTTCAAAAATACTCAGGTAAACAAACCATAGAATCAAAGGTAAAATAGCATGAATTCCAAAAGCAATGATCAGCAAGATACAACAATTTTTGGCTGGTGCAGCAGCAAGGATGGGGTACAAATTCCACAAGAGGAAAACAAACAAAACTTTGAATGCAGCAAGAGCCATCAGGCTCTGAGAAATTGATTTTTGTGATGACTCAGTCTAGTCATTTTTTAATCCTCAATATTATATTAAATTTCTTGGACAATAATCTCCAGATCTATCTAATTTCCTTACACAATTATCCTTAAATTTGGATATGAATCAGCCATCAAAAAAACTTGCAACAAGTTTTCTGTTTCCAGAAATAAATAAAATGTCTGCTCCCTCCTTTGACTGGACTTCTCTTGATTCAATTTTTTGATTATATTTCTTGTATAACTTGTTCCCTCTGATGATAAAAGGATCCCTTGAATCCCCATTTGCAATGAATCTCCTACCCAGTTCATCCATAAATTGTTTCCATAAATTTTGGGGAGTTGCAGGTGCATGGACATACACTGGCCCAACTGCTAAGAAAAGTTTATTGAAATTGTGATTGTAAGAATGAAGGTTTAAATATGAGGTCAAGGCAAATGAAAGGGATGATGCAAAAATGAAAAATATAAAACTGGTGGCTTCCAAGATGGCAGCCAGCTAGATAATTGGAAAAAACTTAGGATTTTTGTATTTGCTCAAGCTGATAATTCTGTTTATCATCTATGTCAAAAAAGAAGGTACTATCATAAGAATGCATGATCCTAATAAAAATCTTTTGAGTTTGAAATTAAAGTTTTCTTTAGCAAAAAGAGTCCTAAAAAAATCCAATCAAAGCAATCAGGATGATCTTTGAATTAAAAATTTAATAATTCCATCAAAAAAACTACCATAAAGATTGGGCTTGCCTCCCAGAATGAACTCAACATAATCATTTTTGGGATACATTGTCCTCCAAAATTTTTCTAATACTTTTTTATTTTACTGGGAGTCAGAAAGAAAGGAGAATTTAGTTGAAGGATACTCTCTAAATTCTAAAAAATGATGAGAATGGGTTTAGAAAGGTGATTGAAAGAGGAGAACATCAAAATATCAAGATTTATCTACAGACCATGTCAAAAATACAGACTTTATGCATCAATGGTAAACAAAATATTGAAGCCAAGCAATCTATGATTCATCTCTACATGCAGATTGTATAAATTTGTTCTAATGCCTTGAGGAGGATGATCCAAATAAGACATCCAGCTTTGAGAGAAATCTATGATTAATATTTTTATTTGGCTGTTTCATTGGGTGGTCTGAGTTAAAAAGATTAAAATGCACAGGTTTGGATGTGAGGGTTAAGGAAAATCATAAAAAAAATCAAAATGTGAAAAGATTTGAGATGTAAAGCAGGTTTTTTTTCAATTTTTTGAGTGTAATTTTGAAGGCCTTTAAATTGGCCAAAAATCTCATCTTTCTTTGACAGAGGTTTTAGATGCCTGTCTAGGTGCTCATATTTTTTTTGACCACCCTGCAAAACCACGTGAAATAAAGGATTACCATGTGGTTGGGGGATGTTGCAAGACATTGTGAAAATGTCAAAACCATGCAAAATCAAGGGTCTAGGGTGTGAAAAATATAACAACCTATTTTTATTCTCCAAAATATTCTACCTCAGACATACCCACAGCAGGTTTGGAGGCCTCAATTCAGCCCCAGGACCCAGGGATTCAATTAATATTTTCAGACATTTACAGTCACAACAAAACAGAAAAAGTTTTGTTCTCTCACCTCAGGCACTCCTCTAAACCTCAAAAAAGCATTAAACGCCTTAATTGTTGAAATTCACTCTTTTTTGTATTGGAAAGGAATTTTAAGGTTTGCACACCTTCCTTGGTTTTTAAAAAACACAAAAATGCATCAGTTAAGAAAGAAAAACTACCAGCATCATGCCAATGATGCCTTTTGGGATTATTGTAGCAGAAAAATTGCTAAACTCACACCTTTATCAAAAATGGTGTGGATTTAGTATTTTTTTGGCATTAATTTAGCCTTTGCCACATCAAAAAGTATCATTTTCAAGTCCTGTGTAGTCAAAAACATATCTTTGATTAGTTCTGGATTTTGGATTTAAATTCAGTGTTAAATTTTTTATCATTTATAACTCAAATATGTTTGGGGATTAAAATTTTACTTTATAATCAAACTGCCAATAGTTTTTTTTTTGTATAATTTTTGATTAATTTGCCATTACAGAAAAGATACAATTGCTTTCATTTTTCTAGGAATCACAAGTTTTTAATCAGTTATAAATTTGAGGCTATTTTTAATTTTCACATGGAACATCCACTCCAGGTTATCTTAAGTTATTCTTTCTAAAATTAGCAATGTATTTCCAAGAATTCATTTTGAATTATTCCTTTGATCATCTTTTGAGGTTGTTCCTTCCTTGAAAATCATTTTTAGAGGCTGAAAGATGATGAAAGCCAAAATTGAACTTCTTTCAAATTCCAAACTCAAATTATTCAGACAAATTACTAAAAAAAAATAAATTATTTCTATTTGTATCTTTTTAATAAAGGAATTTTATTAAATCTTTGTTATGTAATTCAGTTTGAAAATTTAATTCCCCCTGATTATTTCAGCATTCTTAAATAAGGTGTATCAGAGTTATGATCTTCATAAATGAAATGGCGGATTTCCGGCATACTCCAATATTTAAGGCTTCATTCTAAATCTTGGTAAAAACATATTATCCTCAAAATAAACGGTTTTCCCAAAAAAATCCATTTGAAATTTCCAAATTTTCAACTTTGATGCACCCTAATTAGTATTTCAAGCCCCTACTACAGTGTATCTTCTAATCCATGAAAAATAGTTTCAATCTTTCCCATCCAAGTATACAGAAATTTCCAAAAATGAATCAAACAGTAATAAACTCCCAACCAAGTCCATTTTCATTTCCCTCTAGATCACTCCCACTGCTATTTTGAATTAATTTCTTGCTTGACTAAATCTTTGTTTTTTCCCTCATTTCAAAGTTCTATGAGTTCTCACTTTTATTTCAAAATATATCACAGAGATCAGTACCTAAAACCTCAATGGTATATATCTTGCATACCTTCAATGAAAATTATCTAAATTTAAAACTGACATCCCCTTTTGATGATTTTATCATCAAACCGCAAACAGTTACTCATACTTCTGCATTTTCCAAAATTTGATCAACCAGAGGATTGATACATCACCTGCAGGAATTTTACTTTCATTTGATCATCTGTCCCATTCACAATAAGTTCACAATCATTCTTCAACTAAACTTTACCACCAGTGATTTGGCTGAAGCATTTTTCTCCCTTTGACTTGAATCAAGTTCCAAACTAACTCTGAGGTCTATCAGTGTTTTTTTTTGCTTCATTTTCAATCATATTCCAATTAGTTTCCCCCAATTAATCCAATAAATTGACTTGCAGGGAGCTGAATGTTCTCAATATCTACTCACTTATTTTCCAAACCACTCAATCTATCAAAATGATTTCTCTTCCTTAATCTTAAGAGCCCAAATCTCACCAATTGTAAAGGCTTACATGCCCTTTCAGTCCATTAAAATCTTTCACAAATCCAGAGGTTCAACTTTGTTGTAATGGCTTATTTCAGAGTTGCAAATCACTTTTTCCCATTTTAGTCCCCAAGGGCTCCCAAGACTTTTCATCATACCAACTTTTAACATGACATTGCCAAATTTATGGAACCATTTTCATTGCCTGTTCATGATAACCTTCAAATTGAAAAAGCTGAAGACAGGGTGTTCATGATCCAGTCTTTTTGCATCGAGCCCCATTTTGCCCTCTACCCTTTAACCCTTTATTATTTCCTTCATTTTTGTTTCTTGGAAGCTTTGGCTTCAATCGGATGATCAATTGATTCCAATTAGATCCCTAGGGAAGTTTCTGCTTTGATCACACACCAAATTTGTTTGGTTGTCAATGACTGCTGATGTATGCCTGTTTTCCAGATCACATTAAAAGGCACATTGGCACCCGTTTTTTATTATCTTTCACTATCCAATTCTCTTACCATAGGATATTGCGGCAGGTTCTTTGCTTAGTTCCCCATTCGCTTCCTTTTGTTTTGCTGACTACGCAATACGCAGTTTTGAAATATTTGTGCGTTCAGAGAGGCCGTGTTCAGTACCTCAGCATTCCAGCCAGGTCAGGGTTCCGAGGTGTTGGTTGTGGGATTCTTCTGTTCCTTGCTGGTATAAGCTTGCTTTGTAAAAACTTGCCCAAATTACATTCCGATTTGTGATGCCCAGATAAACCCGATTTTGATAAGAAGCAGGACGCGGGCAGAGTAACAATGACTGGTTGGTGGACCGATTGAGACAGGCAAATGACCAGCTGCCAGCAAAGACTGCCAGTATATGCATCAATGCGCAGGGTTAAGCCAGCTTTAACCAAGTGTTTAGGTTGACTTTAAGAAAAAATATTAGATAGATAGAAATTAAAGGTAAGCATGAGGACAGTATTGCACAATTCGGAAATTTTACAACAGGAAAGCAAAAGTAACTATCAATCAGCGAAGATGGACTTCTCCACCTCTTGCTATCCTTCGGTTCGCGCTCAACTACAGAGTAAGCAAAGAAAGTTCATATTTTTCTCAGCTCCTCACAGCTTCAATGGGATGCGCAAACTTTCTTCTTTCAAAAAAAAAAAAAAAAAAAAAAAAAAAAAAAGATCCACAAGGGATCAAAGAAAAGAGCGAGAAGGGTCGAAGGAAGGGCATGGAGAATGAAGGATAGCAACCATAAGACCAAGCAGATGTAGTATCGTGAAAAAAAACTTACTTGACAGGAGCAAAATCCTACAAGGCATGCATAAACAATCGCGGAGGCGAAGCAAACTCTCGCAACTTTTTTACCATTTTCGGGCGATTCGGTTGAGCCCATGAGAACATGAGCGTTATTTTCGAAAGCAATTCCGATTGAAACAAGGAAGATGACGCCAATCACCGAAAGAATCGTGCAACAGCTGGCTGGGATTAATATGTATCGATTGAATTCAGCAAACAAATCAGCCGCACGTTGAGTCGAGCGATGTAGAGGACAAGAAGCTGGTTTGACAGAACTTCATGCAAAAACTCACCTACGCCAGGGCCAAAGAATGCGCCGGAAACCATCAGGCGGAACTTGTGAAACTTTTGGTAGATATTCTGTGCTCTCACGTGGTTGAAGTCCGTTGTAACTGGTTCGTGGATTACTGTTGGTTTTGAAGAGGGGATTGAGTGGTGGTGGGTGAAGTGCTGGCAGCCGGGTCAACAGTCAGATGTGATTCGATTCAGCCAGCGTTGTCAATGTCAGACGCATATCACAAGCGCATGGCGTGCGCCGCACCTGTGAGGTGTTATGATTTGGCAAACCCGACTATGGGATATCACGGACCAACCTATCACATAATATGTGACATATGTACATAGTATATACTCCGAGCCCGCGCGGACAAGCTGAACTGAAAATTCATGTGACTCCGTTCCACCCTGTTTCATCTACTATCTGAGCTACTCATCTCTACAGGTTAAAAGCCTGCTCTCCTTTGTCCGGCCATGTTCCGTCCTCACCGTTCCGTCACCAATACCAACATCTCGATAGCCTTGGCTCCCTTATGAACCCACGCCGCAGAAAGGCACGACCTGGCAGACCCGGCAGAGAAACATCACCCAAATCGGACGAAATGAGCCCCGACAAATCTGACCCGTCCATCCCCACCGTACCCTCACACGGCATGAGCACCGCAAGAGCAAAATTCCTTGCAAACCCAACCAAATATACCGCTACCGTCAAAACCCTGCGCCGCGACGGGAGTAACATCAACAAATGGATCAGCGGGGTCGACACGTTGGGCCTCCTCGTTTTTGGAAAATCGAACTTTACGGCAGACATCGAAAACCTCAAATCCCTCGACCATTTTGAAAGCATCTCTTTACAAGTGTTGTTCACCCTCACTGTGGACCGCGAATTGAAAACAATTGTTGCTAGCAAACCAACCGCTTGGGAAGCTTTCAAAAACCTCCAAAAAAACTTCCAACTATCAAACTGTACACGCCAAGTCAAACTGCTTGGGGAACTGTTCTACAAGATGAAAACGATGGAAACAAGCGTCTCCTCACATCTCACCCAAATATCAAACATCTTCATCAAATTGGGCCGTTTGGGTTGCACCGTGCCAGACACCCTCATCTCCCTAGTCATGCAAGTTCTAACACCTCCCCCGCCCGGCTCAACCAGATTGCAAATGCTCCATAGCATTGGACCACAGCTAGACCGCATAGAACAACCAACCCCCGGGGATACTCAATCAATCATAACCTTGTTCTATAGCAAAATGACCCGCGGAAACTCAACCAATGACCCGTACACCATTAACGCCGTATCGCCATACACCTGGCCTTGCCGCCAACAACCATCACAACACCAAGGGAACAATGGCTTCCAATGACCCCCAAATTCCAGGGCTAACCTACGCCAACCAATGCCAGAGGACCTCCAGGCGGCTCGGAGCAATATTGCATCTGGGAACCAACCCATCCCTGCAGAGGTACGAGCACGCCTAGGAGGCTCCTGCGCATACTGCCAATCCCCCGACCACTGGCAAGCAACCTGTCCCGTCCTCAGGGCCGACGCCAGTTTGCAACCACCAAATAATTGGCGAGAAAATCCCCCCCACGTCCAGCAACGACCACCTACGACCAACCCCTACCGACCCCCAACCCACCAAATTGGGGCAATCCCCAGCCAAGACGCGCCTACAACCGCCAAGGATTGCCACGGAAACCAAACCGTGCAATCTCTGACTGGTGCAAACCAATTGGTAATTGACTCAGGGGCGACCTCATTGGTAAGTGGTCATTTCCCCTCTTTCATTTCCTTCTCACGGTTTGCCCAGCCGCTGACCCTGCGGCTAGCTGACCCAAATGCCCTATTATACGCCGTTGGCAGCAGGACGATTTGGTTGTCGACAACCCCGTACGGGGCCCCTGGGGACCCCCATCTGAATGAGGTTCTTTTCTGCCCAAACATACACGGTACCCTGTTATCCCTGGGCCATGTCATCAACTCTGGATACAAGGCTTTGTTTGATGAGAAGATCCTCTGACTCAATTCTGTTTCCCACTCAATCTGTACAAAATACATCAACCGTACCTGGACTGTTGACCAAATAACACCGGCCACCCTCCGTTCCCCCCATCTTTTCCACATTTCCCCTTCACCTTCCCCTTCCCCTATCCCTTTTGTTTCACTTCCGTACTACTACCACTGCGCATTGGGACATGTGTCCGACGATGTTGTCAAGACGTACCTGAAGACCCACGTACCCTCGTTCAACATGAAGTCCTGGACCCCCTTTGTCTGTGAACCCTGTAAAATAGCAAAGAGCGCTAGACAACAGGAGTCCTTACCTGAATCAATTCCCCACGACAAACGGCTAGACCTCCTGACGACCAACGTCCTCGGACCACTACCCCCCGACTGCACCGGCAACAGGTATCTACTAACCATCCGCGACCACGCCTCGACCTTCATTTTTGTCCATGCTTTCAAACTACGCTCCAAAGTCCCAAAATTACTGCTGTCCACCGTAACCTACCTCAAGAACTGCCTTGGAAACGCACCAATTCACCTCCAATCTGACAAGGCCAAGGAGTACCACACTAAGACCCTTGTTGACTCCCTGGAATCACTCAGCACAAAATTGATCTTCACCTGCCCCTACACCCCAGAACAAAATGGAAAAGCTGAAAGAGTAAACCGGACCCTTGGCGATATGGCACGGACGATGCTGAAATACGCCGGTTTGTCCGACAAATTCTGGTCATTTGCATACCGTCACGCATGCTTCCTCCACACCCGGCTTACCAACTCCCGCTCCAGAAACAAATCCCCAGCCAAGCTCCTTTTTGACACCGCCCCAAACAACGTTCCTTTGCACCCTTTTGGATCAATGTGCCTGGCACACATCCCAAAAGAAAAACGGCTCAAACTTGACAACCGCGCGGAATGCACCATATTCTTGGGATTCCAAGACAACCTCCGTGGGTACATCTGCTGGAACCCCGCATCTTCCTCCCTGGTCTACACCAACGTAGCGGAATTCCCCAACTCATCCCCAAAACCTTTCATCCCAACCCCCCACACCGCTGACTTAATCGACCCAAACTTACAATCAATCAAGCTGCACCTCGGCAAAGTGCCCATGGATGAAATATGCCATGAACAAGACTCCCACATCCTTGAAATCCCGGACCGCCCCGACAATGACCACCCAGCCTCCGTGACCCATGTGCTATCAGACAACCTCCGCCCCATCTGGGAACCACCGCTAAGGTGCAAGATAGATCAACTTTTCGCCATGGATGTCTGGGAGGTAGTTGAACGACAACCCGGAATGAAAGTGATCGGAGCAAAGTATGTCTTTGCCATTAAGCGTAAACCGGACGGAGCCATTGACACACCAAAAGCCCGGTACGTTGCGAAAGGTTTCCGCCAGAAAATTGGAGTCAACTGCTACGAGACATTTGCCCCGACGGCTTCCCTATTGTCCCTACGACTTCTACTAGCAATGGCAGTGTCAAACCAATGGATTATTCACAGCTTTGATATTTTGGCCGCGTACCTCCACGCCCCGATCAACAAACTCGTATACGTTGAGCCTCCGACCCACGTACGGCCAGAACTAGCTGGGAAGGTGATGCGTTTGAAGAAATCTTTGTACGGGACGCGCCAAGCGGCTAGATGCTGGTGGAAATTTTTCAAGGCTCTCCTTGACAACATCGGCTTCACCAGTGACTGCGTTGAGCAGACCGTATACACGTACCATAAGGGTCCCACCATAATCGCAATTTGGCTCTATGTCGACAACGGGGTTGTAATCAGCAACAACCAAGCAGCCTTGACCAAGATACGACATGAAATGTTGGCGCGCATGCGGGTAAAATGGCAGGAATTGTGCGACCGGATTGTTGGCATCAATCTTACCCCCCAAGACGGAGAGCTCTACCTGGACCAAACACTACTGGCCACGCAAATCGTGAAAAAGTGGACCGTCCTGCATCGCAAACCTCTGTTGAGAAAAATGACGGTCATCCCGGAACAAGAGCTGGTCACACCGACAGACGACGATGGAGAAGATGCAGACCTGTTCCAATCATTCATGGGATCCCTGAATTACTTAGCACTTGGAACGCAACCGGACATCACGTTTGGAGTGAACTACCTATCCCAATAAAGTAAACGTCCCACGGCCCCACACTGGCAAGCCCTTCAACACCTCATTCGATACGTCGCTTGCACCACACAATACAAACTACAATTCCGGCCGTCCCAACAAAGCCTCCAGTTATGGAGTGACGCAAGCTGGGGGGGTGAATTCCACCGGTCAACCTCCGGATTCCTGATCCTCCTGAGCGGGTGTCCCATATTGTGGGCGTCCAAACGACAAAAAAGCGTTGCTACATCCAGCTGCAATGCTGAGTTCATCTCAATTGGCGCAGCAATTGAATTCTTCACCTCGATCCACACAATAACCGTCAAATTGGCACCTACCACCGCCTGCAACCTTTTTTGCAACAACCGTGCGGCCGTATTGGTGGCAAACAATAACGGGTCTTGCTCACAAATGCAACACATCTCCCGGAATTTCTTCTTTGTAAACAACATGATCCGCCAACTCAAACTCAATCTCACGTGGGTCAAGACAAGCGACCAATTGGCCGACATACTGACAAAACGCCTCGGCCCAAACAAACAGCACAATTTTTGCGACTGTTTTTTCTGTTCCTGATTTTGCTTCATTGTGTTTCCTGTTTTTCCTTTTTTGCAAATGTTGCCTGCCCTATGCGTTTTCTGCCTTTTGTTTTGATAGTCTGGTTTGTGGGGGGGTGTTATGATTTGGCAAACCCGACTATGGGATATCACGGACCGACCTATCACATAATATGTGACATATGTACATAGTATATACTCCAAGCCTGCGCGGACAAGCTGAACTGAAAATTCATGTGACTCCGTTCCACCCTGTTTCATCTACTATCTGAGCTACTCATCTCTACATGAGGCACGAGCAGAAGCTGAAAAGGGCATACATATGCGCTTAGAGCATCCCCAATCGTCTTGGTAAACCCGCTGGTTAGCTAAGTTTACCAAGCAATTTTCACAATTGTGAAAAAATAAGGGCTCTCTAGCAAGCAAGCTCCATAAGTTTGCCAAGATTTCCATAAACTTACGGGAATTTAGCAAGCTTTCTAGCTCCCCCGCTCAACATCTCTTGCATATCCTATATGCCAATACCCCGCCATACCCTGCCACCCTTGTATGTAGATCCCCTCCATCCATCCCAACTTTGATATCCTCCCCAGCAATATCCTCCCCACATATCCCCCTCCCACCCCCCCCCCCTCCGACCTCCCCCCTCCCTCCTCCCCCCTCCCTCCTCCCCCCTCCCTCCTCCCCCCTCCCTCCTCCCCCCTCCCTCCTCCCCCCTCCCTCCTCCCCCCTCCCTCCTCCCCCCTCTGACCTCCACCCTCCCTCCACTCCCTCCCTCCTTGAAGCATATCACCGCCAATCCAAATCCGCCACCATCTTCATCACCCAATATGGACCCCACCAGCCTCCCATCTAGCACGCCAACCAAGACTCACAAAGCTAAGAAGAAACAAGCGCCCAACTGGACCCCTCAAGAAGAGGAGAAGCTTGCTCAATTGTGGGTCCATGTAAGCAAACATCCAGAATTTGCCACAAACCAAACTGGCATCAACTTCTTCAAGCGGGTTGAGGCAGACTTCAACATCCACAGCAAAGGCGTTTACCATGATTTGGAGGGTATCCAGACCAGGTAAGATTTGATTTTTCTCTCAATCTTTCACTTCTCTTGGTGGTACACAAACTAAAATTTGTTGTTCTCTCTATTCTATAGATGGGCCAACCTCAACACCACCACCTTGAAGTTTTCAGCCATCTATTGTGCAATTGAATAATCACCACCAAGCGGCTCAAGTCCGATGGACTGGATGCACCATGCAAAGGAGCTATACCACCAACAAACCAAGGGACAAAAATTTAAAGTTGAAGGCGCTTGGGAAATCCTTTGACACCACCCAAAATGGATTGGAAAACCGGCCTCCAGCTATGGCCTCAGCAAGCCAAGCATTCCTGCAAGCCAACTCCCTTCATGGCCCTCCATTGCCAATTCCTTGGCTCAACCGGAGGGTGTTAAGGCCGCAAGGCAATGTTGCTTGAACTCAGAGCCCAACTCCAAATATGGCAATGATTCTGGTTTGCAACTCCAGATCCTGATGAAGAACAACAAAATTGGTGAGCAGCAGAACAACCTTGCGGAGAAGATGTACGATTTGGAATGCAAGAAAGCGGACGTCAAGGTTGCAATGGGGCAGTTGATGGTCATTTTACAATCTGAAGAAGGGTGTCCTGATGAGGAAAGTAAAGAGATGTTGAGGATTTTAAAGCAAAAAGTCTGAGATCAACTAGAAGGGTGATTCAATAAACACAAGTATCTGTGTCAAAGTACCCCATATATGACTACTTTTACTCCCCAAATTTGCCTGTACCTCTCTTTGTTTTGTATTATTTTTTTTGGACTCTGATTGATTTCAAAGGAATAATCTTTGAAAACATGAAATGGAAGATTGATATATATATATTTATTTATGATTTGAAACAAAAGAATAAAATGGCAAGGAAATATTGTGAGAGAACTTGAAATACAAGTTTTTTTTATGATTGGGAATAAAAGAAATAAAAGGGCAAAGAAATTTTGAGAGATTTAAAAAAATCAACCCTCAATTCCCCTCTTCATTCAATTTTAGATCTTTAAATCATTGATGAGCTGGTAATGAAGAGTTGAATCATGAAGCCTAGAAGTATTTTGACTGAGAGATTGAAAAGTATGAAATAAAGAAGGATCATGAACATTTGAGGAGATGTTAGTGGTTGTAGAACTGGAAATATTGTGATTAATAAAAGGATCACAGGGAGATTTCTCCTCCACAATAATATTATGAAGAATTATGCAGCACTTCATAATCTTAACTATATCTTCTTTGAACCAAATTCTACTGGGTTGAGAAATTATTCCAAATTGACCTTTCAAAAATACAAATGCTCTTTCTATGTCCTTTCTGGCTCCTTCTTGAAGTTGATTGAAATGTTTACTTGCAGGATCTTGAGGACTTCTGTAAGATTTGACAAAAACAGGCCAGTTGGGATATATTCCATCAGCCAAATAGTATACATAGGTATATTGATGATTGTTGATCTCAAAAGATACATCTGATGCAGTGCCTGAAAAAAAATACCCAAAAATCCTTCAATAAGTCAAACAAACAAGAAATAAGGCAAATAAAATAATGAAAAACAATACCTGTGAGAAATTCATCCAATATGTGACTATTTTTGAGTACATTGATGTCATTGTGAGTCCCAAGTGAGCAAAAGAAACAGTGCCATATTCTTAAATTTAATGATGATACTTCTTCTAAAACCATTGTTGGACATCCTTCTTTTCCTTGAAACTGACCAGCCCAAGCTTGGGGGAAATTCTTCCAGACCCAATGCATTCCATCAATGCTACCACAACATCCTGGGAAACCACGTGTTTCATATTCTTTCATGAGAACTGAGAGCTCTTCATCTGTTGGACCTCTGAGGTATTCCCCCTCAAATAAAATGAAAACATCATTCACAAATCTCTTCAAAGTTTCCATTGCAGTTGATTTTCCAATTCTAACATATTTGTTGGTGCAGTCAGAAGAATATCCATAGGCCAATTGACAAATTGCAGCAGTGATTTTCTGATGAGGAGAAAGACCAATTTTTCCAAAACAGTCCTGAAAAAAGTTTTTTAAAAAAAATTGAGAAAATAGATGTCAATATTGATTACATTCTGAAACAATGGAAGGGATTTCTTGGTCAGTAGGATTGATTTAATTACCATTATTTGGGTCCAATAGGGGTCATGAGCCCCCAAATCTGTTACTAGCCTTTGGAAGGTAACCTTGCTCATTCTAAATTGCCTCTCAAAAATCTGGTTTGTGTATCTTGCATCATGATTAAAATAGTCAGCCATGACATTATGATGGTCTTCAACTTGGTTATGATTGATCATTGTTCTTCTTGATTTGTTCCTTCGTTGAAAAAATTGAATTTTATAAAGTTCTTCTTCAACTTCAAGGAAAATCTGTTGATGTTGAAAGTGGGAGCTGGAAAAAGGGAAGTACTTCTTGAGGGTGAGGAAGGGGGCCATCTTCTTTTTGGAGAGGTGGTAGGTGGTATGTAGGTGTTTGAAGGCTGAAAGTTTGGGATTTGTCAATTGGATTTGGGAGGATGGATGGCAATGATGAGTTGCCACAAAAAGTTTCAAGTCGCAACAAAGCAGGGGCCTAGCTAACAAGCCACTGACGTGGCACACAATTGTGCGCTTTGGTTTGTTAGCTAGCTGCCACAGCCTTATGGAGCAGACAATTGTGAAACGCGCGCAGTAAATTGCTTTCTAGCTATTTTTTTTGGCTAGCAAATTGCTACCTAACGAGCCGCGCTCTCCAAAAATTGGGGATGCTCTTAGAGCATCTCCAGCAGCTTTGGTAAAATAGTGACACTTATTTTCAGTTTACCAATGCATCTGCTGCGTTTAGCAACCCAAATTGCTGCGCCATCTAGCAGTGTTGGTAAAACCAAAGGTGAATGAGATTTTACTCATGTGAAACCAATCACCTGCACGTTTGTGCCCCTGGTTTTTGGATCAGGTTTGTTTAATCCCTTTCTTTCTTCCAATGTTCTTGCCTTCAACTGCCCCGTTGTTCCCTTCATACTTGGATTAAAGGTTTGTTCATCTCATTATTTCTTGAAATGCTTTTTTCATACTCTTCATCATTGCTGATCATTCTAATTGTTTGCATTTCCTTCAATCCTCCCCATATTTCATCACCATGCTCCAAAACAAAAATTTCCAACAAATCCTCAACTCCCAGAGTCTTCTCCTCCACCAAAAATGAAATACCAATTGTTGATGATCACCTCTGCTGGTACCTTGGTTAAACAACAAAAGAGGAGGACTGAAGAAAATAATCATCATGGATTAGTCATGAATTGTCTGGAAACTCTAAATTGGAACTATCATCAAGGATTCCAAAAGCTCTTCAAGGATTACTTCTCTGAAAACCCAGTATACCCCAAGCACGTATTACGTCAATGGTTTTGAATGCCAAAATCTCTATTTCTAGGGATTCTGGATTCTGTTTAAGCATATGATGACTAATTTGCCCAGAAGCCCAAGTTTGCTGGTAAACTTGGAATCTCCTCACTTCAAAAAGTGACATCAGCCATTCACATGATTGCTTATGGAAACTTGGCTGATGCAAAAAATGAATACCTCAGAATTTGAGAAACAACATCTTGGGAGTGCCTACGTTGGTTCAGTCATGCCACCATAGCTATCTTCAAATTGGAGTACATGCAATATCCTACCCAATTGGACCTTGAGCAAATCCTGGCAATATCTGAACAACAAGGCTTCCCAGGAATGATAGGATCACTAGAATGTATGCACTGAGTGTGGAAGAATTTCCCCTGTGCTTGGCATGGGCAATATACAGGTAAAGAGAAGGAACCAAAGATTATACTTGAGGCAGTAGCATCTCACAACCTCTGTTTCTGGCATGCTTTCTTTGGCTTACCTGGAAGTCACAACAATATTAATGTTCTCAACTCTTCCCCTCTTTTCAAGGAACTTCTCCGCGGAACTGCACAAAGTTGAAACTTCAAGATAAATGGTCAAAAATACAATATGGGATACTACCTGGCCAATGGCATTTACCCCAATTTGGCCACATTAGTCAAGACCATCTTGCAGCTGCAAGATCAAAAACAAAGGCACTTTTCTCAAATGCAAGAAGAATGACTAAAGGATGTAGAAAAAGCCTTTGGAGTCCTTCAAGGAATATTTGCAATCATCCAGCGTCCATACCGTGGTTGGGACCAAGCCAATGTGAAGGCAATTATGGAGAACTGCATCATCCTCGACAAAATGATTGTGGAGGATGAAAAAGACTTAGATATGGAGCCAATTGTGTACCACAACAACAAAACCTTGGGAGCCAATCAACCAAACAAACCTGCAACCAACCAACCTGCCAATTTTTCCTTTTTTCTTAGTCAGATGTCCAAGATTTGATCATCAAGTGATCATTATATTCTTAAAAATGATTTGATTGAGCACATATGGGCTCACAACAGCTCCAATGCGTTTGCAGAACAAACTTGTATTATGTTTTTATCTTACTTAACCTTGTATCATCCTTTTTTGCTTATTTGTTTTTTTATTTTTATATTGATTATTTGTTTTTTATTTTTATTTTGCTTATTTGTTTTTTAATTTGATGGGCTTGTATTGTTGTTTGTTGTTGATTTGGTTTTTAGATTCAAAAATATTGAATGGGGGTCTTGGCCAAATGGAGTTCTTTTGGTCAAATCTGGGTCTTCAACATAAATTCATATTTATTGCCATTGTGAATCAGGATAAAAAAAAAGATTGATCATGTGGATGGGTGAAATAAATTGTACAATGAGTGCAATGAGTGAAAAAAAATAATTTAGAGCATTTTTTGATAGGTGAAATAACTAGTACAATGAGATTCAAGTAGGATAGATAAGAAAATCAATCAAATACATTGAGAGTTGATTGAATTATAAAGAAGAAGAGGAAGATTGACCAGGAAGACTGTCAGTGTTGATCTGGTACTTTTCCATTATTCTCCTCCTCTTCTGCATATAGAAAGCCTTGGCCCATTTGTTGAGGTTACTGATATCTTTAGTAATGACTTCTTCTTCATGCATCTGACAAAATACCTCTACCTGGTCATCCAATATTTCATTGGCCCTCTTTGATTTGCGTAATATTTCCAAATGGGGATGGGAAAGTTGTTTGATATCTTCATCATCTTCCTTTGCCATCTGTTTTCTACCTTGGTTTTTTTTACACTGGAAGGTCTGATGGGTTTAGAAAAATCCATTTTGTTTGCTGGGGATGGTGAGGAAGGATTGGCAGTGTGATTGGATGACTGAAATTTGGTTGAATTGCTATATTGGATTGATTTGTTTTTTGGTATTTCTTTTTTTCCCTCAAGGCCATGAGTGTAATTGTTCCATTTTGGGGCATGACCAAAGATATTGTAAGTGCAAAGATGCAAGAATGACTTGGCATACATCTGCTTGTAGAGCTTGTGGTCCAGGGCCAGGCAATTACCTTGAGTTGTCCCAGTAGGATTGGTTTTTGAAATCTGCTTAACACAGCCATTGAACTTGTTCACTGCATTTTGAAGAGAGCTCCATCAATTCTTGAGGCTGATAGGGGTGCAAAGAGGGAGGGGTATTTGGTGGTGAAAGTGATCAGCCACTCATTTCCAGAATGTTGTGGCTGCTTGGTTGGTTCCGCTGAGTGGACCTTCAGATATTTCAAGCCATGCTGTGCATATTTGAACATCATTGTCTTTGGAGTAGTTTTGGGATCAAGCTCTGACTTCCACATTGTTAAATTTAATCATTTTGCCTTGTGTTTACGTTTCTGGGATAACTGTGGCAGAGAATATGCATGTTTATCAGTCAAAGTGAGCCAATTGCAAACATGAAGGGAATTATTACCTGAATGAGCTCTCCCAACAGATTCAGGGTCTTCAGAAAATAGGGATGGATCAAGTGGCGGAATCTTGATTATTTTGATGTCTATAAATACCTGCAATTGGTCAAGGTCAAAAAGGATATAAAATCAAATATGAAAGAGCTGAAGAGGAAGGAAAATACCATGGTATATGCAAGTGAATATGGAGGCCCAAGCAATGTGGGAGGGTGGATAGTATGTGGAAATGTAGGGAGGGATGAAGATTGCAGTTGTGAAAGGGCAAGGGTCAATATGGCAGATATAGGTCCAAAATGGTGTGAATATGGGACAATGGGGAGGGAGAAAGAGAGCGCTTTCAAGGTGGGTGCACTATTTTGAGGTTTCAAAGTTGGTAGATTGTTCCAGATGAAGCAACGCAAGGGGCCAATTTGCCAACGCATGTCAAATAGCAACCACCATAGCAATGCTTCTGGAGGTTGTTTTTGGGCCCCACGTTGGTAAATTTACCTTGCGCACCGTTTACCAACACTGCTGGAGATTCTCTTACCAGAAGAGAACCTAAGAAACTAATTTTAATCCTGTGCTAATTCAACCAGCTAGCATTGTGAGAGTTATGAGAGTTAGCATTGAAGTTTTAAGTGACCAAAAGTTCAACTCCAAGGATGAATCCCCAGTTGAAAGTTCAAAAAAGTTCTAGTAGCTTTTAAAAGACAATGCTAATATTATTCCAACTAAACCAAAATAAGTGTAAGCTAGGTGATTCCAAGAATTTCCTTTTTTTGGAAGGTCTGGAATTATTCCCATGAAACAAACCCCTTCCCCCCACAAAAAAAGAGTTTTTGCTTAGGCTGGCTTTTAGATCAGACCCCAGCAAAGGTTTGTAACACCTGTGGATGCATACATGGAAGAATCCTTCTTGGGTAACCACCACTCCTGCATTTTATTTCTTTAGATTTCTATTTAAACTCAATAGAAAAATAATGAGTGGTAATAAATGTGAGCTGTGATGGAAATTTTATCACTATTTTGTTTTATTTCATCTGCTGGTTGGTAAGTAGATTTTTTTTAAGAAATCATGGCCAGTGGGTTTATATTTAGGGAGCATCCATGTTAACAACACCCTTTTACAAAATGTTTTTGGGTGAGACCCTTGCATGCCTCAGATTCCAATGTGAGAATGCTTCAATTCAAAATATGAAATGTAAGGGAATGTTTGTTCATTTCCACACACCAAACTATGGATCAAGAAATGGCCCAAACATGGGTCCAAACTACAGGGCATGGAAATTAGACAAAATAAAACAAAATAGGGTGTATCAATGTTGAAAAACCTTAGCAACACCACACCACACCACACCACACCACACCACACCACACCACACCACACCACACCACACCACACCACACCACACCACACCACACCACACCACACCACACCACACCACACCACACCACACCACACCACACCACACCACACCACACCACACCACACCACACCACACCACACCACACCACACCACACCACACCACACCACACCACACACCACACCACACCACACCACACCACACCACACCACACCACACCACACCACACCACACCACACCACACCACACCACACCACACCACACCACACCACACCACACCAAACCACACCAATCCACTGCACTGCACTCCACTGAACTGCAATCAACTTCACTCAACTCCACTGCACTCCACTGCACTCCACTCCAATCCACTCCACTCCACTCCACTCCACTCCACTCCACGTTACACCACTTCACACCACTCCAGTCAAATCCAATCATCACCTCATCAAACACCACTCATCATCCATCACCAAACCTCAACAAAAACAACTCAGAACTCCAAAACTATCAAATCAAAAATCCTGAATTGAAATATTCCATCAAAAATCCAAAAATTTACCTCCTCAACAACAGTTTTGGAAGTTTCAATTTTTCACCTCAAATCTTAAAATAATAAATACACATCAATAAATACTTCCAAGAAACTCATTTAAATATTATATCTAGTCTCTGAATGAATTTATTCACTAAATTTCTGGTCAATCTCTTTCTGAAGTATCAGATATGTCATAACACCATTTTGAAACCCTTTAAACACAACCAACTCAACAAGCTCAAGCCCAAATTCACCTCCCCCTGAACCCACCAATGGATAGTACTCCTGCATGTCTTGCAGCCTCCAACTTCTTCTACCTGGATCACTCTATCCCTGTATGGGATAATATCTATGGAAATACACACCTCACCACTGTGTCATGTGTTTCAGTCAACCATTCCCAGGATTTCCCTCTCTTTATGTTTAAATAATCTAGCAACCTCTTCTGCCATGTGCAGTTATCTGGGCATGGCACAACTTTCCCAAAAATTCAAGATCAGTATTCAATAATCAGTCTCACCATGGGAAACTTCATTACTACTGGATAAAAAACACAGTCTCAAGCCCACTGGACAGTATGACCACCCCTAGGAAATTTCCTCTCCTACTGAATCTGTCACCACTGCACTCCTCAAGATCCGCGCTCTGCTTTATCCCACTGCTGCAAAAGCACCAAATTCTTTAAAATCAACCTGTCCAATCCCCAAGGGAACCCAGATTCAACTTGTCTCCTTGAATCCTCCAATGACCATGCTTTGGCTCCTATCAATCTGGAAGGACTCTCTCTTCTTTCCTGAATTCCCTGATCATCTCCTTCCTCCCATTTTCCCTAAATCCTCCAATTAACCTTCTCCCCTTGCTTCACTCTCTATGCTTTGACTCCTCCCAGTATCATCCCGCTTCCCAGTCTCACCATTCCCACTCATCCTCTAATCTCACCAAACTCTTCCCCTCTCTTAAACCAACCTTCATATCACCATCAACCGTCAACATCCACCTATCCCAATCTCCACAACCCACACTCTCAACCCTTAATTTTTCTATCCAAAATCCTATCCCCAAATTAATCATCCTTGATCCAGCTCAAACACTCAACCTGAAATTCAACATCCTTGATCCAGCTCAAACAATCAAAATATATCAAGACATACATATCTATATTTTATCAGGTGTGAGAATCAACTCATGTCTTCATACTGAATTCCTCATTACAACTCATTTTCTCATTTGCCTGTACTTTTCCTCTCAGAACTTCTACCATCTTGTCTCTCCTCTTTTAATGAATTATTGTCTTTCTTTTATCAGAGAAATTCCTGGGTAAGAATTTACATCAAATTCACTTCAGTTTCATCACACTTCCCATCAATTCATATATTGAAACCTTGTTATGTCTCCCAGTTCCATTGGTATTATTTTGAAATTTATTAAAATTTGAAGTCTCAAATTATCATGGTCAAAAGCCAAATGCACTGAAAATCAAACCAAGCAAACAACCTAGTTAAAGACCAATGGAATCCATCCAGAATCTCCTGAAAACACTCACCGACTCTATCCCTACTCTTTCAGACTCTAACTTATCCTTATTGCAATCAGAAACTCACACCATTATCTCCCTCAAGGGCATTTCCCATTGGCTCAACTTGTCCAAACCCAAAAAATGTCCCCCTGACATTAACCTTGAAATTTTAGGATACCTCCTGGAAAAACTAGACAATGAAACATACATCAACTGTGTAAGAGACAATTACCTCACCAATGGTGTTGAGCTGTGGAAGTCCATCAACAAATACTACAATTTGTCTCAAACTGCTAATTGTTCAAGCGTCTTCTTTAACTTCCTCAACCTACAGTTCAACCCCAAGAAAGTTGAAAAGCTTATAACCAATGCAAGGGCATGCCTACTTCAAATTGCCAAGATTGGGATTCATATGGAGAAAAATATAGTGGCCTATCTTCTTCTTTACAAATTTCCCCCTCAACTTGATCATCTCAAGACTACCATCACCCATTCTCTTGGAGACACCAAAATTAATGGGGATCTTGTACTTCAAAGTCTCAACCAGGTCAAGAATGAAGTAGTGGCAAACTCTCATGCATCTGCTATGTTGAATCAATAAGAGGTCATCAAGTGCAAGTCCACATGGCAAAACCCACAGGCCAGTCACAATTGCAGCAAATTTTGGTGGCTTTTGTTAAGATAATGGTTGATTCTGCTCTTAATCCTTCATCTGTATAATCCCCACTCTATCTGTCTCAGCTTTTACAACCTCATCTTATAAGCTTTATCAATACATGTTGATGTTATGGTTGAAAGTTCAGATTCCTAACCCTAGTTTATTTCTGAGTCTCACTGCTGTTTATTATTTCCCTAGTTAAAGATTGATCTGTCATGGTGTCCTACTCAGTCTCAAGTGTGTCACTCCAAGGACTTTACCAACCTGTCCATGTCCAGACTTGTGTCTCCTGTGTATCCTTTTTCCTTGAACTGTTTTCAGGACCGCTTTTCTTGGACCTGATAAATATGCTTCTATGATCTTATCAGACCCATTTTCAGGGGTTATCAAGTCTCCGCTACTTAAACTACACTTTCTGCTACACACAATCAATCATTGATCCTGATCCAATCTCAGTCATCTCACTCAGAGATCAGTCCATCCTGGTGACTCCTCCCAGGCTGCTTCACCCTACCACTCAAGACTCAATAGTCTCTTATTTTAACAAATTTACAGTCCCAGTCTTCCTCTGGCCCCTGTTTCATCTCTTCTTTTTGGCCTAGCCCAACTTTCTCCTCTGTAACATTAAAAATCAACAAAAAATCAAAAAAATTCATATAAACAAAGAAATATTTCCCATAACCTGCCTTCAACCATTCCTTTCCGCTCCTATCTTTTTCCTTTCAATTGCACCTGAAATTTTGGACAAGCCCAAATCATTAATACCGCTTCTGACCACCAAAAATTACTTGGAGTGGAACTACAAGATGAAGAATTTACTGCGTGGACAAGGTCTTTATTGATTAGTCAGTGGAGAAACCACTCCAAAACAAGATGAGAAAGGGAGGTTTGTAACTACAGACCTTGAATCTGCTAACAAAGCGCTGGCAATCATCAGAAAAAAGATCCACAAGTCACTTATATCAATGGTGATAGCCAATGGAGGTGATGATGACCCTATCATCCTTTGGAAAAAAATTTACAATCTTGGATCATCAAAGAAATAATCTAATGTTTTTTGATCTTACCAAGATTTCAACACCATCAAAATTGACCCTTCCAATCTCTCTGGCTTTATACTCAAGTATTGAGATGCTATTGCCCAAGTAGAGTTGTTGGATCTCACTCTTGATTACAGAAAAATGGCGGACCAAATACTGAATCAACTGCCTCCATTGCTGGATCAAATCAAGGACTTGGTTATTTCATCTGGTGTTGGAATTATACTACTTCACGGTTTCTCACAGTTTCCCCTGTCTTCTTATCATCTTCAACGCATGCGCGTCAGTTACTTAGAAATCATGCGGCGTCTCTCACTTTGAGCGCGCATCTCACAACCTTGGGACTTATGCATATTCAATAATGACTACAGTCCATTCAAGTATTGCGCTCTCAGGAGACGCAGAAGTTTCCTCTCCTCGCCGATCTTCTTTCTCCACTCTTTGAATCAACCTCAAGTTCAAGCATCGACAACGAGGACTTCATTCAGAAGATTTTGGCCACCGTGGTCGACTTTGGATAATCCGGTGCGATGAGCTGTTATTAATCGAGTTTCATTGAACCCCTCTAATCTTCCCATCTTCACTCATCCCTCTTAATTAGCTACGACGTCACTTTTAGCTCGTACAGTGGTTGCTTCCAGAACATCTCCTATCTCTTGTGTCCTTGAATCTTCTCATCTACTCTAGCTTGGGTACGGGCATCTCTGATCTCCAGTTGTCATAATATTTTAACTTGTCTAATTGTTCTGTTTAGTTTTTCTGGTTTTAAATATATCATTGCCTCAATAAAAAAGGAATCACCTTCTCACGATTAACATTTGAAGGCGCGATCAACCAGGAAACCCAACGATGACTGATTCACTCACAGCGACCATTCTTAAAATGGCCATAGAGGCCATTCCACTCTTGACGCTGGACAACTTCTCAATCTGGCGAAACCGAGTTGTTAATATGATGGACCTCCAGGAAGACCTGTATTCCAAGCTCACCAAGGAAAAGAGGGATGCAAATGGGAATCCAATTGGGCTCAGTAACATAAAAAACGTCCAAATCTGAACCATCCTAACGTCTAAACTTGACACCACCATTCAAGCGAACATCATTACTCCAGACAACAAGAAAGACGCGCATCAGATTTGGGCGGATATCAACAAATACTTCGCCTCAAATCACGCCTCCAACCGAGCCAGGATTTTTAAAGAATTCCTTCAAAACCCTTTCTCTTTCGCAAATATACCTGGATTCATTACGGACACCAAAACTGCGCTGTCTAGACTTCACAAGGTTGGTATCAATCTTCCAAGCAATATTATCGCGTACTTAATTCTGGAAAAGTTGCCATCAAGCATGGATACGGTGATCCAACAAATCACACACTCAGATAAGAAAGTCTCGCCAGAACAAGTACTAGACCATTTACAAATGTTTAATAACAATAGATTCTTAAATCGAGACCTACCGACGGACAAACCCAATGATAGTTCAAACTCGGTCTTGTTCCTCACCACTAGCCTCAAGCCATGTGACGATAAGTGGCATAACCCAAAGGCTGCTCACCCAGAAGGAAGATGCTGGAAATTGTATCCACATCTCAAGCCATCATTTCCTAGAAAAAAGAAGAACGGATTGGAGTCCACGTCGGAGGGTACCTCTGTTAGCTCCTTCCTTACAAGCTCAGTTTTTTCTTCTGACCACTTTGTAGTCGATTTGGGATCCTCAAGGCATATGGTATCTGATTCTCAATTGTTTACCCATTTAGACCGATTGATGACCAGACTGATCTCAACTAGCTCTGGAAAGGATTCCCTCAAATTTGAACGAATCGGTTTGATAACTCTCTCGGACGAGTTGAATCGGAAGGTTATTCTTCCTAACGTTTTGTTTTCTCCTAACTCCACCATGAATCTCCTATCAATGCGATGCCTTGTTTTAGATGGGTTTACCGTTAATTTTAGGGAGGATGATTTTGTACTGGAGAAAAACAAATGGAAAATGTCTGGAGTCTATGATTGCAATATACCCGTCGTACATTTCCCAAACCTTAAACGCTCTCAGATTGCTCTGCTTACCAGTGACGAAATCCTTCACAAATCCCTGGGACATGCAAGTTATGCGAGAATCCGTCAAAAACTAGGTATAGCAATCAAGAAACCATCCATCTGTGAAGCGTGCGCAGTTGCCAAAATAAGTTGAAATCCCTTCAATAATAAACATACTCAAGCAGAAAGACCCTTTATGGAACTGCACTGCGATTTGGTCGGGCCAATTCACCCGTTGAGCATCAACGGAGATTCCTACTTCCTGACCGTCGTTGATAGTTGTACCAGATTTTTTACAGCTATACCCATCAAAAATAAAGGTGACGCAGCAAGTACCTTAGAATTTTTAATCAACGTTGAATCCAAACGTTTCAACTACAAACCTATGATTATCCATTCAGATCGCGGTTTGGAATTCTGGAATCATAATTTATCCAACTATTGCAAGGAAAACAAAATTAGACAAACCTTTTCAGATTCCTACACTCCTCAACAAAACGGGTTGGCCGAGCGGTTTAATCTTCTTGTTTTAGAATCTCTCAGGACGGTACTTTTCGACTCTCAATTGAATAAACGTTTTTGGAACGTAATTATCAAATCTTGCGCGTTAGCCCTCAATCAAATCCCCGCTCATAAATCAAAGAAGTCTCCTTACAAATTATTCAAAGGAAAAACACTGAATATAGACTACTTTCATCCCATAGGAAATCCAGTGAGCTATATTCTCAAGGATCGTCCTTCATTTTCAAAACTTGAACCTCGCGGCTTGGTTGGTAGGTTGGTGGGATACAACAAGGATCTCTTATCTTATAAAATATTGACCTCCAACGATAAAGTTGTTGACACGAAAAACATAACTCCACTCGACTTCGACTCGGTTCTTAAGACTAAGGCTAATAATGACGTGCAAGTTGGGGATTGGTGTATGGAGTTTTCCAAAGAAGACTCCTCCGACAATGTTATTATTGAGTCAACTCCAGATTCCGCATCTCCTACTGTGGATTCGCCAGTCTGTGACACAGGTGAAGTATCACCTCCTCTGGATTCTGTCAACTCCACTGAAGAGGTTCAATCAAGTTCTTCACGGCCGTACAACTTACGCGAGCGAGTATCCACCGTCAAACCGTCTAAATACTCCTACGGCACCATAGCGAAGGCAGAAGAATCAGATTTTACCCAAGAACGACTGATTGAGATCAACGAGATTGAGAATCAAGACGTTTGGGAGAACACGGACGTCGAACCAGCCCACTTTCTCCGTATGATGTGGGTCAACAAAGTCAAACCAGCAACCAGTTTGTCCCCGGAAAGACGGAAGTCACAATTATGTATCTTGGGGAATTTGCAAACTCCGGGAATAGACTTTGGAGACACGTATGCTCCCACAGGGAAGTTCACGACTCTCCTTCTCCTTCTGCTAAGTGGTCTGGATATTAACCTCAAAATCAGGCAATTTGATGTCAAAGCAGCCTTTTTGTTTGCTCCTCTGGATGAGGACATATACATTCTTAAACCAAAGGAGTGTGCAAGGTCGTCAAAATTCCTAAAATTGAAAAAGTCACTTTATGGTCTCCAACAGGCACCTTTGAATTGGTATAGAACTCTCACCGGGTGGTTGGAAGATATTGGGTACGAGAAATCTGATGCCAATCCGTGTCTTTACACTCACAAGGATCGATACTTGTCTGTTTTTTTTCATGTTGATGATTTGATTGTTTGCAGTGAAGTTGAATGGTTCGAAGAACAATTCTTAACCAAATTTCCTCGATCCTTGGCGCACGATCCTGACATGATTCTCGGCATGGAATTTTCCAAAAAAAAGGACGCGATTATGCTACATCAATCCAAATTGATTCAGAAAACCCTGGTGGAACTGAATTTATTGGATGCTAAGGCAGTTATCACTCCTCTCACTCCTGGAATTCACTTACTTCCAGCTTCGGATGAAGATATCTCAGAATTCAAGAAACTTGGAATAAATTACAGGAAATATACCGGGTTACTGAACTACTTGGCTTGTCGCACCAGACCAGACATAGCCGCTGCATCATCAATCCTGTCGCAGTTCAATCAAAATCCGGGTTTGAGTCATTGGAAAGAGGTCCTTCACGTCTGGAAATACCTGTTGGGAACGTTGTCCGCTTCTCTTACCCTAAGACCCGATACGTCTGCACCTAATTCACTGCAAGTGTTCACCAACTTGACTTGGGCGGAAGATCCACACAGCCGTAAGTCTCAGACTGGTTTTGTAGTGTTTTGGAAATTGTCCCCCGTTGCTTGGAAAAGTCGGAAACAAGCCAATATCACTCTTTTGTCTACGGAAGCCGAACTTAATGCTCTAACAGATGGGGCTCAAGAATCCTTATGGATCCAATCCATCATCAATGACCTTTGGAGGAACTCTCAGCTTCAGCCGTCGATCTTCTACGTGGACAATAAGGGCTTGGTCGATAAGATCAAACACTTTGGGTCCAATTCGAAGACCAAATACATCGATATGAAGATGAAGTGGTTAAGGGAACAATCCGGCTCTGGGAATATTCAGGTAAAACTGATCATTACCAATGAGATGGTCGCCGACTCACTCACAAAGGTGGCGAACAAACAAGCACTACATCTCTTGACGTCCAAATGTTTTTAGCCTACATCACACAGAATTCTGGGGGGGGATGGGAATTATACTACTTCACGGTTTCTCACGGTTTCCCCTGTCTTCTTATCATCTTCAACGCATGCGCGTCAGTTACTTAGAAATCATGCGGCGTCTCTCACTTTGAGCGTGCATCTCACAACCTTGGGACTTATGCATATTCAATAATGACTACAGTCCATTCAAGTATTGCGCTCTCAGGAGACGCAGAAGTTTCCTCTCCTCGCAGATCATCTTTCTCCACTCTTTGAATCAACCTCAAGTTCAAGCATCGACGACGAGGACTTCATTCAGAAGATTTTGGCCACTGTGGTTGACTTTGGATAATCCGGTGCGATGAGCTTTTATTAATCGAGTTTCATTGAACCCCTCTAATCTTCCCATCTTCACTCATCCCTCTTAATTAGCTACGACGTCACTTTTAGCTCGTACAGTGGTTGCTTCCAGAACATCTCCTATCTCTTGTGTCCTTGAATCTTCTCATCTACTCTAGCTTGGGTACGGGCATCTCTGATCTCCAGTTGTCATAATATTTTAACTTGTCTAATTGTTCTGTTTAGTTTTTCTGGTTTTAAATATATCATTGCCTCAATAACAAAGGAATCACCTTCTCATCTGGGAACTCTGAAAATGTTTTCACTTAGGAAGTAGTTCTAGACCTCATAGATAATAATGCAAGGAATATGCCTGTCAACTCTGACCCTCCTCCAATTAACAACTACGGTGGTGTCACTGCTTTTATCAAAAATAAAAGCAAACATACCTGTTCCCCCGGCCGCCACAATCCTCTGTCCAACCACCCCAAGGAACTTTGCTTCAAACTGAACCCTCATCTATGCAGCAAGTTCTACAACCGTTCAAGATCTAATGGCACTCCTCAATCCCACTTGGTCCATGCTGTCAATGCCTTGGGCTCCTCTAACCCTTCTTGCTACTTTTCCCAACTTGACTCTGCAACTCCATCAAACTCTAACTCCCAACCTGTTGCATTCTACAATACACAACTCTACTAGATTGTTGACTCAAAGCTACATTTTTGCTTGTTTTTTTTATCACCACAGTCAGTCAGTCTCACCAGCCACCAAGATTAAGAGCAGGGGAGGATGTTGAGATAATGGTTGATTCTGCTCTTAATCCTTCATCTGTATACTCCCAACCTTATCTGTCTCAGCTGTTACAACCTCATCTTATGAGCTTTATCAATACATGTTGATGTTATGGTTGACAGTTCAGATTGCTACACCTAGTTTATTTCTGAGTCTCACTGCTGTTTATTATCTCCCTATTTAAAGATTGATCTGTCATGGTGTCCTACTCAGTCTCATGTTTTTCACTCCCAGGCCTTTAGCCACCTGTCCATGTCCAGACTTGTGTCTCCTGTGTTTCCTCTTTCCTTGAACTGTTTTCAGGCCTGCTTTTCTTGGAACTGATGAATATGCTTTTATGACCTTATCAGACCCATTTTCAGGGGTTCTTGGGTTGTCACTACTTAAACCACACTTTCTTCTACACGCAATCAATCATTGATCCTGATCCACTCCCAGTCATCTCACTCAGAGATCAGTCCATCCTGGTGACTCCTCCCAGTTTGCTTCACCTTACCACTCTAGACTCAATAGTCTCTTATTTTAACAGCTTTATCATCACCTTCAACCCAATGCAGGACAGAAAAATGGATTGGGAGCAATGTCAACTTCTTCCACTTCAAAACTCCATAAGAAATCCTTGGCTCACCTAGCATAAAACTTTGCAATGGAATTGGCATGGAAAGGTTGACAACCAATCTTGCCACTCTAAATCTACAAAAATTGCTTTACATCCCAGAAATAGCAATCAACCTTGTGTCACTAGGTCAATTGGTCCGGAAAGGTTGTTCTATTTCTCTTCTCTCCCCAAGTCAATTTGTAGTCACCTTCAACGGCAAGAAAATCCTCTCTGGCTCCATCAAGGAAAATTTAATCTTCATTGAGGAGTCACCATCTTTTTTCACTCCTTCCCTTGTTCATTTTTCTCTCTCTAAAGCATCCATAGAAAATTCTGCCATCCTCAATCTGAAAGAACCCATCTTCTGTCCAAAGACTTCCCAAGTCTCAAATGGGACAAAAATGACTGTGTCTCATGTGAAAAGGGGAAGATTGCTCAATCAAACTTCACCAATCATCTACCACCCAGAAAAACCAGCTTTGAACAAATTCATGCAGAAATTTGTGGGCCCATTCATCCCTCCTCTCTCTCTGGTTCCCAATAATTTCTACTCCTGACAGACAACTTCTCCAAGTTCAATACTTGCATTCCAATTCAAAATAAGTCTGACATTACCAAAAAGATTATAAAGTTTGTCAAGCTCCATGCAAAACAGACTGGAAAGATGCTGAAGAATCTGCACTCAGATAATGGAGGCAAATTTTTTAATCATTGACTCAGCTCCTTCCTTATTGAGAATGGTGTGAAACACACCAGATCTGAACCTTACACCCCTCACCACAATCCCGTTTCCAAAAGGGGAAAAAAATCAATCCTTGAAGCAACCCAAACAGCTATGATTGACATGAAGATACCTCCCTTCCTCTGGGATGAAATAATTATCAGCACCTGTCAGATACTGAAAATGATTCCCCCTGCAAAATTAAAAATCTCTGCTCATGAGTTATGGACTGGTAAACTGCAAAAAATTCACCTCATAAAAGTTCTCAGATTGAGAACTGTGGTACTCAATCAGTCCTCCGACGCCAGAAAGCTTAAAGAGAAGGGGTTGAAAGGAATTCTGGTTGGATTTGAAACCAATCTGAACTTGTACCAAGTCTACTTCCCAGGATCTTGAAAAATTGTTTGTTCCAAACACGTTAAAATTTTTGAAAAACTCTGCCCCTCTGATTATCCCCTTGATTCCCTCACAATAAAAGATTCTCCTTTTGACTCCCTCCTAAACAATGACAAAACCCTCACTGAAATTCTTGATTCTAACTCCCCCCAAATTGATACCTCTACCACTTCCCCAAATGACACTCCCATATCACCTGACCTTTCCAATCCTCATCTCTCCCTTGCTCCTAAACCATCCTTACAAAATACCCAAAATGATCATGCCCTTCACACTACCAGTTCCACTCTCAAATCCCCTCCACTCCACCAGTCCAATGAAAAGCCCTCTCCAAAGAATCTAACACCACCTGACACACCATCAACTCAGCCTACCCACCTGCTCCGCAATTTTTCTACCCTCCAATGGCCTCAAAGATACGGCTTCATTGCCAGATCAGCTCCAAGAACCTACAATGAGGCTACCTGTTTAGAAGATAGCGCCCACTGGATCAAGTCATGAACAAGGAACTCAATGGAATTGATTTTATGAAAGTTTGGGAAGGTTTTCACACGCTTCCCAACGGCAAGAAAGCTCTCACCACCATCTGGGTCTACTGCATCAAGGACAAACCAGAAAACTTGGGCATTTGCTTCAAGCCTTGCTTATGTCTTCAAGGCTTTTGACAAGTGGAATATTTTGACTATGAAGAGATGTATGCACCCATGGGCTCAATAAACACCCTTTGCACTCTGCTGGTCTTTGCTCTCCATCACCACCTCATCATCTAAGAAATGGAAATCAACTCAGCTTTCCTCCATGCTCCTCTCAATGAGGATGTCTTCATCAAAACTCCTCTTGGGTATGACTATCCCTTTCCACACTTAAAACTGAACAAAGCGCTCTACAGATTGAAGCAGGCCCCAAAACGTTGGTATGAGACTCTGAAGGGGTGGCTGCTCAAACAAGGGTTCATGACCTCCAGCGCCAATCCCTGTCTGTACATCAACAGCATCAAGTTACTGTGTCAGCTTGCTACTATTGCAGAGCAAGCTGCAAAAGTAAAAAAAATAACATAAAAATAATAATAATACAATTAACCTATGAAGGAGTAGGAAAAACATAAATCTTATTACATGAATGGATTCTCCACGCAAAATTAGGTAGGGTCACTCACTGACCCCACCCTTGAAATCCAACTCCTTATATTTTTAAATAATTAAGGAAAGAAAAACCAAAATACTATGGCTCCATTATTGAGCTTTTTGGCCAATTAAATACTACACGCACATTGTCACGTACAGGTTTCACACCTAAAATTCAGTCAGAATTGAGGTGTTGTGTATATTTTAGGAGTTATGGACGGAAATGTGTTTTGTCACAATTCCTGCACGCAGCCGCGGAAGCCAATGCAACCGCGCGCGGCTGAGATACAGCCTAGTCACACCTTCGAGGTCGTGTACGCAGCCCAGGGCCTCTGACAAGTACGCAGCCGCGGGACTACGGGTTGACAGAGTGACAGGCGGCCTGAGAGGCTCAGGTACTGCGTAAACAGGCTACAACATACACGGGAACTTTCTACATATGTAATGAATGTTCCTGTGGATAGTAGACTGTCTAAAAATACATAATATTATATAAAAATACATAAATAATCATTACACGTATTTTTTACTTAATATAATGCAAAGTACCAAGAATGTCGAAAATAAGACAATGACAACTTCTAAAAATATATTAAAATACTTTAATATACTTTTATGAGAATTGCTAGACATCAAAATCTTTGTGACATACTAAGGAAAATAATGATGTAGAAATATTACATGAATTCACATGAATTATATTTTTAAGTAATTATCTTAATAAATCAACTGGAACTCGAAAATAAAGAGTAAAATCAATATTATGACTTTTACTCCAGTTATATAATACATAATGAGAACTTACCTGACATCAAGATGTCCGTAGAAATGTCTATTAATATAATTATTAAATTACTGGGAACATTTACTAAGGATAATTAATTAAATAATACACAAATGGGACAGATTAGTGTTATTCACACGTTCTAATGTCTATTATAAGGTAGAATAATTCCCATAACCTGAGAAATTAGATGCTACCCGTGCTCTAGCACCAAGAACACATGGCAGGCTACCTCTGGTTACCCTTCTAGCCTTAGTGTCTGTTCCTTTGAGCACCTACAACCCTCAGAAGGACCATATTGGGACTCCAAAAGATATAAATAAAGAGCTCTTTTGAGGATATTGATGGGCAGAGACCCAGTAATATTCATATCCAGACGCCGTGCCAAGGTTAACAAATACTTATAAGAGATAAGTAAGTGATTTATGCCAATTACTGATCAGTAATATCCGTCCTCAAACCTCTTTTTGTCAATTAAAACTGCTGAACAACCTTATAACCCTAGTATACAGGTTTAACCCATCAGTACACGTCTCAAACAGATACCCAAAGGATTTAATAACATACCAGTGAGTCTTATTATACTTTCTCTGTCGTGGTAGCTTGGCTACAAGGCCCTACCACTCCATTGTGTATTTTATATACATATTATCTTTGGGTAAAATATTCTTTAAACTTAAGAGCCCAAAGTAACCAGGACTACATTTTTTCATACTGAAATCCCTGAAGAGAGGTGTTAAAGATCCCCAATATAATTGTGGCCCCTCTATAAATATTTAATAATCAATTTATTCATATTGATTTAAAACAATAAAAAATAACCAAACCACTTAACCTTGAAATAAGCTTAATCCAAATATTCTACAGATTTTTGCTGCATTTATTAAATAATATATTTATTATTTAATCTATCACCTCTGGTAGCTAAAGGATAGCAAGGGTCTTGGCATCCAGAAGGCTGACATATTGTATGTGTTTGTCTACTCAGATGATCTTCTGATCATAGGAAACTTGGAAAAATTTAGGGATCTCATCAAATCCAGTTTCAACATCTCCCACAATGGACCTTTGAGAAAGATTCTCAGCAATCAACTTGTGTTGACCAAAGAAGGTCTTGGTCTGCACCAAACAAACCAAATAAATACCAGAATTCTCAAGCTAGGCCTAACTGAATTCAAGCATATCAACACACCAATCACTCCCAATGTTAAGCTCACCCCTGCAACAGATGCAGATCAACAAGCCTTCCTAAAACTCAACATAAACTACTGGTCTTCAATGGGCTTTCTCAATTTTATAGCTAGCAGGAACCGGCCCAACATCTCATACCTGGTCTCTAACCTATCCTGCTTCAACATCAGACCAGGCATGTCCCACTGGACAGAGGCCAAACATTCATTGAAATACCTGAACACCTACAAGAACCTGGCCCTGCGACTTCAAAACTAAAAATTCCAATACAAAATCAAAGTCTATAGCAATTCCAACAGGGGGAATGATCCTGAATCAAGAAAGAGCCACACCGGATATCTCATACTCCTGAAAAGGCGTCAGGTCTTTTGGAATAGAAATTTACAGCCCACAATTTCTCTCTCCTTGACTGAAGGCAAACTCAAGGCCCTGGTGCTTGCAACACAGGAGAAAATATGGCTTACTCAAATAATTAGCAAAAAAACCCTTTGCTAAATCTCACTCATGCATTGTTCATTGATAGCAAAGCTCTGAATGATCTAGTAAACCAGGAATCCCATAATGAAGGACTCAAACATATCAACACACAGATAAAGTGGCTTGGAGAACAGAAGACAAATCATCATCTCATCACTCATCTCATCCCCTCTAACATGATGCTAGCCATTCTCTGACCAAAGCTGCTTTGAGAAGTTCCATTGTCAATTTGACCTCTTCCATCATGTCTCCTCACATCTGATCATGGCAATGTGTCATCACTGAACTCCTCAAGATTTGTGCTCTGCTTTATCCCACTTCTGCAAACACATCAAATTCTTCAACCTCAACCTTTCCAATCCCCAAGGGAACCTGGCTTCAAATTGACTCCTTGAATCTTTCAATGACCACGCTTTGGCTCCTCTCAATCTGGTGGGACTCTCTCCGCTTCCCTGAATTCCCTGATCATCTCCTTCCTCCCATTTTCCCTCAATCCTCCAATTACTCTGTTCCCCTTGCTTCACTCTCTCTGCTTCAACTCCTCCCAGTATCACCCCGCTTCCCAGTCTCACCATTCCCACTCATCCTAAAATCTCACCAAACTTGTCCCCTCTCTCAAACCAACCTTCATATCACCATCAACTGTCAACATCCACCTATCCCCATCTCCAAAACCCACACTCTCAACCCTTAATTTGTCTATCCAACATCCTATCCCCACATTAATCATCCTTGATCCAGCTCAAAAAATCAACTTGACATTCAACACCCTTGATCCAGCTCAAAAACTCAAAATATATCAAGACATACATATCTATATTTTATCAGGTGTGAGAATGAAATCATGTCTTCATACTGATTTCCTCATTGCAACTCATTTTCTCATTTGCCTGTGCTTTTCCTCTCAGAAATTCTACCATCTTGTCTATCCTTTTTTCATTCATTATTGTCTTTCTTTTATCAGAGAAATTCCTGGGTAAGAATTTCCATCACATTCACTTCAGTTCCATCACACTTCCCATCAAGTCATGTATTGAAACCTTTTTATGTCTCCCAGTTCTGTTATGTCTCCCAGTTCTGTTATGTCTCCCAGTTCTGTTATGTCTCCCAGTTCTGTTATGTCTCCCAGTTCTGTTATGTCTCGCAGTTCCATTGGTCTTAGTTTGAAATCTATTAAACTTTGAAGTCTCAAATCATCAGAATCAACCATCACTCAAGGCCTCCTCTTCAATCTTCACATATAATGACCTCTCCTTCCCTCCTGGACTGATCCCCCCAAGGAATCAGTATACTGGTTCTTAATGGTTAGTCCCTCAGAAATTTGATGTAATATTGGCACAAGCCAAGCTTCAAACAGCCTACTGGAATCACATGAACTTTACCCTTCCTTCTGTTACTCTCATAATATTCAAAAAATATTTCTTCAACAAATTATCCTTGAATTCTCTTCCAATCTTTCCATTTATAATCATTCAAAGTACTCCTCTCATCTTCTTGATTGAAATCTCAATCAATAATACTTGATTTCTATGAGTAGTAGTGCCTTTCCCATATATATCTTGCAGGCAAGAGACTTTGTGACAAGCTCCTTTCTTTGCTTGATTTTTTAAAAGTAAAATCTCCTTTTAAATTGGCCCAAGAAAGCAGACACCCTCTTTTCAGAACAATTTTACCAGGCCCATAATCCATTAACCCTTCTAATAAAACTATTGATTAAACTCCTCTTGCATTTTCATCATCTAATTCAACTCCTGATTCCACAAATCTTTACCCTCTTCCTGAAACATCATATAATAAAAAGGAGAAGCTAGTTGATGCTATCCAATCATTGGAAAATTCCCATTGATATTCCATATCCACCAGAGTCTCTAATTGCAAGAAGCACACCTAAAAATATCAATGTGATGAATCTTGAGAATATAAACCCAGAAAATATACCAAGAGTTTAGAAAAAAAGGGAAGACCAATTGCCCTTTTAGATCATCTGAAACTTTTTCCAAAGTATTGGGTCTCTGGAAGGTTAAATTTATATGTCCAGACCACAACTATCCACTTTCAAATGATCCTTAAACTCATCCAATCCACAGAAAAATTCAAGGGAACCAATGGGAGTCTGTAGAAGATTTAACCAAATCTGGTGTTCCACCCTTAAAAAATTAAACTTTCTCATCCAATCCTCCTTATATCTTGTTCATAAAAATCTCATCACTATCTAAAATAAAATATCCCAATTTCAAAATTCTTATCTTAGTGGTAAATCTCCCATTTGAGCCCTAATCCTAGAAATCTGCAATTATTCTTTTTTCTAGATAATTAACAATATGGATTGATGCATAACTGCTTTATTTATTCCACACCTTGATTCCATGAAATTTTTAAAATTTTTCCCTACCCTTCTCATGATGGACTGCTGTGGTGGCATTATATAGCCGTTGTGGTGACCAATCCAAGACACCTCCTAAAATGGGGCAAAATTCCAAAACTTTTTCATAATTTTTATTCTATCAATATATATATATATATATATATACATATATTTAAAAATCTCAATTCTCATGGAAAATAATTGTTATACAATCAATAAAAATCAAGCAATTTCAGATGATGATGGCTGCCATCATCACCACCATCATAGCAGACCATGCCCAATTGCTCACCCTTACAACCACTCCCCATTAACTGAAATCTATTTGATCAAAAATACTTGATTCATCATCCTACAATCAATGCTCCCTCCAACTTGCGCGTTCATAAAATCTATCCAAACTACAATCACTGCTCCCTCCATCTTGCGCAGTCATCTAATCCAAACTAAAATCAATGCTCCCTCCATCTTGTGCAGTCATCCAATCCATCCAAACTACAATCACTGCTCCCTCCATCTTGCACGGTCATCTGATCCATCCAAACTACAATCACAGCTCCCTCCATCTTGCGCCGTCATCTGATCCATCCAAACTCACCAATTATCTCCCACCAACTTTGGCCCCATCACCCAATCCCTTGCTCATCATCTTGCAGTTGTCCACACGGCTCACACGGTTGTTCATCCCATGTGGCTCATTGGTTTTCCACCTTGCCTTTGAGGCTTCCATCCCTTCTGTGTTTTTCTTTTTTCTTCTTTGTATTAAGTTCAATCCCATGCAAGTCTATTGGATCTTTTCATCATTTTGTTTTCTGGAAGAAAAAGTTGGCTCTCATCTGTATCATCCTCTTGTAAGTAGTCTACAGGGTTTCTTGCCCATAAAGTGAGGGGCTCTCTGTGAGAATGAGAGACTAAAAGGACGTTCATTTCAACATTTATAAGAAAAATACAACCAAAGCTTAGTGGGAACAACAACACAGTGGGTTTTACCTAAAAGCACCAGACAGACTGGTATAGAGGAAAAGGAACAGAAGATAGAGACTGAAGATGAAAAATGTGATTCTTGTATAGCGGTAGAGTTGGAGCTGCAAATATCTGGCAATTGTTAGAGGGGCAGGATTAGTTCTGGTGTGGTGATGATTTGATGAAAAGGTTGAATCAGCCAGAGAGCATCATTGATGCATGAAAAGATAAATGAGAAACTTACCTGACTCAGATTTCTAGGGTTGGTGGTGCAATCTTGTGGTTGCACAAAGAAGACCTTCCCCAGAATCTGAGTCAGGAGTGCAGCTATATACAGGTGGTTGATTGATTACAGAGTTTGTGCAGCAGTGCAGGTGAGGTGAAGGCGCAAGTGTTCTAGAGAGAAGCGTCAGAGGGTGGTCTGGAGTAGGAGTCTTGGATCATGGACTCTTGCTCAACTCAGAAAGTTGAGGACCGGATTTTTAAGAAACAAAGTCAATGAGTTAATTGCAAGGTCCTGGAAAAGACCAGTTTAAATAGACAACTAGAGAGCCCCTCACAGGGGGCCTAAGAACTTGATGACTAATCAACCAAGGCAGAAACAATAAATGAAAAGTCAATGAGTTAATAGAGCAATAGGTGACATGTAGTAATAGGATTCTGTGAAAGAAGGGATCAAGGCTAGCAGCAGAAGACATTATACTCCAACAGAATGATTTGAGCATGATGTTCAGAGCATAGAACACAGAAGTTCCAACATCCTCCCTTGCTAAAATCATGCCTTTACATTTAGAATACTGAGCGTGTTAATCAGAGCTATCTGCGCCACTGGCTTGATAAGAAAGTCAGCTAGATTTCTCTTTGAAAAAACCTTCTTCAGTTTTATTTTGTTTTTGAGTATTTCACTTTGAATGAAGTGGAATCATAGTTCCATATGTCTAGTATGGAAATTAGAGTGGTTGGCCTGATTTAGGGCCAATTTGATGGCGCCCTCATTGTCCTCAAAGATGGTGGTTGGTTTAGAGGCTTCTTTGGGACAGATATATTGAAGAAACAATTTTATCCACCTGATTTCCTTCACTGCATCCCCAAGAGCCTTGTATTTGGCTTTGGTCGTGGAGAGAGATAGCATGGGCTGCTTTTTGCATTTGAAGACCACAACACAACCCATCCATTAAATAACCAGGCCTGATATCAAGCAATGTGAGCTTGGGCACGTGGCCCATTTGGCATCCAAGTGAGCCACCATGCCCTGGCTGTCAGCTGAGGAGAAAACCATGCCTGTGGACTGGTGTGTTTCAGATAGTTGAGGACATGCAAAGCTGCCTTTTAGTTGTGGAGATTTGGCTTGACAAGGAACTTCACTAGGTAATTTACAGCAAAGGTGATGTCTGGAAGCGTGCATATGCTGATATGGTTGAGCTTGCTAATGATATTTCTGTAATTGGAACCTGAAAAAATGCATTCCTGATTATCTTCTGTGCTGGAGGGGGACGGTTTACTGTTTGGCTTGAAGGCAGTGGAGAATGTTTGGTGAGTGGGAAGTGGATATTGAGCAGATATGTTCTCAATTTAGGATTGCTGGTGGATCTTGAAGCCATTTTCTAGGTGCACTACGTTCATCCCCAGTAGGAACAAAGCAGACCCTAGATCCTCAATTTTAAAGCAGGCAGATATTAGCTTGACAAAGTGATTGGGATCCTTGCTAAAAATAGCAATGTTGTCAACATGCACATATAGAAATGTGCCATCAAGCCAAAAGACACAATGATCAGCCTTGAATTTTTTGAAGCACATTTCCCCAAGCCATTTGAAGAGCATTTGATACCAGGCAAGAGCAGCTTTTTTGAGACCATATAGAGCCTTCTCCAGCAGGAGAAACATCCCTCTGGAGACAGTGACATTAACTGGAGGTTGGATATAGATTTTTTCTTGGAGTGGAGCATTGAGAAAAGTTGCCTTAACATCTATTTGACGGAAAAGCATCTTCTTTGAAGCAGAAAAGGCAATTAGCCTAGGCAGCAAGGTTTTGTCACCGGTGGGAGAGAAAGTGTTGGAGAAGTCTGAGCCGTATTTCTGCTTGAAACCCTGCATGCACAGCCAAGCTTTGAAATCAATGATTCTGTTCTGGTTGTCTTGTTTTGTCCTGAAGACCCACATGCACTTGAGGGGAAATTTTGCAGAGGGCAGAACGGCTTTGTCTCATACCTCATAACTGATCAGGTTGAACTCTTCCATCTTCATGGATTCAATCCATTCTTTGCAGTCCTTAGATTGGAGCGCTTCTTCCAAGCTTTGAGGACCCACATAGGCATGGTCTACAATAAGATAAACACTTGGTAAACCCACCTTGGAGTGGGGTCTGCAAGGTAGAACAATGATTTTTCTGGGAGTAAGTTTCTTGAGTGAGGGAATATGAGTAACAGGAGTATGGTTTTCAGGAGCAGGAATGGGAGAAGTGACAGAGGGAGATGGAGATGGAGTGGTGGCATCAGATGTTGAATTAGAGATTGGAGTGGGAAGGAGTAGGGGAGGTAACAGATTGGAAGGATTAAGAGGATCAGTATTCTGGTTGTGAGCGTTTGGACAAGGAAAGAGAGAATTGTCAAAAGTAGTGTTTGCAGAGATGAAAATTTGAGAGATACTAAGGTCCAGCAGACACAATGACAAAAAGTCATTAGCTTACCCAAACATGATTTCCTTTCTACAGGTGGGTTGAAATTCAAAAGTCCTGTGGACCTTAGGGATGAGAGCATAGGCGGCGCATCCAAAGGTTTTGAGGCACTTGTAGTTGAACTTCCAATTGTGCCAAATCTAATGGGGGATCTCATTATCACAAGACTTGGAGGGTAGGACGTTGTGGAAAGAATAAAGGGTTATCCCCCTATAATTGTCCCAAGGTTTGGAAGTTAATGGTTCCCTGAATTTGAAAGGAGATGGGGATTCCCGGAGTTGCACTTGAAATTAGAGATAGAAATAAGGAGATAAAAAGATAAAGAAAAGTAGAGAGAGAGTGAAATCGCCAATCCTTCAATCCTAAGAACTTTCCACCTGGCGTTTTTCCGCGCCCGTTGTGGGTGTCTGGTAATATCCGGCATGATCCGGGCGCTTGCACGCGCGCTCCATCCATTCCTTTACAGCCCGCGGATTGCTCCGCCCCTACGTATCCAAACCGGCGCGCCCGCAAACCTAGTCAAGCGCACTACCTTCCAAATCCAATCTCCGGGGCGGATTGCCGCCCACGCCGCATTCAATGCTGGGCCCGACCCTTCCACTAGGTGCGGAGCCAAACAGCGGCTGCCACTGCTGAGCACTCCCCATACCCTAATGCTGAGCCCGCTTGCCTCCAATGCTGAGCACGCAGCCACAACGCAGTTCCCAATCCGTTTCTATAAATTGACACCACATCCCCCCCAACTTTAGTTCTGTCCCCAGAAGTCTTCCATTGCTTCACCATACCACTACCCCCGCTACTTTCACTCCCACCCCCACCACTCCCACTACCACCTTCCCCCGTCTTCCTTCCGCTCCATCGCCATGATGCTCCCATGCAAGTTCTGCGCCCGGAACGGGCACGCGTGTTTGATCATCCCTGGTCGACGCGCCTGCGTTGCTTGCCGTCGCAGCCACCGTTGCTGCTTGCTTAGCAACAGCATGCCCCGAGCTCCCCCCAATCCAGCTCTTGCCCCAGGACGGGCAAGAGGGCTCTTCCGGACCCGTTTGTGGTTTTGGACAACGACTCAATCTCGGAGGGCTCATGGACACCCCCCGGCTCACTTCCATCCCGCCGCCCCCAAGCTCCGTCACCCACCACCTTGCATGTGAGCCGCGACTCGGCATCACCTCTCCGCCGGGCCGGACCTCCGCAACGGAGCGAGTACAAAACCTTGGAGGAATGGCGCGCGGCAACCCGCGCTTGGGCCGCCGCTGTTGGCGTGAACCAAACGGTACCGGACCCAAGGCTTTTCGGACGACCCGCAGCCGCGCCAGCACCCTCTCCTTCTCCTCCACAACCGCCAACAACGCCCGCGCCACCAGCGGCCTCGGATGAGAGGCCTACAACCCCCAACGTCCCTCCGCCTCCGTCACCCATTGTCGTCCCGTCATCGCCTCCAGCTGGACCGAGCCCCCCTGTTGGTTCCCCGGAGACCCCATCTTCACTGGCCGCTCCTCCCCCCAGCCCTCCCAAGATCCTGGAAATTCCAATTTTAATGGCACTCCCGGCGGCCGGCTTCAAGGTTTTTGCGGAAAGGTCGACCACGATGCTTTGGGATTTCCTCGCAATCCCCGGCGCTCAATCCTTGGAATCCCGGCGCGAGCTCCTGGCGTCCTTCTGGGCCTTACTGGCGTCATCAAGGGCGGAAATGGAGGAAATGATGAAGATGGCTTAGGCGCATTGCCGCCCCTTTCCCTTTTTCCTTTCCTCTTTTCTTCTTTTTGGTTGTACCGCGCTTCCTTTTCATTAAGAAAATACACGTATCCGCGCGAGGTCCTAACCTTCTGAGAAAAAGTGCGCAACTGCACTTTGGGAGAGTGAGATTGGGATTGAGTCCGCATCCGCGCGCTTTGCTTTGTGAGCAACCGTAAGTGACTAGCCCTTCCAAAAGAGGCACCTGGACTGCCCCAGACAAACTGCCACACAGTTCCCTGTACCCATCCTGTAGCAAACACAACAACCAAACACCAGCGCGCGCCACTGTAAGGGAAGAGAGAGAGAGAGAAGGTAAGAGAACGGACATTCTGGGGTGTCTAGTTGTTCCGGCTGTGAACCGGCTAGAGAACCCCCTCACCAAATCAAGCTTATTCACATAACAACCACCCATCCTTGAGATATCCTGAGAAAAAAGAAAAAGAAACCAACAGAGAAGAAAAATAGAAAAGAACACTTTTTTTTTTTTTTTCGGCACGACGCCCGTAGACCGCCCGCAAATCACTCTTGTTCCCGCTTCCCCCATCCGCAAAATTTCCCATGCAACCTGGTTCCGCGGGGCTTGTCCTCGCGTTTACAGACCCGGCTTTGTGCCGTGCCTGTGTTTCCTGCAAAAACCCCAAGCCAGCAAAGACCCCACAATCCAGATAAGAAAGAAACATAGAGAAAAAAACATTCTGGGGTGTCTAGTTGTTCCGGCTGTGAACCGGCTAGAGCACCCCCTCACCAAATCAAAACTTATCCCCTACCACCACCACCTCCCCCCCCAACTTGGCCACTGTCCCCAGCTGGTCGCAACCGCCGCGTCCGGTTCCTCCTCATACTCCAACACTCTCCTCCGCTTTCCCTGCCCGTGATCGCAGATCTATGTCTCAAACCTCCCGCCGGACAAATCCTCCACCATCAACGCCTTCGTCCCCACCCCCTGATCAAAAACCATTCGCACTTGGAACCCAAACATGAACAGCCTTCCCAAAATCACATCCCCACAATCAACCAAAAGAAAAGAAAGAGGCCTACAGACCCTTGCAACCTCGACCTCCTCCTCCTCGACTACCCCATCCACACAACACTCCCCTCCGTTAAGCGCGCGGAGACCCATTGCGCATTTCTGCCAAACCAACCCCAAATCATCCACCATCTGCGATGGCAGCAGGTTCACCATTGAACCGCTGTCCACCATAGCCCACAACTTCCTCCCCGCTATGACCATTGGAATGTAAGCGAGCGGAGTCAAAAACAATATCAACTCACACTCCTCGCGCCCCTCCTTCTTCTGCGCCACATGAACCCGCTGCACTGTCTGAGGTACCTGGCCCTGACCGCAATCCCGCAACGCCTGAACCATCTCATCTACCACCACCGGAGACACAACCGCCAGTTCCCGCAAGGTCAGCGGAACCAGAGTCTTGTTACCCATCACCCTTTGCACAATGTCCGCCGCTTTCTTCTTCCCTACAGGATTTGCTGCCGGCACCTCCATTCCGGGCGTGCATGCGGCCGGTTTTGGAACGGTCGACAGGGGTTGCTCCTTTGCATCCACCTCCATCTTATCGGAAACCGCCACCTTCTCTTCCGTTGCCACTACCCTTACCTCAGCTTCCACCTGAGGTGGTTGCCACAATCCGGGACTGGTAAGGATGCCTAGTGACGCTCGTGCCGTTGTTCCCGCCTCCTGACCCCGTGTGCGCACCTGCTGCATTGCGGTTGGCTGGCTCGGCTCCATCGGAATCTGTTCGCCCGTCGGAAACATGTACCCCATCCCCGCCGGTCAAACCAATCCCGCATGGAGATCCTTTGTAAGCTCCTTGCACACTGACTGCCAATGACTGTTTGCCCCGCAGTACAAACACCCCTTGGCACCAAGGTACCGGGCGGCCAAAACCCTTCCACCATGTGCGGTGGAGGCCCTCGCGGCTGCTGCTGGCCCGTACGGCTCATGCAGACCTTCAAATCCTTCATCAGCTCCGTCAATTCACTTACCAGAGGGGCGGACAAGGGTTGAGGAACCGGAGCACGTGTGGCAGTAGGTGGAACCAGGGCCGGAAATTGCACCGGAGCCAAAACATGGGGGACAGATTTCTTCGGTCCCGCTGGGAAGGACTTAGCAGTATCCTCAATAAGCTCTTCTAAGTCAAGCTCGCTCTCCACAGCCTGGAAAATGACAGCCAGCTCCGGAAGGAGCGCAATGCTCCCGTCCAATGACCGCTTTACAAAGTTGTGATTGTAAAGATGCTGCTGCACCCTTTCCCGGAGTTGAGCTCCTAAACCGCCCAGAAAAGCGCGTTTCATGGCCCCCGTCTGTCCCGCCACCACCTTGTTCCTTGAAAAGTACCGATAGATCCGATTGAATGTCAAGGTGTACTCTGCCAGCTCCACCCAAGTTCTGACTCCTCTGCATGCGCTTGCCTCCAAGGCCACGCGGTTGAAATCTCTTTCCCGGAAGCGAGGTTCGCGCTGTGGTGTCAATATATAGCCTTGGATCGGGAACTGCGTCGCGGCCTGCGCGCTCAGCATCTGGTAGGTCGGGCTCAGCAGTTGGGGTGCGCTTGTTCTCAGCAGTGGCCGCTGCGGGCTCAGCAGAAGGCGCAGCAGGGCAAAGCACGCAGCTGCGGGCCGGGTCTGACTAGGGAGGCGGGCCGCGACCCGCTTGGGTGTCCAACCCAGTGATGGAGCCAGGCCGATCAGGTTATTGGGCGGTTAGTTAGGGAAGGAAAGGGCGGAGAAATCGCGGGGCTATACCCGTGGACGGCCGCGCGCAAGCGCGGGCCAGCTACTGGACTAGGAAATTCACAACGGCGCGTCGGGCGGATACAGGCAATCGCGGTGAACTTCGAGAAGCCTGCGCCTGAGGGCCGCGCCACGGGGGACAAACCGGTTGCGTGTAATGGCAGGCAAGCAAGCAGAATAGGATACGGACAGGTTACAGGTTAGGATATGGGATAGGGTTTTGGGCCTAGGGTTTCCTTCTTCATTGTTGTCGGGTTGTTCATGTGCTTGTACTTAGGTTAGGGTTGAGGGGGAGGGCTCAAATACCTTTCCCCTGAACTCCGGGTTGTAGGGGGGGCATCTTACCATTGTATCATCAGAGGCGGGGAGCAGAAAAGAGAGCGGACTTAGGAAAACAGAATCCCTCCCCTCTTCTCTCCTTTTCTCCTCTTGAGGCTCTCAAAAACTTCTCTTTACGCTTGGTATCTAATCCTTACAGACGCTTTGACCCAAGAACTCCTGTACCTGCGGCAACTTTGTGAGGGATAACCTCTAAAGTTTCCACATCTGGGGGTCTGGCCGGGAAACTCTTTTGTCAATGTCTCTCGAAGGTACTCAGATGCTATTTGCCTCTCCTCTTTCCTCCTCCTCCTCTTGCCAGCTCCTCATCGACCCAAGGGACTATCCGCACATCCGCTTCAACGTTGCAGTTGTGGAGCAGTTTATTTCACGTTACGACCTGATTGCAGACTCCAAAGGCGCATTGGATTCCAAGAAGGCACGCTATATTGTCTTGTTCATTGAAGGTGCGGAAGAACGTCGGGAGGTGGAGGAGATGAGCGGCTATCTGAACCGGAATTGGACAACGTTGAAGGGGAACATGCTGGCTAGATGGGGGGGCGTGACTCTCATTTCCGGGGAAGCGACTTCAGGCCACCCGCGGAACCAGGCTATGGAGCGGACACGCGCGATGGGGACTGGTGGCAAATGGAACCGGGCTACGCAGAGCTGTATTACAGGGCAGCGCACGTCCCGGCCTCGCCGCTGGTAGCCACCCTTTGGGCTGACAAACTTGCAGAGGTGGCAGAGGGCCTTGAGGCCTATCTGAAGAGTATCCAGCGTCCTAGCATGTCCGCGCCCCGGGCACGCGCGCGTGGAAGCAACGGTGATGGTGGGCAGACAAGACACAGGAGTCGGACGGCAAACCCAATTGATCCGAGGCCGGCAGAGGCGGGGTGCGTGTTGGGGAAGCGGGTATTGGCGGGACCGGTTCAGTCTAACGGCGGGAAGCGAGCGAGGACAAAGCAAGAAGAGGATACTCCGCGCGGTTCGGGATTTGGCGAACAGCGGATAAATCTGATGGGAGGTGGGGGACAAGCGGTGGTGGGAGCAGGTCATGTGTTGGGCAATTGTAACCGAGGCAAGACCCTTTTGACGGCGGACGAGACGGACGCCGAACGGGAAAGGGAAGCGCGCCGGGACCGAGAATCGGACGGATCAGGCACTGACGGCATGGTTTGGAGGAACGCAGGGAGATAGGGCGACGGACGCGACCCTCATGGCATTGGCTGAAGCCACCAGCTGGGGACAGGAGCTAAGTTTGGGGGGGGGGAACTAGAGGATAGGGCGCGGGCGCGGTGATGGGATATAAAAAAAAAAAAAAAAAAAAAAAAAAAAAATCTTTCACCTTTTCTATCATTTCTCACTTGTCGCTTTTTTTTCTTATCTTCTCATTTTTTTTATCATTTCTTGGGCGCGGACGCGGTTCTCAACCTTGCGTCTTAGTTCTCACTCAGGCGCGGACACGGCTCTCATTCTCGCCCTCACGATGCGCGCGGTGCGGATTTTTCTCGGTAAAACAAATTCGCGTTTGAGGCGTGTATTTCTCTCAATGAATAGGGAAACGCGGTACAACAAAAAGCGGATAAAAGAAGGAAGGGAAAAAGAAAAGGGGAAGAGGGGACGAGGCCGAGGCGCTTAAACCATCTTCATCATTTCCTCCATTTCCACCCTCGATGACGCCAGTAGAGCCCGGAATGATGCCAAGAGTTCGCGCCGGGATTCCGAGGATTGGGCTCCGGGAGTTGCAAGGTATTGGCGGAGCATCGTAGTCAACCTTTCCGCGAAAACTTCGAAGCTGGCCGCCAGGAGCACCATCACGACCGGAATCTCTGGGATCTCGGGAGAGTTGGCGGGAGGAGGGGCTGGTGCGGACGGGCGCTCAGGGGATCCAACGGGAGGGTCCGGTCCAATAGGAGGCGATGACGAGATTACCACCGGCGACGTGGGCGGAGGAGTAGGGCCTTGTGGAGTTGGAGGAGTCGGAGTAGGGCCTTGTGGAGTTGGAGGAGTCGGAGCAGCGGGCGGAGGAGGAGGAGCCGGAGCAGGGGGCGGAGGAGGAGCTGGGGCCAGAGCAGCGCGTCGCCTAAGGATTTTGTTGATTCGCGGGTCCCTCGCGCCTTGCGTAACCCGGACGCGATCCGCCCAAAATCGCAAAGCCCTCCGATAAGCGGCGAAGTCCGGATAGTCTTCCTTGCGCGGTGGTCCCGCGCGGCGAAGCGGAGAAGAGGAGTCGCGGTCCGAGTTCGAACGAGGACGGCGGGGAGGTGATCCGGGTGGAGTCCACGAGTCCTCCGAAATAGCGTCGTCATCCAAAACCACGAACGGGTCCAGACGAGCCCTCTTGCGGGGCCAAGGACAAGAGCCGGATTGGTTGGGGGCACGGGGCATACCCTCGCTAAGCGAGCAGCGGCTGTGTCTGCGGCGGCACGCGGAGCAGGCGCGGCGGCCGGACACAATAGAGCATTCAAGCCTGTTTCGGGCGCAGAAGTCGCAGCGGACCATGATGACGATGGAATGGAGGGATAGGGATGCGGAGCAGAGTTTAGAGTCGGTAGAGGGGGTAGGACGCAAAGGACGGCCAAGGTGATAATGGGGAGGACCTCTGGGGACAGAAATCAAGTTGGGGGGGGATGTGGTGTCAATATATAGCCTCGGATTGGGAACTGCGTCGCGGCCTGCGCGCTCAGCATCTGGTAGGTCGGGCTCAGCAGTTGGGGTGCGCTCGTTCTCAGCAGTGGCCGCTGCGGGCTCAGCAGAAGGCGCAGCAGGGCGAAGCACGCAGCTGCGGGCCGGGTCTGACTAGGGAGGCGGGCCGCGACCCGCTTGGGTGTCCAACCCAGTGATGGAGCCGGGCCGATCAGGTTATTGGGCGGTTAGTTAGGGAAGGAAAGGGCGGAGCAATCGCGGAGCCATACCAGCGCGGGCCGGCTACGGGACTAGGAAATTCACGACGGCGCGTTGGGCGGATATGGGAAATCGCGGTGAACTTTGAGAAGCGCGCGGCGGAGGGCGGCGCCGCGGGGGACAAACCGGATGCGTGTAATGGCAGGCGAGCAAGCGGAATAGGATACGGACAGGTTACAGGTTAGGATATGGGATAGGGTTTTGGGCCTAGGGTTTCCTTCTTCATTGTTGTCAGGTTGTTCATGTGCTTGTACTTAGGTTAGGGTTGAGGGGGAGGGCTCAAATACCTTTCCCCTCAACTCCGGGTTGTAGGGGGGGGCATCTTACCATCGTATCATCAGGAGGCGGGGAGCGGAAAAGAGAGCGGACTTAGGAAAACAGAATCCCTCCCCTCTTCTCTCCTTTTCTCCTCTTGAGGCTCTCAAAAACTTCTCTTTACGCTTGGTATCTAATCCTTACAGACGCTTCGACCCAAGAACTCCTGTACCTGCGGCAACTTTGTGAGGGATAACCTCTAAAGTTTCCACAGCGCCTACCCCACTGGGTTAGGATCTCCGCCTTCAGTTTTGGCCAATCTTGATTCTTGTAGCCTTCCATTTCCTCCACATCCCAGAACTTCTCTTTGTCCATAATGAACAGGACAACCAGCCGGGCCTTATTGGCTTCTGACGCACCTTCCGCATCTGCAATTCCTTCGTATCTCAAGATGAATGGCTCCATGTCTGCGGTGTTGAATTGGATGTGAGGGTAGTCGCGCGGCCTGATGCAAACCGGACAAGTGGGTTCATGGTCACTGGAGACCGATGGGGGAACGGCTTAGCTTGTCCTGGGTTGAGTGGAGGGAGGGGGAGGAGGAGGGATGGAAGAAAAGAGTGGGGTTGGAGTAGCAGACCCTGAAATGGAAGGAGAAGAAGAAGAAGAAGAAGGAGCGACTGTAGGGAGGTATGGATAGGAAATCGCGCCCAGTTAACTTCAAAAGACAAGAAACGGAAGGTTATTTCCCGGAAAGACCCCCAGATGTGGAAAGAATAAAGGGTTATCCCCCTATAATTGTCCCAAGGTTCGGAAGTTAATGGTTCCCTGCGTTTGAAAGGAGATGGGGATTCCCGGAGTTGCACTTGAAATGAGAGATAGAAATAAGGATATCAAAATATAAAGAAAAGTAGAGAGAGAGTGAAATTTCCAATCCTTCAATCCTATGAACTTTCCAACTGGATGTGTATCTGGTATGAGTTCCTTTAATCTCCTGGTGAGATGAGTGATCCAATCCAATTATGTGATGGTCTGATTCTCTTCATGCATTCCATGCCTCTCCTCCTCCCCAACCCGGAGTTGAGAGTGAGGATAAGTCCTCCCCCTCAACCCTAACCTAAGTACACGCGCAAATAACAGTATGACAAAGGAACAGAAAACAATCCCAAAACAGAAACCCTAGCCTCCTCTCCCCACCTCTGTACCAAAATCCCCCCAACATGCGTACGCCGTTCTGTCCATCCGGTTTGTCCTTCTCATGACGCGGTCCTCGCACCATGCCCTACTTGGAGCCCCCAGCGCCTGTCCGTATCCGTTTGTCCGCGCCCGTCGTGGGTGTCTGGTAATATCCGGCATGATCCGCGCGCTTTCACGCGCGCTCCATCCGTTCCTTTACAGCCTGCGGATTGCTCCTCACCTACGTATCCGAACCGACGCGCCTGCAAACCTAGTCAAGCGCACTACCTTCCAAATCTGATCTCTGGGGCAGATCGCCGCCCACGCCGCATTCAATGCTGAGCCCGACCCGTCCACTAGGTGCGGAGCCAAACAGAGGCTGCCACTGCTGAGCACTCTGCATACCCTAATGCTGAGCCGGCTTGCCTCCAATGCTGAGCGCGCAGCTGCAACGCAGTTCCCAATCCGTGTTTATAAATTGACACCACAACATTCAGAACGTGCGTGGCTGAGTTGACAGCTTCATCCCAGTATTTTGGTGGGAGTTTACTTTGATTCAGAAGACATCAATCATTCTACAGGATTAGTCAATTAGAACTTTCAGCAAGCCCGTTTTGTTGAGGAGTATATGATGGAGCAAAATTTTAGATGATACCTTGTTGGAGTATATCCATATATCCATATTTCCATATCTTCTTCTTCTGTCTGTTTACATATCTTTCTATTCTTCCTGTTTTCCTTATGACTCTACTCTTTCCCATATTTCTCTTTCCACCTTTTTTATGTGACTCTCTATCTCATTTTCTCTCTATGACAGCCACTGAACATATCAATATTCTCCCCACCAATCTCTAGACTTGCGCTATCTTTCCTTTCACACTGAATATTCATTGTACTCCCACCATGTCACACTTCACGTGGCATCCAATTGTGGTACCTCTACCTGAGGACAGAGCTTGAGGAAAGTAGAAGGACTTCTTTCCTCATCCTTCTACTTTATTCCTCACCTCTGATATTCCTCAGGTAAGATTTGTCTTCCCATTTGTCTCATTTCTCACAATATTTGTTTTATTTCACTCATAGAAATTCATCCTTCTACTTTAATCCTCACCACTGATATTCCTCAGCTCAACAGGTTATGAGCCCAGAGCAGCACCAGTGAAACAAAACAGAAGGATCTGGTAAACTTTTGTTACCATAAAAGGACCAACATGGACAAAAGTCAAAACTCGCATCCAGTCCTCAAGACACCATCAATTATCCCCTTAAATGCACCTGGGTACAAATCAAACTACCTTGATTGGGAAATGATTCTGAGGATACATTTCCAAGCTTATGGCGTTGGTTATCTCCTCACAAATGACTCGCCAAAGGGTGAAACATGGTCAAAAGATAATCTTGCAGTCTGCTCAGTTATATCCAGGTCAATCGGACCCTCAAATTTTCAATTCATAAGAAAGCATGAAGAGAGCGCAATTGGAATGTGGAAATCACTCCAAGAAACACATCAAGACAAATCCTCTGGAGGCAGAATGTACTGGCTCTGTAAACTTCTCCTGACCAAGCTAAACAACAAAGATATGAAAACTCATCTTTCCAAGATAGTCTCTTATGGAAAAAAACTTTCTTCCATCATCACTCCTGAGAATCCACTCACAGCTGACAATTTGCAATCCACCGCTATACTGTTATCCCTTCCCAACAATTGGTCGGGGTGTTTCTCTGGGATGATGCTTGAGGAATCAGTGCACTAATCAAATCTGATCAATGCGCTAAAGAAAGAACATCTTAGAAGGCAAACCAGAAATGAAGAAAACTACTCAATAAACTCCGCTAAAACCCTGACAACCAACCCAAGATTCCAGAAATGGCGTGATTGGGAGACTCAAGGCCTCCCAAAAACATATTTCTGCACTAACTGCAAAATAGAGGGTCACTCTTTCTCAAGATGCCTGGAATTCCTCAAAGCTCTAGAATATTCCAAAAAAATTAGAAAATCTCAGAAAAATTTTCCATCTGGTTCCAGACAATTCAAGGCGAATCTGACAAAAGCAAAATAAAAATCCAATGATGATAACAACAATGATGATTTCACCAACTCTGAAATTGTGATTCATGCAGGGTATGAATCCTGAAATCTCACCAAGTCATCTCAAACTTACGGTCAAAAATTTAACCTGGACTCATGATGTTCCTTATTGATGACTCCATACAACTGGCAAGTTAACAAAAAGAAAACTAACTCCACCTCCATCCAACTTGCGGAGGGAACAAAAATATCTTTGAATAAGGAGGGTTTCCTTTCACTCCCGTTTGCACGCGTCCAATCCCTGGTAGTCCCAGACCTCCACAAACCTTTACTTTCCATCTCCAGTCTTTGTGACTCCGGTTTTCTTGTCACTTTCTCATCCAATACCTGCAAGATCTTGGAAAATTTGGTCTCAAACATAATTAATTCACAGGTTACCAGCCGGTACAGGAAGGGTAACCTCTATTATCTCTCTCAAGATAAAGTAAGCCGCAAGGAATTGGTCCTCTCTTCCATCACACAAACATCTGATAACAGTCTTTTTGGCTACCACTGCAGACTTTCCCATCTGAACCTGAAGTTGCTGAGAAAACTGCTCAAATCCAAAAACATTCATCCTGATTCCAACAACAAATCCAAAATCCAAAGGTGCACAACATGTATTGAATCAAAAATGACAGGGACTCCCTTTCATTCCCAACTGAGTTACAGATCCAAGCAACCAGGGGAGATTATCCACTCAGACCTATGTAGCTTCAACCCTATGTCAACAGAAGGCTACAAATATTTCATCACTTTCATTGATGATTGCTTGAAGGCCTTATTTGCATATCCGTAGCGTCAGAAATTGGATGCCTTTGAATCAACCAAGCTCTTTTTCTCCTTTTTCAAAAATCAACTTTGCCACTCTATCAAATGCCTCAGAACAGATAATGGTGGGGAATACGTAAAATATCAAATGTCATCATTCCTTGCTGAAAGAGGTGTCCAACACAAACCTGGACCCCCTCACTCTCCTCAGCTTAACGGTGTTACGGAATGTTCTAACAGAACAATTCTTAACCTGATTTGCTGCTCTCTTTCCGCCTCTAACCTCCCCAAATCCCTCTGGGCTGATGCCCTCAGGCACTCTCTTTTTAGTTTGAACTCCTATCCCTGTAAAACCCCTTGCGGATTCACATCACCAAGCTCAATCCTTGAGGCGGGTGAAATTCCCATCTCCTATCTCCATCCGTTGCAATTTGGCAAATAAAACGGCTTTGCTGGATCAATCCCACTACATCTCTTCCGTTGCTTCCACTTTTCTGCCCCCAAACTCTTTGCCCACCAAATCTCCAACAGGCATGTTGTTCAAAGCCCTGCAAAAGCGGACTCCATCTGAGCCAGGGTCCCCCCCACAGTAGAATCAGCTGATTGGTTCTCTTCTCTGGATCTCTCAGTGCACGAGGCCCAATTTCTCCTTTGCGGTGAACAAGCTTTCACAATTCCTCCAAGATCCATTGATCAATCACTGGGACAGCGCAGTCCGTGTCCTTTTTTTCTTGAACTCCACAAAGCATATTCGCCTTACCCTTGGAGGTTCCTCTCTGGGGATCTTGGGATACTCTGACTCCAACTGGGCTGAGGACAGGGACAACCCACGCTCCATCTCTGGTTACAATTTCCGCCTGGGCATTGGCACTATCTCCTGGAGGTCCAAAAAGCAACCCATGGTATCTCTATCAAGTTCCAAAGCCAAGTACAAGGTGCTCTCTGACTCGTGCAAGGAAGGCCTTTGGCTTTGAAACATCCTATGTGAACTCTGGCTGCATGGCACTTCTCCAGTTCCCATCTACCTTGAAAACAAAGGAGCCAAATCCTTGGCAAGAAACCCCAAGCACCATTCCCAGACAAAGCATATTGATGCGCGCCATCATTTCATCAGGGAATGTGTTGCTGGGGGCGTTTTCACTGTTCACCATGTTGGTACCAAAAACATGCTTGCAGATATTCTAACCAAACTGCTGAACTGTGTCCTCCTGGAAACACATCAGAAACTATTTGGTCTCAGCAGTGATGGTTAAAAAGGGGGGGGGGTGTTGGAGTATATCCATATCTCCATATTTCCATATCTTCTTCTTCTTTCTGTTTCCATATCTTTATATTCTTCCTGTTTTCCTTATGACTCTACTCTTTCCCATATTTCTCTTTCAACCTTTTTCATGTGACTCTCTATCTCATTTTCTCTCTATGAAAACCACTGAACATATCAATATCCTCCCCACTCAATCTCTAGACTTGCGCTATCTTTCCGTTCACACTGAATATTCATTGTACTCCCACCATGTCACACTTCATGTTGTAAGACTCCAAACGGTGCTAGGCCGTGGCAGTTCTGTGGAGGGGAAAGGTGCTGTTTAGGCTGCCCTCCTGAGTGTCACAAAAATATTTAGATGTAACCAAGATCAAGGTCCAGAACCTGGTAAATGAGGAATCAAGTAGTAGAGGATAAAGATGATAATAGTTTGGTAGCAATGGAACAGCACTATCTGAGACAAGATTATGCAGGGAAAAACTTGAACAAAAGAAGTTAAATTCTGCTTAGAGTTCAAAGAACAAAAGCTGTTTTATGTAACAACGCCCACAAGCTAATAACTCTGGTTGTCAGCAGAAGATTGGGGATGATCAACTCAAACCAAAGCAACCTCCAGGTTCTCAATTAACCTGCCCAACTCTCCGCAATCAAGCGCTTGAAGGGTACCAGATAACTGAGTGTGGCTGTACAAGACAAAGCACAATGTTTAAGAAGCTCTAAAAGCAAACAGTAACCGATTTGAAGCAAGGATAACCTCAAAACTTCTCAAGGGACTCAAGAGTAGGCTGGCAGAATGCAACTCCAAAGAAAATAAAGGGAGGTATAACACTCAAGGTCTTAAGCTTAATAAGACCTCTTCAATCAATTGTGATTGGCTCCAGAAAGATGATCAGGGATCAGGACCAGTATGGTCAGAGAAAGGGATCAAGGAGTGGTATAACTCATTCGAAAAATTCCAACAGACAGAATTTTTCTTCAACCAGCAAGGCTATTGGTTGGTGATAAGGATCAGGCCACAGAGGGGAAAAGACACAGGGTCAAAAATGGATCAGGGGGCAATCAGAGATATACCCAGGATAAGGATCAGGATTCAATTTCACAATAATGGGGGGGACATAAGCACACACTCCCATGGATTCCTCAACATAAGGCTGGGGAGAGCCCCTCCTTTTATGGGCCATGGGTCCCTGTAAACTATTTACAAGAGAGATTTACAAATAGAGCGGAAAAAAGATTTTTTTTTTTTTTTTTTTTTTAAGGATCAGTGTCATGAGAAAACAAAAGAAAAAAAGAAGCAAACAAACACTCAAAAAAAAAAAAAAGAAACAGAAGAGATGAATCAAGACCCTGGCCCGTGCCAAATGATGGGCACGGGCAAGCGAGTAGCTAGTGGGACGCCCGCGGGCATCCTGATGGGCCTGGGAAACTGCCAAGACTGTGGATGACCGCCAACAGGTGTCTGATGGGCGTGGGCAACTGCCAATACCGCGGATGACCGCCAAAAGGTGTCTGACGGGAACTGGCAACAGAAGAGCCCCGCATGGGAAACAGAAAAGACGCGCGGGAGATCAGTGAGCTAGGAGGGGAGGAAGACGGGTCAGATGGGTTGGTGGGAGACGAGGTTGCGTTTGATTGGCAGTCTTGGGAAACAATGCCGCCCGTGCAGCCAGAAATGCACATGACCAATCAGTCACCATTTCAGACGGCATGATTGGTATTGGCACTATAGTAAGTAGAGCAAGCCTTTGAGATTCCTGAGGGGCGCAGTTGGTTATCATTGGGGCTACGAGTCCGGAGACGGTGAGAATCCAAAGGATGATGGCCATGCCGACGCTCTTGGTCCCGGCCATCATGGCTGGCATGGGCTGCGGTCACCCAGCGAGCAGAGGTCGAGAGCTTGCGACTGGGAACAAGTTGGTTAGGGTCAAGACATTCATGCCCTTCCAATCTGGAGTGTTCTTCTTCTTGGAGGGTAGGGTGAGTGAGGCAAGAGAGGAGTAGGAGGATTAGGGCGGTAGAGGATGAGAGGGATTGAACCATGACGGAGGATGGTCTTGTGAGCTTGGGGAGTGAGTCTGGGAAGGGTATGCTGCAATGGGTCGGTTGGAAGAGTAGGACAACGTTGGTTGTAACAATCAGTTTCAAAGAATCTGATGCCACACTTGGGTAAGAATAGTTGGAGATATAGACTAATGTGCTTTCCTAACCTGGGTGGTTCAGCATTGGCCATGTAGGAGGTGATAGCCGGTAATTGTTTGAAGAGGGTGGTAGCTTCTGTCAAGTTTTGTAATTGGCCGGTTTGAACGGATTGGATGATGTGTTTGATCTTGTTCAAGTTAAGTGATCTTGGTCTTCTATAATCCAAGGTGAATTTGCTGGTTTGTTTGGAGGGATGAAATGTGTGATCAATTGTTAGCCAGAGGAAACAATCTAGGATATCACTCATGAGATCATGTTCCCGGTTCAACCGTTGGCTGGTGTGAATGAAGAAGATTGATGATGATGATGATGATGATGATGATGATGATGATGATGATGATGATGATGATGATGATGATGATGATGATGATGATGATGATGATGATTGTTGTTGGTCTTGGTGGTGTTGAGGATGGATGAGAGATTGGAAGGATATGATGATGGAGAATGGTTGAGTTGAGTTCTATTGAAGTTCTTCATCTTGAAGAGAGGAGTAGGAGTTGAATGAATGAATGAGAGCTACTGAATCTTTTGATGGTTTGAGGTCTGTTTGGATTTCTAACTTGAGAATTACTGCTAGTAGTTATGTATTGTTTTTGATTCTTATGATTTTTTTTTTTTTTTTAGGATCATGATGCCTATGAATGATCATAAGGAAAAGTCATAAAAAAATTAAAGTCTCCGCACTGGCCAGGGTGTCCAGGATGGGGCACCACAACGTGACATCCAATTGTGATGCCTCTACCTGAGGACAGAGCTCAAGGAAAGTAGAAGGACTTCTTTCCTCATCCTTCTACCTTACTCCTCACCTCTGATGTTCCTCAGGTAAGATTTGTCTTCCCTTTTGTCTCATTTCTCACAATATTTGTTTTCTTTCACTCATGTAAATTCATCCTTCTACTTTACTCCTCACCTCCAATATTCCTCAGCTCAACTTAACTTTCTCCAAGCAGTAGCTCTTGAGCTCAGTGGAGATAAAATTGCCTCCATTTTCTGAGATGAGGCTTTTGACAACCTTTCAAGTTTGAAGTTCAGCCCAAGTTACGTAGTCTTTGATCACCACAAAAATGTCACTCTTGAGCTTCAGGAGAGCTACTGATCTGTGGCCTAAGAAATGATTGGTGAGGGATAAGAAGTAATTGAAGCCTGAGTTAGAAATGATTTGCACTGGTCCAACTAAGTCAAGGTGGACAGCTTCCAGAGTTTTGGAGACGGGTTTGAAGTGATGAGAGAATGGGGTAGCAGTGCCTTTGCACCTTTGGCAGATCTTGCAAGTCCTTGAGTCTGTGGAGCAAGTAAGGTTGAGTGTTTTGAGATCTGAAGAGCCTGGGTGGCCCAGTTGGGCATGCCAAGTGGTGTATGACTCCGTAAGCAGCACTGTTGGTTAATGATTTTAAGCAAACCTTCTGCCGCAGAGCTCTGTGAGGTGGTTTGAGATGGAGCCAATGAAAGAGAAGTCACTACAAAGAACCTTGAATCCTGAGAACCCAACCTTGGTAAATATCACTTTCTTTGCTTTGAGTTGAGTCATGGAGATAAGGCACCAACTTATTATTGGAATCAGCAAAAAATTGCACAGAGTGGTGACAGAACCTAGGTGATTTATTAGCTTGGCGGAGCAAATATGAGTGGCGGTGAGTGAGTTGTTTGGAGATCCTGTACCAACCCCTATTCTTATAGGAGTGACATCAAATAAGTAGTGAGGATTGTTGACAATGCGATGACTGGCCCCAGAGTCCAGGACAGGAAGCTGAGACAGGTTTGGTTTGGGATCTAGGTAGATCTGAGAATTGACATGCAATTCAGCATTCTGAGTGTTTTCAGCGGAGAAACTTGACGTATTAGTTTGGGTGTGGAGATTAGCACTTGGAGGCTTGTTCCAATCTGGCCTTAGGTGAGGATGAAGGAACCAGAAATTGTCCTTGGAGTGTTCTGAGACAGGTTTGTGATGGTTCTTGGAGCAAGGATGCTTGGTCTTTTTCCTTTGGGTCAATTTCAGGAGGGAAGTGGATGAGTTTAGTTCAGGAGAGACTTTGTTGGTGGTTTCTTGTGACAATTCCAGATGAGTGATTTCACAAAGTTTGTTGAGAGCACTGGTGGGATTCAGAAGAAGGTCATCATTTAGAATTATTGTGTCAAACATGTGGCAAAAGGAACTTGGCAGCTGGGCCAGGATTGTGTAGCTCAGAATTTCAGCAGGTAATTCCAGAAAGACAACAGACAATTCATTCATTAGCTTCTGAAAATCCTTGATTTAAATGTTGAGATCTCTTCTGTACTGAGATTGAATGAAGTTGAGCCAGATTCTACCGCAATTATTGGAAGATTGGGAAGCATATCTTGACAGGATGGCTTCCCAGATTTTATGTGGATCACCATTGTTATCACGGTTCACAACTGCATCAAATGCTGAGTTGCCAAGGTGTTGGGTGATAATATCAGCCGCTTTGAATAACTTTTTCCTTTGGGGGGCTGAAATAGGAGTAGGAGGGGCATCCAGAACTGATTCAAGGAGTCCTTTTCTTCTGAGGTAGCTTTTGATGCGGAGGAACCAGGATGGGAAGTTTAAATTGGTCAAGAGTGAAATGTTTAGTTTGGATTGGGAGTTGTCCTTGGTCTCCAACATGGTTTATAGTCTGTTGGTCCTAGCCAAGAAATTGGACTGTAAATCTGTGAGAATGAGAGACTAAAAGTAAAATTAATTTCAACATGGGAAATTTTAAATTCACAGCTCATTGAGCCATGCACACGGTTTAAGAGGGACCGTGTGGCACAACACACGGTTCAATTCAAGCCTTTTACAACCATCCATGGCTCATGGAGTTGTGCGGCCCACCTAGCCCGGTCCGCCGCCGTGTGGACTTCCACACGACTACATTCAAGCCGTGTGGAGTTGTACATGGCTCAAGTGTAGTCGTGTTGTCAGCCTCCTGGATTCCAAGATCCTTTCTATTGTTTATCTACCAGAGGTGATAGAATAAATAATAAATATATTATTCAATAAATGCAGCAAAAATAGGTAATATATTTGGATAAAGCTTATTGCAAGGTTGATTGGTTTGGATATGGTTTAATGTCATAAATCAATATTAATAAATTGATTATTAAATCAATTAACAGAGGGGCCACAATTATATTGAGGATCTTTAACACCTCTCTCCAGGGAATTCAGTATGAAAACATGTAGGCCTGGTTACTTTGGAACCTTTAATTTATATTCTTAAAGGATATATTGCCCAAAGATAATATGTATATAAAATACACAGTGGAGTGAAAGGGCTTTTTAACCAAACTGCCACAACAAAGAAAGGATAATAAGACTCACTGTTATATCATTAACTCCTTTGGGTACCTGTTTGGGATGTGCACTGATGGGTTAAACCTGTTTCCTGGGGTTATAAGGTTGTTCAGTAGTTTTAAATTGATAAAAAGGGGTGGGGACAGATATCATGAATCAGAATAAAGCCATAAATCACTTAATTATCTCTTATAAGTATTTGATTACCTTTGCATGGTGTCTGGATGTAAATATAACAGGGTCTCTGGGTATCAATATCCTCAAAAGAGCTCTTTGTTTATAGCTTTTTGAGTCCCAATAGTCTCCTTCTGAGGGATACAGGGGATCAAAGGGACGGACACTGAGGCTAGCAGGCTAACCAGTCGTAGCCTGTCACGGGTTCTTGGTGCTGTAGCACGGGTAGAATCTAATTCCACAGGGTATGGGAATTATTCTACTTTATAATTGATTTTTGGATGTGTGAATAACACTGATCTGTCCATTTTATTTATTATTTAATTAATTATCCTTAGTAAATGTTCCCAGTAAGTTAAGAATTATTTTAATAGACATTCCTACGGATAGTCTGATGTCAGGTGAGTTCTCATTATTTATTAAATAATTGGAGTAAAGTCATGATATTGATTTTACTCCTTATTTTCGAATTTCAGTTGATTTAATAAAATAAGTACTTAAAAATATAAGTCATGGGTATTCATGTAATATTTTTAAATCATTAGTTTTCTTAGTATGTCACAAAAAATTTTGATGTCTTAAAAGTTCTCATAATTGTAAATTAAAGTATTTTAATATATTTTTAGAAGTAGTCATTATCTTATTGTTGAAATTTTTGTTACGTTGAATTTTATTCAATAAAAAATATGTATAAAGGTTATTTAGGTATTTTTATATAATTTTATGTATTATTAGAATATCTACTATCCACAGGAATATTTATTACATATGTAGAATGTTCCTGTGTAGGTTGTAGCATGTTTACGCAGTACCTAGGTTTCTCAGGCCACCTGTCACTTTTTCAACCCGTAGTCCCGCGGCTGCGTACTTTTCAGAGGCCTGGGGCTGCGTACATTGCTTTGATAGGGTGACAGTGCTGTAGCTCAGCCACGCGCAGGTGTATTGGCTGCCGCGGCTGCATGCGGGAATTGTGACAGAACACATTTCCGTCTTTAACTCCTAAAATATACACAACACCTCAATTCTGACTGAATTTTAGGTGTGAAACCTATATGTCACAATACATGTGAAATATTTAAATGGCCAAAAAGTACAATAGTGGTGCCATGGTATTTTGGTCTTTCCTTTCTTAATTATTTAAAATTATAAGGAGTTGTTTTTCAAGGATGGGGTCAGTGATAGACCCTACCTAATTTTGGGTGTAAAATCAATTTTTGCAATAATATTTATGGTTTTTCTACTCTTTCTAAGTTTAATTTAATAATAAATTTTTTTTACTTTTGCAGTTTTCTCTGCAATAGAAGCAAGCTGACACGTGTGGCATCCCACACGGCACCAGACCCCGGTGAGCAGAAAAAAAAAGGAAAAGGAATGAAAGGGTACTAACACAACTGTTAAAATAAATAAACCTTCCAAAAAAACAGAAATCAACCAAAAAAACAGAAATCAACCAAAAAATCAAAGAATGTTCATCTTTTTGTTTAAAAAAACCCAAAAAATAAATAAGTAAATCAAAATAAAAAAAAATGGTAATATCCAATGGACTAGCCCTAAAGTAAAAATACCCAAAAAAACACAAGTAACTGGAATAGCCCTAAAGTAAAAACACCAAAAAAAAGACAAGTAACTTGACAAGCCCTAAAGTAAAAACACAAAAAAATACAACTAACTTGACAAGCCCTAAAGTAATTTCAACTTGACTAGCCCTAAAGTAAAAGGGCCCAAAAATTAAAGAATTCTTTTGACCAGCCCCAAAGTAATTTCAACTTGACTAGCCCTAAAGTAAAAGGGCCCAAAAATTAAAGAAGTCTTTTGACCAGCCCTAAAGTAAAAGTGCCCAAAAAAATACAAGTCTTTTGACCAGCCCTAAAGTAAAAACACCAAAAAAAAAACAAGTTCAACTTGTGTTATGCTGATCCCATCCCAAGCTTAACATAAGTTAAGCTTGTGATGGGATCAGCCCAACACAAGTTGAAATGACTTACCCTTAAACTCTCATTCAAAACACTCAATATAATGATGTTAAGTCAAAAAACTCAACATAATGATGTTCAAAATGTGATAACCCTTTATATTAATAGAAATTGTTAGCTGCATGAGAATTACAATGAAACGCAATGCTGAAATGAAGTCAAAGTCTATTATGTTGGACTGAGGATATTCAGAGAGGAGACAATAGGTAGAAGGATCAGTTTCACACAAATCAGTCAGAGAGGAAAAGTCATGAGAACAAAATTACTCACCGGAGGATATTCAGAGAGGAGACAATAGGTGGAAGGATGAGGAGAGGAAATCCTTCTACCAATCTCAAGCTCTGTCCTCAGGTGGACACAGTGACATGTCACAAGGAATGTGACATGGTTAGTGGACATTTGAGAATTGGAAACAAGGCGGGCGCGTGCGTGAAAATGAGTAAAGACAACTGAGTAGGGAGGAGTTATGAGTTTCACACTTATGATGGAAGTGACAGGGATCAGAAGAGATGAAGGAAAATAGAGAATATGGAAGAAGAGAGAAGAGAATGATTAAGAACAGACAGAAAGGAATAAAAGAGCTAAGAGGAAACTGCATGGGATTTGAGATGGAAGACCAGTAATCCCAACACCCCCTGTTGCTAACCACCCGCGGTGAGACCAAACAGGGCTTGATGAGCTTTGAGGAGGATTTGAGTCAGTGGTTTGGTTAGCATATCTGCAATCATTTTCTTTGTTCCCACATGATGGATGGTAAAGACCCCTCAAGCTACGCACTCCCGGATGAAATGGTGCCGCGTGTCAATGTGCTTCGTGCGGGAGTGGTGTTTGGGGTTCTTGGCCAAGGCCTTGGCGCCTTTGTTGTCGACATTGAGCGCAACTGGACTGGAGTCGCGGATTTGGAGTTCGACCATTACGTTCCGCAGCCACAGTCCGATAAGGCTTTATATTCCGCCTCCAAGCTCAACAGCAAAACTGTTGGTTGTTTCTTGGATCTCCAGGAGACTGAACCGGACCCTACCCGGAAGACATAACCCAAAACAGAGCGACAGTCGTCAAAATCCTCAGCCCAGTCCAAGTGGGCAAAGCCGGCAACAGTGAGGTGAGAGCCTCCAAGAGTTAGGGTCATGGTTTTGGTGGCGGAGAGATACCGGAGGACCCTGAGGGCCGCATTCCAGTGGTTGATGGATGCATCTTGAAGGAACTGCGAGAGTTTGTTTACAGCAAACAAAATGTCCGGGCGAGTGCATTGGGAGATCCAAAGAAGTGAGCCAATGAGTTGGTTATATTGGGGAGGTGCAGGCGGAATATTGACCTTACGCTTCACCAGAGACTTGAAGGTCGCGCTTGTGGGCAAGTTGACGGGAGGGGAGATCAATGGAAGAAAGGTGGAGGCAACAGAGCTAATATTGTGCTGCTGTCCAATGGAGACCGTTCCAGACTTGCGGTCACGCTGGATGGATATGGACAGAAAGAGAGAAAGGTCTTTTTCAGATCCAATTGTGAAGTGCTCTCCCATGTCCTTAATGAACTTGGGGACAAAGTCGGGAGTTCCCACAACGGCAAGGTTGTCCACGTGAGCCTTGACAGCACCTACAAGCACACCACCACGCAGCTGGAAGTATAGAGAGGGGTCGTAAGAAGACCTGGTGAGGCCAATGGAGAGGAGGGCAGAATTGAGTTTGACATTCCAATGCTGAGGCAACTGTTTTAAGCCATAGATTGCCCTTGAGATTTTGCACACCCAGTTGGGGTGTAACGGATCCTCAAAACCCGGCAGTTGAGTCATTTAGATGGGTTCATCAAGGTGGCCTTTGAGAAATGCCGTTTTGAAATCAACTTGACGGCCAACCCATCCTTTGGTGCCAAGAAGGCTGAGAAGAAGGCGGAGCGTCTCAAGGTGGAGAGTTGGAGAGAAAATTTTGGAAAAATCGAGCCCATGGACTTGGGTGAAACCCATAGCAACAAGACAAGCCTTGAGTTTGATGATCAAGCCGTCAGCCTTCCGCTTCACCTTGAAAATCCATTTGCATCCAATAATCTTTTGGCCCTTTGGGGGAGGAACAAGTTCCTAGGTGTTCATACTTCGCAACAAAGATATTTCTTCATGGGCTGAGAGCATCCACCTGGAGCGGTGGGAGTTCTTCATTAATTGTTTCCAGGTCTTCGGGGCCAGGATGTTGTCTTCAATCAAGGCAGAGAGGGAGTAGTTGCCAAACCAAGAGGGCGGACGGGAGATTCTGGAGGAGCGCCGTGGAGCGGGGGGAGAGGGTGTCGACGGAGGGGAGGAGGAGACTGCCAGGGGAGGGGACAGTGGGGGAATACGGGGAGGGGAGGTAGGAGAGGATGGAATGGATGGGGGAGAGAGAGGGGGAGGGAAAACCAAGCTGTTGGAGGAGGAAGGTGAGCTGGATTGGGGAACAGAAGGAGCAGGCTTGAAGTGAACAGTGGGCAAGGGGGGAATCCCTGTATGGGATGGAGCGGGAGAAGAGAGGAGAGGGGAAGCCGGGAGAACAGGGGTAAGAAGATTAGTAGGGGGAGGGGGGGAATGAAGGGAGACAGGTCCGGAGATGCTGGTGGGAGAAGGTGTGACGCCGGGGTAGGGAGGAGATTTGGGAACTGGGAGATCAGCCGGCCAGGAAAACTTGATGGGATCATCAGGAGTAGCAGCAGCGGGGATGGGTTGACAAGATTCGGCGTAGGGGAAAGTGGTGTCGTTGAAAATGACATCCCTGGACTTGATGACTTTACAATTTTTGAGGTCCAGAAGCCAATAGCCATTTCCGTTGGAGAGATAAGAAAGGAGAATTGACTTACAACCTTTTGGGTCAAGTTTGAAGCAATTAGCTTTGGGGAATTTGTACCACACAAGACAACCGAAGGGATGAAGATAGGAGGGGGAGATGTTGTTGTGTCTGAGAATGGAGTTAGGCAAGACAAAACCGTGATGCGTTGTGCAGGGGTAAGAATTGAATGCAAAGAGGGAGTGGCGCAGGGCATCAGCCCAGTACAACTTTGGTAGATGAGAGGAAGAAAGAGAGCATTGTATAAGGTTAAGGATGGTACAGTTAGAATGCTCAGCAACTCCGTTCAACTGAGGGGAGTGAGGAGGCCCGGGCTCGTGGCAAATACCCTTGGATAAGAGAAACTCTTTTAGTTTGGTGTTCACGTATTTGCCACCGTTATCAGTGCGCAGCAACAGAACCGGGTGCTGATAATGGGATTCAAAGAATGAGATGAATGATTTGATTGAGTTGGGAGCGTCTGACTGAAAACTTTTTTTGGAATTTGAAAATGAATTACGACCAACAGACTGAAGCACTTGAATCAGACACACGTTTGAGAAAAAGATTGCAGAAAGAAGACTGAAGGATGAAAGACAAGAAGACATCAGAATATGAAAAAAGAAAAAGGAAAAACAACGGAATTGGCAGATGGGTCTTGAGAGTTGGCAGATGGTCGTTCACTGGCACAAAGATCGTGGAGAGGCTGAGGCCATTGAGGTTGAGAGGCAGTCACGAGTTGATTGAGATCGGGAAGCTGAAACAGGAATCAGATTGAGGCCGAAAGAATGATGGAGAGGCAACTCTCACCAGTCACAAGTTGAGATGGGTGAATTGACAGATTGGGTTGAACAAGATTGAGGTTGAACATTCAATGATTGTGGTCTGAGGATTGTGAGGTCAAAGGAGGTCGGAGTTGAGGGAGCAATCTGAGGTGCTTGAGGTTGACAGTGATAGTAGAAAGAAAGGAAGAAAAAGGAAAAACAGAATAAAGGAAGAGTGTGAAACAAAAGAGAATCATGAGATTTTCCCAGATCGTCAAATAGAAACCGCCTCAGTTCTTAATCTTGAGGAGGTCCCTCAGGTGAGCGCGGTGCTCTCTGGTGCCGCGGATTATGTAATCTGAGGTCCGCGGGAAGTGCGGTGTGAAGGTAGTGAGACTTCAACACTCCCCATGACTGGAGAGAGTTTGTTGCTTAGTTTGGTTTAAACTCAGGGTCAATGACTTTTAAGAAGGTCAGGATGGCGGGTCTGGCGACTGCTTTGGTTAATAGGTCAGCCAAAATGCGATCTGTGGTTATGAGCTTGATCTTCAGGTTGCCCAGTGCAAGCTCTTCTTTCAGGCCTTTGGTCATGAGGTCCATATGCCTAGTCTTGGCGTTGGAACAGAATCGTTTCAGTTTGTCTTTGAGCCCCTTGTTGTCAATGAAGTGAGTCGTGAAGGGGATGGAGAGGTTGAATACTTTCCCCAGGAGATGTTTTAGCCAACTTCCCTCCAGGAAGGCGTCCAGGAGAGGGTTGAGTTTGGCTTCCGTTGAGGAGTAAGTGATGTTGCATTGCTTGAAACTCTCCCAGGAGATGAGCGAGCCAAATGAGAACCCTAGGTAGCCGGATTGGGATTTTCTCAAAGTCGGATCCTTGCCCCAAGATGAGTTGCTGTAGAAAATCAGTGGCTTGGCAGAGCCATCAAGCTTAAGGGTGAGCTTCACGTCCCTGGTTGCCTTCAGGTATTGCCAGGTTTGTTTGAGTTCCTTCCAGTGAGTCAGGCCGGGTTTGTTTTGGAATCTGGCAAGGCTTGAGACCAAGAAGCTAAGGTCAGGGCAATTCCGAGAGGCGATATAGTTCAGGAGACCCAGCCCTGAGAGGTGGTTGATGTTGAGGCGTTTGAAGTTTTTGAAATCCTTTTCCAAAGCTTCTGAGAGTTGAAGATGAGGGGTAAGAGGAGTCTGAACTCCTTTCACATCTGTCAGTCCGAGCTCCTCCAGCCCATGGGCTATGTGTTTTGGTTGACTGAGCAGGATTGAGTCGTCGGTTTGCTTGAATTTCATCCCTAAGATGGTATCAGGGGAATGGCACTGTGATTTTTTGAACTTGTTGTTGAATTTCCCTTTGAAACCAAAGCTGTCGCCTATCAGAATGAGATTGTTGACGTGGAAGAAGATGAAGGACTTCCTGTCCATTGACTTGTAGAGACAGGGGTCGCTGTCCGATTCTGTAAAGCCCGTTGACTTGATCCAGCTCGTGAGAGTGTGGTACCAGTTCTTCAGGGCTTGTTTCAGTCCGTAGAGGCTCTTCCTGAGTCTCAGGTACTTGCACTGTTGACCAGAACCTTTGGGGGTTTTGATGATCACCTCTTCGCTGATGGGGGCATGGAGGAAGTTGAAGGATGGCTTTGAGAGATTAGACCTTACCCGTGGGGGCAAAGGTTTCTTCAAAGTCGAGACCGTGGATTTGGTTGTAGCCTTTCACGCACACTCTCACCTTGAAGATGAGAGCGTCGTCGTGGCAGTTGTCCTTGATTTTGAAGACCCATGTGGTCTCGAGTGGATTGATGGTTTTGGGACTGTTTTACTCTTCCCATACCTCCAGATCTTCTCATTGATCCAGTTCCTTGCAAATTGCCTGTTTCCATTTTTCTGCTTCTTCACAGGTGATTGCCCTGAGGTATGTCCTGGGTTTGAAGTAGTGGTGGAACCCGTAGCGTCGAGGAGGTCTAAGATTGGCGCGATTTTGTAGGAGCCGTGGAGGAGGAGTAGCAGGTTGGGTCGGAGTTTCAGGAGTACAGTGCGGTTGGGTGTAGTCTTCCCAAGGCGGATGATTTGAGACCTTGGAGTCACTACTTTCGGAGGAGTGGGATTCTGACAATTCTGATTGAGGATTGTTTGTCTCTCTGTATTGGGTGAAGTTTCTGTCAAGGGGAGGCGTTTAGTCGGAGGAATCTTTGTCGGTTGATGATGATTGGCTTTTCGGGGCATCTGGATTGTTTTTGGTTTTGAATTTTTTGATCCAGAGGTCCAGATCAGGATTTGACTCCCCAGTCTGTCCCAGGTGATTGATTGACGATTTGTCAAATTGGACGTGCTTGCTTGAGATGATGGATCCGTTTGGACAAAGGATCCGGTATGACCAAAATTCTGGATTGTACCCAATCAGCCTTCCTTCTAGGCCCTTTGGATGGAACTTCTTTCCTTTGGTTCTGAGATGATTGAGAAAGATAACTGAGGTCCCCAGAGGTTTGAAGTAAGAGAGCGGAAGCGGACTGCCGTGCATGATTTCCCAAGGCAATTGGCGGCAGCTCATGCGGGGAATCTGATTCAGAGCAAGGCAACATGCCTTAAGTATCTCCGACCAATACCTCTTGGGTAGGTTGGAGGAGCTGAGGGATGTACACACACTTTGGACAATTGTCCTGTTGGCTCTTTCAGCCCTGCCGTTGTGCTCAGGATGATAGGGTTTGGAGATGAGTTGCTTGAACAAGATCTCTTTGAGAAAGGTGGAAATTCTGTGGTTGGTGAACTCGGAAACTCCGTCGGAGCAGAATTTGCAGGGAAAGTATCCCAGTTTGGACTTTTGTCTTTTGATGACCTCTATTAGAGTGCTTGCGGTGTCTTCTTTGCTGAAGAGTGGAATTCTGCTCAAGTAACCCGAGAAGTTGTCCACTATGGTGAGAATATACTTCTCGTGTTGGTGTGATTTGGGCTTGATTTGTCCAACAAGGTCAAGGTGTATTTGTTCAAAGGGTTTTGATGCAAGGGTGGCCTGCGTCTTGAATGGAGACTTGGTGATCTTGCAGAGGGCGCAGTCCTTGCAAAAGAACTTGTTGCAGCTGAGTTTGAGGTTGGGTATCTCTTTGAGCCTGCTGATGGAAACGTGACCAAGGGCCAGATGGAGATCTTGAGCGTATCTGGCGGGGTTTTTGATTTTGGTCAGAAAGCAGTTGTCCTGCCCAATCCTCCTGGGGTTATTGACTACAAACAAGTTCCTGAGAATCTTGCCTTCCATGAGGCGGAGCTTGTTGTGGGTGAGTTGGAAATGTCCTTTAGAGGAATTCAGGGAGCAGCCCTTGGCAATCAGCTCGCCAGGGCTTATCAGGTTGACCACTATATCCGGCACAAAGAGACAATTGCTTAGAACTATGGTTTGATTCTTCCAGACAAGTTTGACCGTCCCCATGCCCTTGATAGGAAGGTAGGCTCCATCTTTCCCGGTTGAGATGTGATCTCTGTCGTCAGTCCTGGTCAGCTTGGTGAAGAATCTTTTGTCATTGAAGAGATGCGCTGATGCGCCGCTATCCATCAGTATATTCTGACTAGATGAGGTATCAGATTCAATCCATTTAGTGACAAAAGCATGATAGTGGGCCGATTTGGATTTTGTTCTCTGCTTCTCTTTCCATTTTGTTTGATTCTCCCTCCACCATTCCGGGGCCTTTTCCGGGTGAAGGTGGAAACACTTGCTTTCCGGGTGATTCTTGTCTTGCTTGGGGTTGTGGTAGCCTTCCACGCAGCAGTTGCTCGATTGGGACTTGAACTTGTTCTTTCTCAACACAAGGACAGTCTTGGATGCGGTGATTGTTTTGTCGGTGAATTCTGCCTTTACTTTTTTGTTGTATTGAGTAAGGTGGTTGCATACAAAATTGACTCCTACAGTCTTGTCGGAATGCATCAGTTGGCGCTTGAGATTGTGGAGTGCAACGGGGAATTTGAAGAGAATGAGGTAGGCCAGGATGTCTTGAGGGAGATTGATGCCTATGTTGTTCATTTTCTTAATTGAGGTTTTGATCTTTGTGACAAAGTGAGTGATGTCTTCCTCCTTGAAAAAGATGTGGAGGAAGTCATTAAAAATCCGGGCTTGGTTGGAGGATTCGGATGAGGAGTACCTTTCTTTGATAGCCTGCCAGATGGCTTTTGCCAAATTGACGTTGGTGGCGTTGATAATATTGTTGTGAGTCACCGAGTCAACCTTGGAGATGAGGAGGAGTTGGATTTTGTTGTTATCCAGTGAGGAAAGTTGACCAGAGCTGGATTCAAGGGTTGCCAGTACTCCTCTGAGTCTGAGGAGTCCATTCATTTTGTCACGCCATATGCCTTAGTTATCCTTTGAGAGTAAGGGAATGGTTTCCAGGGCGGTTTTGAGCATTGCCTGTCGGAACCCATCTCCGGAGAAGTTATTGGAGGAATACGCCATTGAATGTACCTCCGTTGGTCGTCGCGGTGAGTGATTTGGCTTTTAACTGTGAAATCTTTTTTTGGAATTTGAAAGTGAATTACGACCAACAGAATGAAGCACTTGAATCAGACACACGTTTGAGAAACAGATTGCAGAAAGAAGACTGAAGGATGAAAGACAATAAGACATCAGAATATGAAGAAATAAAAAGGAAAACCAACAGAATTGGCAGATGGGTCTTGAGAGTCGGCAGGTGGTTGTTCACTGGCACAAAGATTGTGGAGAGGCTGAGGCCATTGAGGTCAAGAGGCAGTCACAAGTTGATTGGGATTGGGAAGCTGAAACAGGAATCAGATTGAGGCCGAAAGAATGATGGAGAGGCAACTCTCACCAGTCACAAGTTGAGATGGGTGAATTGACAGATTGGGTCAAACAAGATCGAGGTTGAACATTTGATGATCGTGGTCTGAGAATTGTGAGGTCAAAGGAGGTTGGAGCTGAGGGAACAATCTGAGGTGCTTGAGGTTGACAGTGATAGTAGAAAGAAAGGAAGAAAAAGGAAAAACAGAATAAAAGAAGAGTGTGAAAAAAAAGAGAATCATGAGATTTGCCCAGATTGTCAAATAGAAACCGCCTCAGTTCTTAATCTTGAGGAGGTCCCTCAGGTGAGCGCGGTGCTCTCTGGTGCCGCGGATTTTGTAATCTGAGGTCCGCGGGAAGTGCGGTGTGAAGGTAGTGAGACTTCAACACTAACTTGGACCGCAGAGGATAGGCAAAAAGAGCCTTGGAGCAGTTGTTGATGAAAGTGATGAAATACTTAAATCCTTCTCTTGAGTTTGCTTCAAAACTGCATAGATCTGAATGTATGATTTTGCCAGGGGTGTTGGATCAATAGCTTAGTCTTGAATGGAAAGGGTTTTGTGACATCTTGGATTTGATGCAGGTGAGGCACTGTTGGACGGATAGTTTGTTGTTGGATTTTGGAGTGATCCAGAGAGTTTTGAGTAGTTTTTTAAGTGACTTCAAGTTAAGATGAGAAAATCCACAGTGGTAACCAAAAAGACTGTCATCAGGAAAAGTGGAGTAGGTTGAAAGAGCTGTCTCCTGGTGGCTCACAAATCTACGTGGGAGATAATAGAGATTGCCTTTCCAATATCCTTGGAAGGTGATTGGTGTAACCTTGTCCAATGGTTCTCTTTGATGTATTTTTCATCCTGTGGAGGTGAAGATGACTTGATAGCCTGCGTTTCAAATACTTGAGATTGACATGAGGGGTTCATGAAGGTTTGGCACCAGAAGTGCCTTAATCTTACCAACTGGTAGGGACATGGATCCCTCTTTTACCAAGGTGATGGATGATCCGTTGGCCAGTTGAATGGAGATTGATTTTGACTTTTGAGAGTCAAGTTGCCACGCGTGAGGGGTCATAGAAAGCAAGCATCCAGAATCGAGGTTGAAATCAACATTTCTGGATTGGTTTGTATTTAATTTGGCAAGGTTACATGAAGCATATCCGGCGTGGATGACAATTTCTGAGTCAGAGAAGTCGTCCTCATCATTAGTTTTGGTTTTTTTGGTCTGCCTTTGTAATGTTTGCTTTGTGATTGGTCAAGGTTGATGGTTTTCCTTGGTTTCGCTGTTTGTTTCTTTTGGAAAAAGCAAGGGCTTCTAGGACCTTGGGGCATCTTGAGAAAGTATGTCCCTTGGCCTTACATTTGGTACAGTAGTAGAATTTTGGTGGGTTCTGAGTATTACCATCTTGTTGGATTAATGACTTGGGATAGTTTAAAGGCGTTTGCTTTGCTAGGTTTGCAGCTAAGAGATCTTCATTTCTGGTTTGTCTTCTTAAGTGCTCCTGCTTGAGCGCATTGATGAGCTTAGATGATGGGACTGATTCCTCATTCATCATGCTCGAGACGCATGCTAACCAGTCGTCAGGAAGGGAGAGTAGGATGGCCGTAGATATAAGGTCATCGGAGGTGATCAAGGAGGCCAGTTTTCACCATAGGAGGTTATTTCTGAAAGATGGGTGGTCATTTACTTATTGTTAAGTTTCATCAGAAGGAGTTTTCTTAACCAGTACATTTGCCCCCCGGATGAGTTGTCTTGGTGTGCATCACGTAGAGCGTTCCACATGCCAATGGCGCTTTCTTCATGCTTTTGTATGAATCGGAAATTTGAAGGGTTGATCAATCTTGATATGACTGAGCATACCGCTAAATTATCCTTTGTCCATGTTTCTGGTTTAGGTTTGGAAATGTTTTTGGTAAGTAGGTATCCTACCCCAGTTGCTCAAAAGTGGATTTGTAGGATCATTGACCAGTCAAGATAGTTCAAGTCTGATCCAGGTGAACTGAGAGGAAGAATGGAAGGGGTTTTAAGGACTGGGTGACCATTGTGTCCATCTTCCATTTTTAATTGTTTCTTTTGACACAATTGTGCCGGATCCTTCTAAAGTAGGTGATTTGCTTAGTGGTTGAGTTTGTCAAGCGTCTCTGGGCTCATAAACTGTTGGACTGAGGATATTCAGAGAGGATGCAATAGGTAGAAGGATAAGTTTCACACAAATCAGTCAGAGAGGAAAAGTCATGAGAACAACATTACTCACCTGAGGATATTCAGAGAGGAGACAATAGGTAGAAGGATGAGGAGAGGAAATCCTTCTACCAATCTCAAGCTCTGTCTTCAGGTGGAAAAAGTGACATGTCACAAGGAATTTGACATGGTTAGTGGAAATTTGAGAATTGGAAACAAGGCGCGCGCATGCGTGACAATGAATAAAGACAACTGAGTAGGGAGGAGTTATGAGTGTCACACTTATGATGGAAGTGACAGGGATCAGAAGAGATAAAGAAAAATAGAGAATATGGAAGAAGAAAGAAGAGAATGATTAAGAACAGACAGAAAGGAATAAAAGAGCTAAGAGGAAAATGCATGGGATTTGAGATGGAAGACCAGTAGTCCCAACATATTACAATCTAGAATAAATTTTCAGTTGATCTTTGAGATGATCAACCCAACTAGAGGATTATTTAGAAATCAAGAAACGTGGTCTTGCGACAATGGGTGGGATTGGAATCATTTCTCCCTCAAGTACTAATAGAACCCAGTGGTTGTTGTTTACAAAGGAAATGAAAATTGGATCTGATTGATCATTAAACCCATTTTTCATTGGAGTATAAGTATCACATGACTTCAATGAAATGAAACATATAGTTTTGGAATATGTGTCTTCTATAATTTGACCCATGTCTAATTTAGCCAGCCATTTTGAGGAGGGAATCTTTTCATTGATGTCTTCAACATCAAGTCTTTTCTTAATCTTTTCAACCTCCTTTGCACCACCAAGCATCTTAATGTAGCATGCTTTATGTTTCTCTAATTTTTCAATCATTTCCTTCCTAAATTTAAACCAACCATGTTCTTCATAACCAAGAGATTTAGCAATGACTATAAATCTGCAATTCCCATCTTGAATTGGATCCCAAACATCACCCAAGAGATTATGGAAATTCTTGGTTATTTGATTGAGGTATTTTACGTTTGGTTCCTATCATTAAAACTCGTTTAGTATTTGTTTTTTTAAATGGATCAATGAAATGATTGCTCACCAAAGATGAGCTTCTGGTTGAGCTTTGCTGCATAATCTCTTCCTTTGAAGAGGATTCTGATTCCAAATTAAGTGATCCTTATTCACTTTCAGTCTCTTCATCTGAACTATGAAATTCAGATTCAGATTCTGCCTACTTTGACTAAGAATTCATCATTGGTTAGTAACTAAGTTCATTAAACCAAAAAAATGAACATATCCTAATAGGAAAGACTTAAAATCTTTTTTCTTTTCTTGTTTGGAGCCCTTCTAGTTCTTTTTTACCCCTTGATTTGTTTTTCAACAATCTCAAACCAAGATGGTTCTTGCCGCGTATCTGTCAATTTTGGCCTGCTCCTACTTGATTGTAAGAATTTAGGTTCAAGTCTTGGCTTTGATCCATATTTTGTAATCTTCTGAATGATATACTTCAATAGTTCCTTTTTCTCATGATCTGGAGATTCAAAGATCATTGCATTCAATTTTTCACGTAACTGAGGAATGCATAGCATTTCATTGAAATTGCGCTTGAAAAATTCAAAAGGATAAACCATTTGTGAATTAGGATTCATTAATCAAAAAGCATTAATCAAATAGTGATTTTAACAATCCAACTTAAGCCAACTTACAGAACTAGAACTGCAAGGGTCAAATTCCAACCTCCACTGAGGATGAACATCTTTGGGTACCACGGATCCTCTGAATGCTAGACGGTGTGGTTTTCTTTGATAGACACAAGTTGGAATTGGCTGCGCGCTGCGTGCTCAGCAATGGGTACGGCTTTGCCACAGTAAGTCGTGCTGGGGGATCAGCATCTGGAGATGCGGGTGGATTGGATTGGATTGGACGGATCAGACAGATTGTGTGGATTGCGCGTCTTGCAATTTGCGGATGTATCTCAGATATCTGGAATGGTGTGTTGGGCAGACATGGACATGCGCAGGGGGCTCCAAGTTGGGGGCAGCCCAAGGGCCGCGTCATGAGAAGGACAAACTGGGTGGACATAATGGCAGGGGGGTAATACAGATGGATATGGGGTATGGGATGTGGATCATGAGATGGGGTTGGAAGGATAGATTTGGACTAGGGTTCTGTACTTAGGGGTTGTATTTCATTATTCTTGTTTGCTTGTGGTTGTACCTAGGTTAGGGTTGAGGGCAAGTTTACTTAAACCACACCCTTGACCCAGAGGGGATATTATCTTATCTGATCACAGATGATGGGGAAGGATTTAAGGGACAAGGAACAAGGAACTCCTCTTATTATTCTTTCTCTCTCTCTCCCTCTCTCTTTCACTCATTGCATCCAACCTCCTTACAGACTCTTGGACCATTAACTCTCAGACTTGAGGACAACTAAGGGATTTTGCCTCTCTTTGTTTCTAAAATTGTCACCTATTTAGTGGGAACAGGGCAAACCCATAGTCTTGGAATATGACTTGGTGCACACTTTGCCATGATGATCATGTTTGAACTTCTCAAATTGTTCCCTAACAAGATGAATTGCCTCTAAAAAAAAATTGTAACCCAATGGTAACAGTTCAGGAGGAAGAACTGTCCCCAACTTAATTTGAGAGTTATAAAGTGATGCATGAACTGATTTAATTTGATTGAAAACTGTTCCGTAGAGGCTTTTTCAAAAATCCAACAGGTTTACAAAAGAGTTTGCAAGGAATAATTTGAGATTTGCATGGGCCCCTTCAACCTGAGATTTTTTTTTTCCAAAATATGGGTTTATACAAGTCCATGCTGTTACAAACGTCTCTTTGCTAGGGAAAATTTTATTTTCCATATACTAAAGTACATCCTCATAGTCTTTCAAGAAAAAATATACAAGTCAAAAGGTCAGAACCCAAAACTAGGAAGTATAAGAAGCAATGATTTGGACCTACTCTGAGTTCTGCATCATTGACATCCTACTCCTCCTTGGTCTTTGAGGCCCCATACTTTGCCCACAGAGTCATAAAGCTTTTCCATCCTTCAATGTAATTAACAAAGCACACTTTACAGGTTGCTTGTATGTTTTTTGACAAGTTCCAAGTGCAACATTGTCTTGATGACTCAGGGAAACTAGATTCAATAGCACAAATCAGAGCTTTTTCACAGGCTGTCACAAAGACTTTTGGAAGTCTCTCAGGATCATAAGCCAACTACTCTAATGCATTTACAGACCAACTGTAGAACTCAAACTTTTCTTTTGTTATAAAAAAACAACTTTTTTGAAAGGTTTGCAATTGGCTGTCATTCCTACAACATGCAATAGTGGGGTTTTGTACTTATTTGTCTTATAAGTAAAATCCAACATAGCAATATGATGTAATTGTTTTGAAAGCTTTACTTCCTCTGGATGTGCTAAGTACAGATCCTCCAAGTGACCCTCTCCACTAAAATTTGACTGGTGAATCCAACTTGTTTCTTCAAGCTGTTCATAGAGTACCTCCATAACACTTTTTCCTGTTAGTTCTGCAAGTGTGACCTTCCGCTTAGTGTTATAGATTTTTTGGTCATCAACATAATCCTGCCCATCAATCTTGCTCAATTTTCTCTTCAGTTTTAATGTATTGAGACCATCATTCATGCCTTCTACTATATTTTCTAAGGCCACCCCCAAGATTCTCCTCAGTTGAGGATGCACAGAGGGATGTTCAGATGGTTGATGGTTATGTTGGGTTTCTTTGTAGGAGGGGCGCCACAAGGGGTCTGCCTTTGTGCAACTTGCATGGATTAAAAACTTGCACCAAAACTTCCTTGTTTGAGTTTGTCTAGACCGTTTTCTAAGAACATTTCCCAAATAGGAACCATGTTTATTGCAGGCTAAATCCACATATTGGTCACGCTTTGAGTTTAAAACTTTTAAAGCGTAACCATGCTTCATTGCCCATGTTTGAAAATAGTTTTGTGCCTCTTCCCTAGTAGGAAAAGCTCTCAAGGCAGGTGGGTCAAGTGGATCTTCCCTAGTTAAATAGTTATATTGATGGCATTCACTCCATCAGTTTCAATCAAATTAAATATGGCAAATACCAGTAACATAAAATGTTACTCACCACCAGAGGTCCTGTCCATTTTTGAATCATTTTGTTCCTCAATTTTCACCCTTGATGAGGATGCAATTGGGGCTTCCAATGTTTCATTACCCAAATCCTTTTTTTCTTTTTCCAAAGCTTTGTTGATGGCACTATAAATGTAGACCTTCCACGCAGCCATGTCAGAAAAAGGAGGGCTTGCCACTGTTCCCATGCAAAAAAATGCAATTTTATACTTCATTATTCAATCCAACTTTCAATTGATCAAACAAAGTTTGCTCACTTTTTAGTTAAGAAAGAATTGTTTGCAGAATTTTATATGATTTATGATTTCAGTTTTCACTTTAATTTCACTTTGGTTTCACTTTAATATCTCTTTGGGATTGCTAGGTGTGGAATAAAAGTCCCACAAAGTATGTGTTAATCCCAAATTTGGGTTGACAGAACACAAGTCTGGTCCAGAGGGTGCCCAAAATTCTGGCACAACTTCCAGAGGGTTGTGCACCCCCAAACACGGCTCCTTCAAGACCCCCTGGGGGTTGCGCCTGTTTGAAACGTCCCTTTGTAGTTGTGTTTGGGCCCCCATGGCTCATTTAATCTGTTTAGGGCCCAACACAACTAACACGCAGTTGGAGCCCTGAATTTAACATCAACCTTTCAAGATTTATAAGAAAAAGACAACCAAAGCTTAGTGGGAACAACAAAACAGTGGGGTTTACCTAAAAGGACCAGACAGACTGGTATAGAGGAAAAGGAACAGAAGAAAGAGAATGAAGATGAAAAATGTAATTCTTGTATAGCGGTAGAGTTGGAGCTGCAAATATCTGGTGATTGTGGTTAGCGCGGCGGGATTAGTTCTGGTGTGGTGATGATTTGATGAAAAGGTTGGATCAGCCAGAGAGCATCATTGATGCATGAAAAAATAAATGAGAAACTTTCCTGACTCAGATGTCTAGGGTTGGTGGTGCAATCTTGTGGTTGCAAAAAGAAGACCTTCCCCAGAATCAGAGTCAGGAGTGCAGCTATATGTAGGCGCTCAATTGATTATAGAGTTTTTCAAGTGGTACAGGTGAGGTGAAGGAGCAAGTGTTCTAGAGAGGAGCGGCAGAGGGTGGTCCAGAGCAGAGTGTGGTAGATGAGTGGAAATTGAAGTTTGTAAAATAGAAAATGAGAAAAGTAGATAGATAAGAAACATGAGAATGAGGGAAAATTTATTAAGTAAGAAGAATGATTTTAGCATGATGTTCAGAGTGTAAAACAAAGAAGTTCCAACACTCTCCCCTGCCTTTTCTCATCATGGAGATTTTTTAGAATGGGTAGGTTATCCTTGTCATTGTAACCTGATCCTGACCCAAGTAATCCATCATCTTTTATCCTGGGTATATCTATGATTTCCCCTTGATCTTTGAGCCTCCATACTCAAAAATCTGATCCGCACTTCTGTGGCCCTGTCCCTTATCACCAACCAATGGCCTTGCGGGTTGAAAAAGAAAATATTTATTTGGATTCTTTGAGTGTTTTATACCACTCCTTGATCCCTTTTTCAAACAATGATGGTATTGATCATTCCTTGATTGTCTTTCTGGAACCAGTCACTTTTGACTGAGAGGTTTTATTAAGATTAAAACTGGAGTGTTAAACCTCCCTGTATTTCCTCAAAGTTGCATTTTGCCACGCTATTCTCAAGTTCCTTGAGAAGTTTTGGGTAATTCTTGTTTGAATTTGTTATTGATTTGCTTCTAGAGCTTCACTAAACTAATTGCTTTGTTTTTGAAGCCACCCACAGTTATCTGGTACCCTTCAAGCGCTTGATTGCAGTGATTTGGGAAGGGTCATTGAGAACCTGGAGGTTTTTTGGTTTTGAGTTGATCAATCCCAAGATTCTGCTGACAACCAAAGTTATTAGCTTGTGGGTGTTTTTACATTCAACTGCCTTTTTCTATTGAACCATGAAACTACTATAACTTATTCTGTTCAAGTCTTTTCACATCACCATCTTCCCTCAGATAGCATTGTCTTCCATAGCTATTGTTTACTACCAATTTTATCTTTTCCCATAAATTCCTCATTTACAAGGTTCTGGACCTTGACTCTGGTTACATTCAAATATTTTTGTAACACTCAGGAGGGAAGCCTAAAAATGCACCTTTAACCTCCACAGAACTGCATTTGGCCAGCACCATTTGGAGTCTTACACCCTGAGATCAGGAACTGCATCACGGGCTGCGCGCTCAGCTTTGGGTGCAAAGTAGGCTCAGCATTGGGTGCGTGGCTGGCTCAGAAAAAACTTCTGCGGGAGCAGCCTCCAGTGTGCTTTCATCTCAGCACCTTCTGTGGCAGTTCAGAAATCTTCTACAGGGAAACAGACCAAGAAAAATAGTGTCTCTGGTTGGGTTCTTGGATACCACTAGTTTGGGGAAGCAGGAGCAGGAAATTTGGGCGGGGGACATCAGGGGAGGAAACCAAAAGAAGGGCGTGTTGGGCAGATGGGGATAGGAATGGTGGGACTCTGAGTAGGGTTCATGCAAGGATGTGCCATGAGAAGTACAAACCTGGATGAATGTAATGGCAGGCAGACTGTTAGGGATGGAAGGGATGGAGGTTAGGGTTTTTTCCAGTTATTTTTGTACCACGGTTAAGGTTGAAAGGGGGGCTCTTATGCCTTTCTCTTAACTTTGAGTTGTAGATAGATTACCATAGAATATGGAGGCAAGCTCCCACACCGCTTGGAAGGAAGGAAGTAACCCATCTCTCATTCTATCTCTCTCTTTCTCTGTTGGGTGGTTGGTTTAAAGGTGAACTTAACTACTGACAGACACTTGGGACCAATAACTTCCAATATTGAGGGAAACGTCTAGGGGTATTCACCTCTTGTTTCCACATCTGGGGGTCTGGAAAGTGTGGTGGTTATTTAAAGAGACAGACCCCAGTAGAACAAACAGTCTTCTGAATAGAGGGCTCAGCAGTGGGCAGAGGCAGGTTCCGCAGAACAATAGGTTTGAAAAGTAGAATGTAGCTAGTTTCCTACTCCAATGGAGGAAACGCGGGCTCAGAAGCTGTGCAGTTGGGGGTTCCGCAGCACAAAAGGTTAGCTGAGTCTGGGTTTTTTCCTGTTGCCAAAGAAATAGATTGAGTTTTGTCTTTTGTAGAATCAATAACCAGAGTTTTGCCTTTTGCAGAATGGTACTTTTGGTTGGTAACTATCCTCTTCCGCACTTATGGATTTTGGAGTAAGAATGCAAAAGCAGGCAATCAGAACTATGCATTGTATGTCCAAAAAGCTGACTATTCAGTATGCATCAGGATGCGGGGAGAATTTAATCTTTGGGGAAATCAAACACTCAAATTGAGGAGGCAGAATCAGATCAACTAGGATTGATAAGGAAGATAGACAGGGGTCTTGTCAGCTTGCTACTGTTACAGAGCAATCTTCAAAAGTAACAATATAAAATAAAAAAATAAATAAAAATATATGAAGGAAGAAATAGTCTTATAATATTATTTCATATTTGTATTCTCCACCAATACTAAGGTAGGGTCACTCACTGACACCTATCCCAAAATCCCACTCCTTGTATTTTTAAATAATTAATGAAAAATAACACAAGGCACGGCTTTGAGATTTTGGCCATTTTGATATTTCACATAAAACCCAATTTATAAGTTTCACAGTGAAAATTTAGTCAGAATATGTCAATTCTGTATATTTGAGGAGTTACGTGAAGAAAAGTGATTTGTCACAATTTCTGCATCCAGCCATGGCAACTGAGATCCCTGTGTGCGGCTGAGAAGCAGCACCGTCACCTTTTATCTAAATTACATTACAGGCCATTTACACATTCCTGGGCATCTGACAAGTACGCAGCCGTGGGACTATGGGCTAGATTGACAGTCTGACACTGGGAGACTGGAAGTACCACCTAAAAATGCTACTACCCAGATGGAGACATGCCACATATGTAATAAATGTCTCCATGGGTGAAGTATGATTAGAAACCTACCTAATGACTAAAAAGATACATAAAAACACCTTTTACAGATTTTTACTAAATATAATGAGAAAACATGATAAATGTTGAAAATAGATAACAACAGCTTGAGAAATCTCTTGAAATATTTTAAATTCGTCAATGTGAGAGCTTCAAGTTATCAATATGACTGTGGCACACTAAGGAAATTGAATATGTAAAAATATTAAATATATTCCCACAGAATATATTTTTGATCAATTAATATAAGTGCATAAAAAAAATTTTGAAAATAAGGACCAAAATCATTGTTATAATTCTGTTCCCATCACTCAATGCATAATGAGAACTTGTCTTAAATCATTTTATCTGTAGGAATGTCTACTAAGAAGAAATATCAAAAACATTGGAATATTTACTAAGGATAATTCATGAAATAAGGGTCATGTGGATAAATAAGGTGTTATTCACATACCCATAACTCAATTAAATAGTAAAATGATTCAATTATCCTGTGGATATAGATGCTACCCGTGTTATAGCACAATGAAAACATGATGGGCTACCACTGATTACCCTGCTAGCCTTAGAATCTGTACCTTTGAGCCCCTATATCCCTCAGAAGGACAGTAGTGGGACCCAAAAGATATAAATAAAGGAACCTTTTTGAGGTTATTGAGACCCAAGACCCAGTTATATATATATCCAGACACCTTTCAAAAGTGATCAAGTATTAAAAAAGATAAGTGAGTGATTTAAGGCTTTAGTATGATTAATATGATCCATCCCAAACCTACTTTTGTCAATTTATGCTGCTGAACAACATTCAACCCCAGTAACAGGTTTAAACCCATCAGTAAATGTCCCAAAAAGGTACCCTAAAGATTTAATACTATACCAGTGAGTTGATTATCCTTTTTCTGTTGTGGAAGCTTGGTCACAAAGCCCTGCCACTCCACCATATATTATATATATATATATATTATCTTTGGGCAATATCTCCATTAAGAATATAAATTGAAGGTTCCAAAGTAACCAGGCCTGTGGATTTAAAAGTTAATTCCCTGAAGAATAGGTTTTAGAGATACCCAATATCATTGTGGCCCCTCCTTCAATTTCTTTAATAATAAGTTAATTAATATTGATTATCAATAATCATTAATATCCAAACCATATTGCCTTGCATTTGCTTTATCCAAATATTTTTTGGATTATTGATGAATTTTTATGATGATATATTTATTATTTATTCTATCACCTCTGTTAGATAAAAGGTAGCAAGGACCTTGGAATCCAGGAGGCTGACAGGCCTTCCATTATGCTTTCTGAAGGATTGATGGGGATCTTCTGTCTGCAGGATTGATGGGGATCTGCTAAGAAAGGTTGTTGGTGATCTGTCCTTGGCAATAAATTTGCGCAAATTGATTGGTGAGTTCAACAAATTTTGCAGGAAGTCAACAGATTGGCTAGGAGAATAAGGACTAATAGTGGGCCAGGTCATTGTGGAGCATGTTAGAGAGGCGGTGTGGTATCATTATATAGCCTTGGGTTGGGAACTGCGTTGCGGCTTGCGTTCTCAGCCTTAGGTAGGACAGGCTTAGAACACTGGGCGCGGCAGGCTGCAATCTGCTTGGATGTTACGGACCAAGGAAAGGAGTTGGCCCAACCAAGTTTGTGGAGCGGCTAGTTTGGAAGGTAAGAGTGGGGAAATTGCAGAGGTTATAAAAGTGGGGAGGGTGTGCGCAAGCACACACCTACCTGTGGGTACTGGGAAAATCAAGATGGCGCATTGGGCAGATACAGACAACAAGCAAGGAGGATGCTGTGGAAAGTAAGAGAGAACTTCTCCCCTAGTTATCCTGAAGTTTGGAAGCAATGGTCTCAGCGTCTGTAAGGTTAAGGATGCTCCTTTATTCTTAAGAAAGGGAGAGAGAGAGAGAGAGAGAGAGAGTAAAAAAAGATGAAAAATTCCTTCCCTTCCTTTTCCTTTCCTGCGCCCCCAATCCAATGATAAGATGAAATGATAAGAGCTGGGGTTGAGAGCACGGACTTTATGCCCACACTCTCAACCCAACCTAAGTACAAGCGCAATGACAGCCCAACAACAAGTGTAAAAGAAACCCTAGGCCCAGAAACCTAGCCTAACCCTAATCCATTCCCTGCCCGCTTACTGTTACTTACAACCAGTTTGTCCTTCTCATGAGGTGGCCCTCTGCCGGGCCCTACTTGGAGCCCCCTGCTTGTCCGTATCTGCCAAGCGCGCCAAATTATTCCCTGCCCTGCAGGTTGGCCTGCGCCTATAGCCCCAATCTCCCCAAACTAGCTGCCCAAAAACCTGGTCGGGCCAGATTGATTTTTGGGTTTGTAATTTCCGAGCAGTCTGTGGCCCGCCACATCCAATCAAGCCCAACCCTTGCCTGGTATGCCAAGCCCCGCAGTGCCTACTGCTCAGCCTGCTACAGCTGCTGCTGAGACCGCGCGGATCCGAGTGCTGAGCCTGACCTACCACATGCTGAGCGCGTTGACCGCAGCATGGTTCCCAATCCAAGGCTATATAACAACACCACAAGGCGTGCAAGGGGGGGCCAATACCTGGGAACAGGGGAATCACCCCCTGCGCCTGGCGGATACAGACAACACGGGGGGCTCCAAGTAGGGCATGGCAGAGGGCTGTGTCATGAGAAGAACAAACCAGATGTGCGTAACGGTGGGTGGTATGGGATTTGGTGGTATGGATATGGGTTAGGGTTAGGCTAGGGCTTCTTTCACTATTTTTTGTTGGGATGTCATTGCGTTTTTACTTAGTTTAGGGTTGAGAGTGAGGAAATAAACTCTGCACTCTTGGGCTGGGTTGGAAGGGGGAGACCATCAGACACGGAAAGGAAACAAAAAGGGAAGGAATATGGAACATCATCTGTTTTTCTCTTTTCTTTAAAGCCATCTCTATTTCCCTAAAACTCAAAACAGGCATTTTAAATCCTTTCAGATGCAGGAGAAATTTAACTTCCAAATCTTGGGGAATTTATAGGAGGGATCCTCCTATTCTTTCCAAAGCAGTGTAGGAAGTCATTCTTTTTTAATTTCATTTTGTTTCAGAATTTGCAATTTTGGGGTTGTATATAAAAGGATTTGTCTGTATAGGGTATTAGGGGGGGGTATTGTATCATGGACAGAGATTCTGATCATACCGCAATGGATTTTTATTGTCTTGATTGTATATTAGAGTATTTTTTTACCATTAGTGTCTTCTGTGTGTAAAGGTCCTAATATTTGCCTCTTTCAGTTAGCTAGGAGTTATTTCAGGGAATAGTTCAGGTGCAGAGCTTGTTGGGGAGTCTGTGCTAGTTTATTAGTTTTATTTCATTGCAAGTTAGTTAAGGGAGTTTCTGTAGGATGTGGAGCGGAACCTGAGGCATCTATTTTGGTGCCAAGTGGGTATTTTAACTAAAGGGCTAGAGAGGTATCTGTTACCAGAGTGGGATTGGTGCGGACATTAAGTGTAGCACATAAATACTTTCCACAAATTTGGGGGTCTGGCATGGAAAGTCCTTCATGTCGCTAATTACCACCTCAGCCAGGGCATGATTTCAATCTAATATTTTTTTTTATCATTCATTATGGGATCCCCAATGATTGGAAATTTTGGGGCTGGAACAAGCGGGAGCTCCCTTCCCACTCATTGAACAGGGGGGGAAGCAGGCGCTATTTACCAGCAATGTCCAGGTCAAACCACTAGTCTGGTGGCTCCACCTTCAAGAGCAACCACTTGAGGGTGATTGATGTACAAGGTTCCAGAGGAAAATCCAAAAGGTCCTGGGGCAAGGATTCAAACAAGGGATTATCCCACAGTTATTTTCTGCCTAGAGGACATTCATTGTTTTCTGGACTTGTTCAAGAACGGAGCCAATAGCAAAGGAGCAAACAACATGGAATGGGTTTGGAAAACTGTGAATTTTATTCCCAACAAGGAGGACTTGGGGGATGTGGAGGATATGGAAGCTTACCAGGAGAGGGATTGGGAGAATTTTCAGAGAGAAATAGTAGAGAAGTGGGGGGAAAGGGAGCAGAGTTTCGGGAAGTGGATCTCAACCTTCTGGAATCCAAGACAGCAAAGGCGGGAGGATTATCCTCTAGAACATTTTTTGGTGTGTAATGTTCCTCATTTGATTGTATAATAAAGTACCTTTTCCTCAACAAGATTTTGGCGGAGAACACAGGATTTTTCAAAAGGACCTTCATCCAGGGACTCAGTGCAGAGTTAAAAGGGAGTTTCCATAGGAATCTTTACAACAGCGGATTGACCAATGGTTGTGGGATGGCAGAGTATTTCTCCTTACAGACATGAAGGATATTTGAGTGGAAGTTTTGGGAGAGTTGAAACTTGTGGAAATCATTGAGGAGGACCCAAAGAAGCCGGAAAAGGAGGAATTTCATTTTAAGTGGGTAAAGGGACTGGTATTTCCAAAGGAAACTGCGGAGATGACGGAAATATTTAACAAAATGGACTCTTCTTAAAGAAGGCCGTGGTTAAACCTGCTGCAAAAAAATTGGAGAAACCCAAGACATATACTACTCATGCACCTTGAAAGGATTAAAAGTCTTGCGTCTATTGGTGTTACTATTTTTTGGAGGAAAGGCATATAAAGAGATTGTGCAAGTACCTGAGTAGTGATGTTAAGAACAAGTTTGCGCGGACTGACGGAAGGGATTGTTTTTAACCCTCTGGAGGAATTATATAAACCCTCTCCAAAGGACTTGGTTCATGCAGTGGCCAAAAAAAAGGAGGCAAAAACTTTGGCGGGGTACACTGTTCCACTATCTTGGGAACCCCCGTGGGTGGCAGTCCCATCCAACAAAAGGAGAATGGATGTTGATTCTCCACCACCTGCAAAGGCTCTTGAACTGGTGGTAGTGGTCAAAACAGGAGGATATTGCAGGAAGTCTGGAGAAGTGGCACAGAGGATTTGCGCAACAGACCACCTGGTTTCTCTGACCTTGAAAGAAAAAGCATCCATTTCACCAGTAATTGCAGAAGAGATGGTAGAGTTCTTTCAGCAGTATATGGGGAATAAGGAGGAAAACCCAAATTCCAAGGAGGGGGAATGGGTAGGTTCTCTTAATGCGGGATTAAATGACCTGGGGGTGGAAGGGCAAATGATGTGCCCTTTGGGGTATGTGGAGATGCAAATAGCAGGCAAGCAATGTCAGGCCATGGTGGATAGCAGATTGATGGTAAGTTTCCTCCCATCCTGGTTGGAAAAATATGCAGGTTTGGTCCAGCATAACGCAAATATTGGGTTACAGACATTGAGTTGTTTTCAAGGTTTTCTCTGAGGGAGGAAAATATAAGCCGGTATCAAAGAAGGTGCAACTGCAAAACAAACCAATGCCACAGGATTTGAACCCTCCAATGAAGCCAAGGAGGTGGTTGCAGGACCCATACAAGTTGCTGCTGACTCTAAAGGGATTTGGGATGGATGGAGCAGGCATATTTAAGGAACAGATGAAAGAGCTTAAATTTGGACTAAAAGGGTGGCTTAGTAAGGAGGAGATTGGAGTGTTGCAGGCAGTAATTGCCATCAGGAGGAAGGCACTAGCCTTTTTCCCGGAGGATCAGTGTGGAAACTGCAAGGGATAATGGGTTATTTAGCAAATAGCTTTCTGGGAGTCACTAGGAGGGGAATTTATTCTAAAGCTACTCTTGAATAGATAGAGGTAAGCTAGGATGGTTTTGAATTTCCTGCCGTTCTGAACTATACTAAGTCTGCACAATAATTTTTTTTATTAATGGCTGGTTTTATTTGAGACTTAAAATAGGTCTCTAATCATACCAGGATGAATTATTAAAAGAGAATTTGATGAATGGGAAGATTATTCAAAGTTGGATTAAATTCTTGGCAATCTTCCACCAATTAATAATCAAGAATCTCTGACTTTTTCTGACTATTTTTCCAAATTAAAATTAAAGGGTTTAAGAGTTTACTAAAAGGGGTTAACCAGTAAGAGGAAACAAGAATGTGTTTTCCCACAGGAAGCTGGGCAGAAAAAAAGCTTGGTTGGGTTTTCTGTTGTGCCCCTCATTTTTTATAAATTTACTGATTGAACAAAAAGGGGTTTTCCTCTTAATAATGGTTGCTGAATAACAGGTCTTCTCTCAAGAACAATTATTCAAAGAAACCTGGGGTTGTTTCAAATGCTCAATAATAATTTTGTCTTTGATACTTTATTGCCTTTTGACTTGATTCTGGTTCACTTATAATCTGGTGCTAGGTAGGTTGGGCTTAGGCCATGCTATTATAGGGGCAGATAACACTCTAGACAACTTGGGTATGTAAAAAGAACCCCTCTTAAATAGAAAAATAATTCCTCAGAGGATGATCAGGGCTCCCTTGAGGACGGTTCTGATCCTCTCTCTGCACTGTTGGGGCACAGGAGGTTACAGTTACATGAGGAAATAATGATGGTGAGAAAACATGTGAAACAAGCCAAGAGATAGCTTTATTTTTTAGTAGAAATTTTTATAGAAAGGCAAATATGAGGAAAAGGCTGAGATTGGTAAGTTATGAAGGCTTCTGGGTGCTTATCTTTGTGAAAAAACATAGGAACTTACATGTTTGCCACATATAGGTGTAATCCAAATGGGATGCACATACAGGCCTTTAAGGCCCATTAATCAACCACATGTATCACACGGGCCTGTGTGGATGTCACAGATTTGGGGAAACTGGCCTCAAAACTTGTGAAATAGGCCATTTGGTACACAAATATCATGGGCCTGTTGGGATGGATGGGCCACCCCAGCCAAATGGGCTTGTATGGGCATTATTGGGCCCAAGTTTCATTTTGGACATACTGGGCCAGCCGGGTTGGCCCACAAAAGTTGTCATTTTGTGGGTTTGGGATGGGGCTGCCTGTTGGGGCCATTTCCTGGGTTGCAGCCTGCTTGGGGCCACTTTTTCTTGCACTTGGCCCATTTAGGGACCCAGCAGCCCACATGGGGCCATTGTATGGGGTAGAGAGACTCCAAATGGAGTCCCCCAACCCTGGTTGCTTGCAGCCAGGGCTGACAGCCCTAGCTCCCTCCCCTCCCCTCACTTGCCATTGCAAAGGGGAGGAAATGTGGCTGGCTGGAAAAAGCCAGCTAGAAACTGGTGTGGTGACCAATTTGGGACCACTCAAAAGAAAAGGGAAAATTTTCATCTTTTTTAAATAAATAATCTTTTATCTGTCATCAAAAAAAAAAAAAATTGTTGACCCTTCAAGCTTGCCCTCCCGTTTGTTGGTTGGAATTAAAGTCACCTCCAAGAATCTCCAATTTGCGCTTCTGATCTTTACAAAAGGAATTTGGACTTCTTCCATCACCCATAATGATGAGCATTCCTTCCGCTCCACCATCTGGTCCATCCGCTCAGTGAGTTTCCATCTTGGATCCAGAACTCTCATATAAGAGCTAATCTTCCCATACCATCCACCAATCATCCATCATCCTTGCGCATCATCTTGCTCATTATCCCCCGCAGTTCACTTTTTTCCACACCAAGAATCATTGCTTGTTCATCACTAGTTATTGCCCTCATCATCATCCTCTTCTCAGTAATCCGGCTCATGCTGTTTTCATCCTCATCATCCTCTCCCACCGGTCAACCGCGCTGTTTGTTTGGTTCTTGCGTGCAGTTTTCCATTGTTAAACAGAAACAACCCATTTTGTCATTGTAACGCACAAGTGTCCACAGACGGGCGCAAGCAACAGATGGGGGTGAGATCTTCTCAAAACCAATTGCAGAAAGATTTTCAGGGAGGACCAGACTTCCCTGATCCCTTCATTTTTTTTTAAAAAAAAACATTTGCTGTCATCTTTGTCATCCAACTGTAAATAGTCTACAGGGTCTCTTGCCCATAAAAGGAGGAGCTCTCCCCTGCCTTTTCCAGAGCATAAATTGATCTAGGGGTCTATCATCTATCAATATATCTATCATAATCCATCAATCATCCTTTTCCTGGGTAAATCTTTGATTTCCCTTGATCCTTGAGCATCCATACTCAAAAATCTGATCTGCCCTTCTGTGGCCCTGTTCCTTATCACCAACCAGTAGCCTTTCTGGTTGAAGAAGAACACATTAACCTGGATTCTTGAGTGTGTTATACCACTCCTTGATCCACTTTTCAACCATACTGGTCTTGATCATTCTTTGATTTTCCTTCTGGAAACAGTCACGTTTGACTGAGAGTTTTCTTTAAGCTTGAAACCCGGAGTTTTAAACCTCCCTTATTTCTTTGAAGTTGAATTTTTCCATGCTACTCTTGAGTCCCTTGAGAAGTTTCAGGTTATTATTGTTAAAATATTTCATTTCTTGGCTTCTAGGTCTTGATAAGACAAAATTCCCTGTTTTGTACATAAACCCACAGTTATCTTGTACCATTCAAGTGCTTGATTGCAGATAGTTGGGAAGGTTCATTAAGAACCTGGAGGTTTTTTGGGATTGAGTTGATCTTTCCTAATGTCCTGCTGACAACAAGAGTTATCAGCTTGTGGTTGTTGTTACTTACAGCTGCCTTGTTCTATTGAACTCTGAACAAATTTTAACTTATTTTGTTCAAGTCTTTTCCCGCACCATCTTGCCTCAGATAGTGTTGTTTGAAGCTACCAATTAATATTCAACTCATCTCCTTCCAATTGATTCATTATTCACAAGGTTCTGGACCTTGATATTTGTTACATTTAAATATTTTTGTGACACTAAGGAGGGCAGCCTAAAAAGCACTTTTACCCTCCACAGAACTGCCTGCGGCCAGCACTATTTGGAGTCTTACACCAGTCAGTGTGGGGGGGATTTAATCACCCCCCACCCATCTGAGGTAATGAGTGGTGCACTCTCCCGCCCACTTACAAGGGGGAGGGGCCCAGGGCTGTGGGGATTTGATACCCCCCAGCCCACTCAAACATTTATACAGACCAGGCTGCTGCAACAAGGTGACCAGCATTGGGTGGGACCTGATCACACCCCCAGAAAGGAGGGGCCATCTCCCCCCCCCTTCACCAAAGGGGAGGAGCAACAACCCTGGGAGGGGATTGGGCCACCTCCCCAGGGTAAATTGATGTTATCAACAATGAGGGGGGATCTGACCACCCTTTTAAAAAGACTAGTTGAGACTGCCGCTGCAACCAATGTGGTTGTGGAGGAAATTACAGTGCTAGACCGCCATGGGGGGGGTATTTAATAACCTCCCCCCTCAAATGTGAGATTAGAGGGGGGGAACACATGTCAGTTGGACTGCCACCCCCCCTGGTGTGTGAGTAGCACCAAGTCACCCTCCCTTGAGGGGTGCCTAGTCTGATTGGTGAGTGTGACACACACAATGGCCAAGGAGGGGCTGGTGGGATAGGCTGGGGTTCATGGAGACCACCCCAGCCATAACTAACCAATGAATAGTAGTTAGTAGGGAACAAAAGGGCCAATCCATGCCAGTTGGACTTTATGGGTCCATCCAGGCGCGTTTCCACCAGCCACAGGGGCTGAGTGGGGCCAACTGCGCCCCTGACTTGGTATGTAACCATGCAAGGCTACTTCTAGAGCTAGTAGAGCCCTTTGAGGGCAAACCTTTTGAATTTTCTCTTTTTGTAAGATGAGCCCACATGAGGGCCAATCTTTTGTACTTAAGGAGCCCTTCTCCCTGCTGTTTTCCATCATATCTGTTTGAATTCATCCAATTAATTATAAAAAGTATTTCCCCATTGTGAGAGTCCATTAGGATTTACATACACAAGGTTTCCAGCATTTTTTTTGCTTTAATTAATGCTCCTTCTTCCACTAAGCTAATTTCTGGGCATAATTTTCACACATTATAAGTATCAGGCTATATTGGATCCACTTTTGGGATCCATGTGTTGAGCTGATGGGAATAGAAATGCTCACAATGATCAATGAGGATATGCAGAGGAGAAGGCAGAAAGAAGGATTATTGATTTCAGACACAGTACACAAAATAAAAGAAAAGAAAGATAAGATGAGAAATAAAGAAATTAAGAATAGACTTACCTGATGATATGCAGAGGAGAAGGCAGAAAGAAGGATGAGAGAAAAACCTTCAATCTGACTCCGCCTCTGTCCTCAGGTAGTGATGAGCAGGTGAGTGTCACATATTGTGACATGTTACTTGAGAGCAGATTATGCGCGCAACAGTCAATGAGATGTGAAATTAAATGAGAACAGGAACAAAGAAACATGACATGATGAGAAGGAGATGAGACATAACAAAAAGGAAAAAAGGAAAAGACAATAAAAGGAAAAGACAGGAAAGAATAAGACAGAAAGGAAAGGAAAAAAGGAAAAGACAAGAAAAGGAAAAGACAGGAAAGAATAAGACAGAAAGGAAAAGGAAAAGAACAGAAGTGTGACAAAGAACAGAAGTGTGACATGGATTTATTCCAACACCCCCCCTTGCTGACCACAGCCAATGAGCCCAAAGAGTTGTTGATGAGAGCCAAGCAGGATGCGGGACAGAGGTTTGGTCAGCATATCGGCCAGCATATTTTTTGTACCGACGTGTATGATGGAGAAGACTGCACATTTGACACATTCACGGATGAAGTGATGACGGGCGTCGATATGTTTTGTCCAAGAGTGATGCTCGGGGTTCCTAGCAAGAGCTTCTGCACCTTTGTTGTTGAAAAAAAGAGGAACTGGGGAAACATTGCGAACTTTAAGCTCAGAGAGGACGTTGCGCAGCCTGAGGCCTTCCTTTCAGCAGTCGGATAGCGCCTTGTATTTGGCCTTGGTGCTGGAGAGAGAGACCGTTGGTTGTTTCTTCGATTTCCATGAGATGGCACTGCTCCCGATACGGAAAGTGTATCTGGATGTTGACCGGCGATCCCCTTTATCCTCAGCCCAATCGGAGTCAGAGAAACCGGTCAGAGTTAGATTGGAACCACCAAGAGTGAGGCAAAAATTGCTGGTGGTTCTCAGGTATTGAAGAATTTGAACCGCAGCATTCCAGTGAGCAAGGGAGGGATCCTGTAGGAACTGAGACAATCTGTTGAAGGCAAAAGCTACTTCGGGACGAGTACATTGTGAGATCCACAGCAGAGATCCAATCAGCTGATTGTATTGGGGTGGAGAGCGGGGTTCATTGGGATCGCGCTTGACAAGATCCTTGAAACAAGAATCGGTTGGAGTACGAACTGTGCGGGGATCATTGGAGAGGAAGGACTTGTAGGTTGAGATTATGTAGTGACTTTGACCAATAGATACTGTGCAATCTTGTAGGTTCCGAGCGATTGATATTGACAGGAACAGGGAAATATTTTCATCAGAACCCACTTTGAAGCTTTTACCAATGGCGGAGACAAAGGAGGTGACAAAGGAAACTGTCCCAACTACAGCTAGATCATCCACATGAGCGGTGATAGCTCCCACGAGACAGCCGTCCGACAGCTTGAAATAGAGAGATGGATTGTAGGAGGAGCGGGACAAGCCAAGAGAAATGAGTGCCAAATTGAGCTCGCGATTCCACTCGCGTGGCAATTGCTGGAGACCGTAAATGGCCCAAGTGACTCTGCAGACCCAATCAGGGTGGAGAGGATCCTTGAAACCGGGCGGTTGGCTCATGAACACAGGTTCATCAAGGTGGCCGTTCAGAAAAGCTTTTTTGAAATCCAGCTGACGACCAACCCAACTGTGGTGACCAAGAAGACTGAGGAGCAAGCGTAATGTTTCAAGGCAAAGGGTGGGGGCAAAAACTTCAGAGAAGTTGAGACCGCCCACCTGAGAAAAACCCATGGCCACAAGACGGGCTTTAAGTTTGATGAACGAGCCACCAACGCAACGTTTCACCTTAAACACCCACTTGCATTGGATGATCTTCCGGTTTTTGGCAGGGGGTACCAGAACCCAGGTGTTCATGCCTTTGAGAGAGGTTATTTCTTCCTGAGCTGAGAGTATCCAGCAATGGCGGTGAGGGGAACGGAGTAGTTGTTTCCAGGTCTTGGAAGCAGTGAGATAGTCCTTCACGGAGGTGGACCTGGAGTAGTGACCAAAACGCTTGGGAGGATGGGAAATGCAGGAGGAAAGACAAGGCAAGGGGGAAGGGGAGGGAGGAACAGGCAAGGAAGTTGTGGGGACAAGATTGGGAGATATTGGGTCAATGGGCGGAGGCGTAAGGGAGAGAGGGGGAAGAAAGACTGAGTCATTGGAGTGAGAGTTGCTGGGGGATCTAATGTGATTGAAAGCGGAAGTGAGAGAGGATGGTTGGGGAACGGATTCAGGTGGAGGAAAAGATTCAAGGACATCGTGCAATGCAGGCTGATTAGGCTGGTATTCACCAGAATCAGAAGCGGTTGGAACTGGATTCGGAACAGGAGAAGAAGGGGAAACTGGGGAAGGGGGAGGGGGATAATTGGGAGTGGACAAGGGAAGAGATGGTGGGGAAGGAAGAGGTGGGGGGGTGGGCGTCAAAGAGGAGTGTGGAGAAGGAGAGGAAGTTGGAGAGGGGATGGAATTGTGATTGGGATGAGGCCATGGCAGATGAGTACCAACAATGGTTGTAGGATGGGGTTCATTTTGAATCGAGCGCCCCTAGGGGAAAATTTTATTGTCAAAAATACAGTCTCTGGATTTGATGGTTTTCTTTGTTTCAAGGTCCAAGAGTCTGTATCCCAAATGATTGTACAGATAGGATAGGAGAATGGATGGTCAAGCTTTCATTTCCAGCTTGCTTCTGTTAGCCTCGGGTACTTTTTACCAAACTAGGCAACCAAAAGGGTGAAGGTAGGAGGGATTGACTTCTGGATGATTGAGGATTGAGTTGGGAGAAACAAAACCTTGAGGGGTCTTGCACGGGTAGGAGTTATAGGCGTGTAGGCAGTTTTTAGGGCATCTGCCCAGTAGGATTTGGGGAGGTTTGATGCTGAGAGAGAGCATCAAATGAGATTTGATATTCTATTTTATCATTCCGCGACACCATTTAGTTGAGGGGAATGAGGTGGACCTGGTTTGTGTACAATTCCTTTTGATGAGAGATATGATTTCATTTGTAGATGGACGTATTCTCCTCCATTGTCTGACTTTAGCAATAGTATCTTGCAGTTGAATTGATTTTCAAAGAATGAAATGAATAGTTTTGTTGAGGAAAAGACATCTGATTTAAGAAAAATTGGGTATGCAAACATGGCCTTTGAGCAATCATTGATGAAGGTGACAAAATATTTGTAACCTTCTATCGAGACAGTTTCAAAGCTACACACGTCTGAATGGATGATTTGTCCGGGTTCAGTGGATCTGTGGCTTAAACAAGATTGGAACGGGGTTCTCGTCATCTTCAATTGTACGCAGATTGGACATTGTTGCACTTTGAGTTTGTTGTTTGTTTCTGGCGACAATCCATGAGTCTTGAGGTATTTCTGAAGGGACTTCAGATTTAGGTGAGATAACCTACAGTGGTAACCAAAAAGAGAGTTGTCAGGCGAGTATGAATTGGCTGAGAAAGTCAATTCTTCTTTGCTTACTGTGCTTTGAGGTAAGTAGTACATATTTCCTTTTTGGTAACCAGTTTGAAGCGTCTTTTGATTCAGATTTGAGATTGATCTGCTGAGGATCTTGCATTTGTCCTTTGTGAAAACAACTATAAATCCGGAATTGCATATGTTGGAGACAGATAGAAGTGGTTTGTGAAGCTTTGGAACAACTAGAGCTTTCATTGTACAGAATTTGAAGGGAATTGATCCTTTCTCCTTAGCTGTGATTATCGATCCATCCGCAAGTTTAACCAAGGTGTTGTCTTGCTTACTGTTCTCAATTTGTTGTTCATATGGGGTCATCGATATGGAGAAGCCTGAGTTGAGATTGAAATGGTGAGTGTTTGATAGATCCAAAGATGATAGGTTGCACCTGGCGGAACCAGCGTGAACGATGATTTGAGAATCTGAGAAATCATCCAACTCTGATTTGTCATTATTTTCATTGCTTTTGACCTTGCTCAGGTTCGCGTTTGCTGTTTTTGAAAATCCAGTTTGCTTATTCTTTGATTTGAAATTTGTTCATTTCATATAGTTTATGGCTTTGTGTACGTCCGGGCATCTGGCAAAAGTGTGTCCCTTGGACTTGCAGAGAGTACAAAAATAGGTTCTCTGAGTTTCCGTACCTCTTCTGTTCGGGATGTTTATTCTAGAGACAGTAGACGACGCCAATTTGGCTGAATTCACTAGTGCATCCTTTAGCAAGGAGAGTTTTTCTCTGTATGACACTATTTCGGAGAGATGTGCAGTCATATCTTTATTTTTTAGTTTTGTGAGAAGTAACTTGCGTAGCCAATTCATTTGACCTCCTGAAGAGCTGTCCTGATGGGCGTCACGAAGTGCATTCCACATGCCAAGAGCGCTTTCTTCATATTTCCTTATAAATTGGAAATTTGATGGGTTTATTGATCTTGATATGACCAAGCAAACAGCGAGATTGTCTCAAGTCCATGTTTCTTGATTGCATTTTTGTGATTTGTTGTCGTTTAGAAGATAACCTACTCCAGAAGCTCTGAAATGAATTCTGAGAATCATCGCCCAGTCTAAGTAGTTGGAATCCAAACCGGGAGTGTTGAGTGGGTTAATTGGTGGTGTTTTTAGCACCTGATGTGAGTTGGTGTTTTCATTCATTTTTCAACACGTGAAGTGACGGATCCTTTGCTTTATTTATTTGATTGTTGAGGTGGCTCTGGGCTCATAACCTGTTGAGCTGATGAGAATAGAAATGCTCACAATTATCACTGAGGATGTGCAGAGGAGAAGGCAGAAAGAAGGATGATTGATTTCAGACACAGTAATCAAAATAAAAGAAAAGACAGATAAGATGAGAAATAAAGAAATTAAGAACAGACTGACCTGAGGATATGCAGAGGAGAAGGCAGAAAGAAGGATGAGAGAAAAACCTTTGATCTGACTCCGCCTCTGTCCTCAGGTAGTGATGAGCAGGTGAGTGTCACATATTGTGAAATGTAACTTGAGAGTGGATTATGCGCACAAAAGTCAATGAGATGTGAAATGAAATGAGAACAGGAACAAAGAAATATGACATGATGAGAAGGAGATGAGACATAACAAAAAGGAAAAAAGGAAAAGACAAGAAAAGGAAAAGACAGGAAAGAATAAGACAGAAAGGAAAGGAAAAAAGGAAAAGACAAGAAAAGGAAAAGACAGGAAAGAATAAGACAGAAAGGAAAAGGAAAAGAACAGAAGTGTGACAAAGAACAGAAGTGTGACATGGATTTATTCCAAAACCATGTGTGTCTGTTTTAATTCTGGCTTCTTTATAGTACCTTACTTTTCGGAGAAGATGTCTTTAATTCAAGAATCCAGCTATGCCAAAATTATTCTGAATAAGTCAGATGCTTTATTGTTGGGAAATGGTTATGGATATTAATCTTGACAAAATTTTTTGTGGTAAGTTGATGAGGAATGATGAAGATTCAGATCTGTTCTGAGGTAAAGAAAAAGTCTTACCATCCCATTGAGGCACTTGTGATAAGATTGCAACAAGATAGCTTAGAACTGAAAACCAACAGGCTGCAAACAAGAGTTAGGAGGTTGAACAACTTGAACAAAGATAAGAGAGAAGAAAAGGAATGTGAAGAGACAAACAGATCAGTCGTGGTTTTGAAGAGTAAATGAGAGAAGGACCCAGAGCGGCGTGAAGTTGATAGAGAGAGGAGACTCAGAAGAGCAGCTGGAGGCAAAACACTAGATAGTCAGACGTGTTGGGCCAAGGAGGTCTTGAGGATCATATTCTTACCAGGCACAGACTCTAAGATGAGTAATTGGTTTGATGGTGAGTTTAAGGAGGTTGAATCGGATTGAAGAGGACAGAAGTTCGCGGGAGAGACAATAATTTGGAGGTGATTTGAGAGGAACGACATGAGGAAAGAAGATTGAGAACAAAGAAAGAGAAGAAAGGATGTAGAAAAGACAAATTGACCATAAAGACAACAAGAGATGTGGTAGACCCGAGAAGTAGAAGAGAAGAAGTTCCAAGCCCCTGCAAGAGGCCAGGTCCTGAGTTAAGAGGGGTGAGGAGGTCACCCGAGTGTCACAGGAGAGATCACCAGGGAACACGTCTCATCTGGCGCTACCTTAACCGTAGTACCCAGGTATCAGAAAATACTTAACACCCCACATGGCTGGTGAGGAGATGATCCAAAAATCAGATGTTTTAGGGGACAAATATTTTCTTCCAAAGGAGTTCCAAGGAAATTGTTGAAGAGGCCTTTGTGAGAGAGTCAGCAACCATTAGTTGAATTTGGATCAGATTGAGAGTAAATTCGCCGTTTGCAAAATCTTTGTGCAACCCTTTTGTTTTGATATCTATATGTCTAGACTTTGAGTGAGACCCAAACCTTTTGATCTTTTTTTCCAAGCCTTTGTTGTCAATGTGTAAGATAGGCTTAGGTTCAGATGTTTGGTATATTTTTCTGATAAGGTGCTTGATCCACTTAAGCTCAAGGTAACAATCTAGTAGAGCATTTAATTCAGATTTGGTAGAGGAGTACGTAACGTTCCTTTGATGAGTGGAGTTCCAGATGATTGGACTTCCGTGATGAAGAATGATGTATCCTGTTTGCAACTTGCGGAAAATTGGGTCATCTGCCCAAGTGGCATCACTGAAGCTCAAGAGAGGTTCTTGATTGGGATTGTAGCTGATGACGAGTTTGAAGTGCTTAGTTGTTTTGAGATATTTCCACACCTTCCTGACTTCTCTCCAGTGATTCATCCCTGGATTGGCATTGAACCTAGCCAGGCTGGAAACAGAGAAGGAAATTTCCGGATGAGTGTATTGGGCTAGATGATTAAGGAGTCCGGTGGCAGATTGATAATTGATGTTCAATTGTCGGAATTCATTTTGATCTGCGTCAGATGTGGGCTTGAGGTTCAAATTATGAGTGAGTGGAGAATGTAAATCCTTGCAGGATGTAAGAACTAGTTCTTCCAAGCCGCGAGCAATGTGATTGGGTTGACTCAGGAGATTTTTTTTGTCCTCGAGTTCCATGAGCATTCCAAGAATGGTGTTGGGAGGATGGCACAACAAGTTCTTGAATTGGTCAAGAAAGTTGTTTTTGAAGACTTGAGAATTTCCAACGTGGATCAAGTCGTCAACATGGAAATAAATGATTTCCTTCGTCATGGAATTGAGATATAGGCAGGGATTGCTAGTAGATTCTTGATAGCCCTGGGATTTGATCCATGAAGTCAGGGTTTTGTACCAATTTTTGGGGGATTGTTTCAATCCGTAAAGAGATTTCTTGAGCTTTAGGTATGGAGACTTTCTGTCAGACCCTTCTGGGGTTTTTATGATGACTGTTTCTTTGAGAGGAGCGTGCAAGAATGCACCTTTGACGTTGAACTGGGTCACTTTCATTCTACGTTTTAAACCGTATTTGAGGGAAACCTGGAGTGATCCTAATTTGCCCTTTGGGGCCCAGGTTTCATTGTAATCAATCCCTAGGACTTGATTAAATCCCTGGACGCAGAGTCGAGCCTTGTACTTGACCGGATCGCCGTGAAATTTTTGTTTTACTTTGAAGACCCAGGTTGTATTAAGAATGTTGTCCGGAGTTCCATGGTATTCTTCCCAAACTTCCTGGAGTTCTATGTGTTGAATGCTCACAATATTATCTCTCAGCTTCTTTTATTTTGTCTTACTGTTTCTTTCCATTGTCTCCTCAGTCTCATGTCTTAGCCCTGTCAAGTTAATACGCGAGTTGTACGCGCGCGCTATCACACTGTTTCCAGTGCCAATACTTCATATTAGATTGGCATTCAGAGCTACTTAAGACCTGGCTCGCACACTCCCCTGTCCTGTTCCTCACACAACTTGAACGGTTGTGTCATTGGACTAAGGGTGCTTTGAGTCAGGTAAGCTCCATTCTAAAATGTTCACAAATAGCTTACTTATGATATCCCTCTCTGATTGATGACTAAGATTCTTTCAGGTTTTGGCTTGTGACTGGGGTTATAATCTTCGACAACGTCACTATTTCTTCTATCAAGATTTCATTATTCACTGCTTGCTGCAGTCCTATTCTTGTTGTCTCCTGGTTTTAGGTTATTAAGATTTCATTCTTCATCTATTCTGTCTTGTTTCTGATCCTGATGAAATAATATCTGGTTTTAGTTGCCTCATAACCCTACAGATTTACAGTCCCACGACTCATCGACTTAACCAGGATCGACACTGGTGGTTCATTATGTCAGACCTTGACAAACCCAATCCAAAACATCTCCATCTTCCTCTGTTAAATGAATCCAATTTTGCCTCCTGGGTAATGAGAATTAGAAGCCACCTCCGAAGAAAAGGTCTACTAGAGTATGTTGAAGATACCAAATTCAAAACACTTGTTTTACCTACTACGGCTCCTCAAAGAAAGAAAATCTATGAAGCCGCTGATCTCCTAATCCAGCATCTGGGCGATACAGCATTTGATGCCGTTGTCACCCCTGAGAATCAGTCAATACCTACCCTCATCTGGCAAGCTATCCTGGACCGATATGCCTCACAATCGACCAACAATAGAGGTCGCATCTGGTTGAATTTCATCCGATAAAACTTCAACGGAAATCTCCAAACCTATCTGAGAGAATGTAGAAAACTCTTGAAAAAACTCGCTGTGGTCAAAATCAATGTGCCACAAGACATACTTAGGTACACCATCTTGGCCAAACTTACGGCCAACTTTTACCACCTGGTCGACAGCATTCTTCTTAACAACGACTTGCTACAAATTCCCTCCAGAGTTCTCAACAAACTGCGTGAAGTCACCCACCTAGAATCAACCAGAGCATCACCAAATACTCCTGTTCCTCAAACCAATCCTCCTGACCAACCCGGGTTGACTGCCCTTCTGAAAACAAAAACTCGTAAGGGGCCAAAAAACCCTTGCTCAAAAGGGCATCACAATCCTCTCGCCGAACACCCCAAGTCCCGCTGCTGGCACCTACACCCCCATCTGCGTCCGAACAAGAATGCACCCCACGCCCATCACACTCAACCCATAGAATCCTCTACCCCAGTTCCTGACAACTCTGTTGAACCTGCCAATGCATTTTTCAATGCTCAACTGTTCCACAAAAAGACAAATCCAGCTTGCTTCAATCCAACTCTCACACTGCCACCTGTCCTTGACTCAGGGGCCAGTCATCATATTGTAAACAATCCAGATTTCTTGCTCACTTCCAAACCGATTAATCTGGCCATTGGCTTGGGCTCCAAATCCTCCTTGCACCAAGCCACAGCTATTGGCACAGCAAAGTTAATCAATCACAAAGGTTCTGTAATCATCTTGAAAGATGTCTTGTTGATTCCAGACCTCAACCAATGCCTGTTATCCCTGGACAGACTTCTAGTCCTGAAATCAAACCTCTCTCGATCTAACTCAACTTCCATGAGTGCTGACTGCAACGTATGCCAGACCTGTAAGATGACCACCACCACGTTCAATGGCCATTTCAAAACAGCTAACCAGCCTTTAGAAATTGTTCATATTGATCTAGTAGGTCCGGTCTCAGTTGAATCGGCTAGTGGTTGCAGATACTTCCTAACTATAGTGGATCAATACTCACGTTTCAAGACTGTCTCTTTTCTTAAGAACAAAAGTGAGACCCTAGTTGCCTTTAAGAGCTTTGTATCTACTTCCAAAAGGCGCCTTGACAAGAAATTGATCACCCTAGTCTCTGACAACGGTGGTGAGTTTACCAGCTCAGAATTTAAATCCTATTGCCAAGACGCTGGAATCACTCACCATTTTTCGCCTCCTTACACTCCTCAACAAAACGGGTTAGTTGAATGCGCTAACAGGTAAATCATTGAAAAGGCTAAATGACTGTTCAATCACAGCCAACTTCCTCCTTGCTACTGGGCTGAAGCCGTTATAAAAGCTACGGATCTCCTCAACCTCCTACCGGTGGTGTCCAATCATAATTGGATTCCTTACGCCATTTGGTTCAAAACCAAATTCAACTATGATGTTCTTCGTCCCTTTGGCTGTACCGCCTTTGTCCACATTCCCAAGACCAATTGTGACTTTAAATTCAGCGCATCGGGATTTAAAGGTGTTATGCTGGGGTACTGCAACCAATTTTCATCATACAGGATACTCAACCCCACCAATGGCAAGGTATACATCACTGCAAACACTCGTTTCAAGGAAGACAAATTTAGCAAAGATGATCCGCAAACTTCCTTCCCTTTCATTCCCGAGAACGGCACCTATCCTGGTGTCATACCAGTAGAACAGTTTGATTCTCCCACCAACTGTCCTGAAACACAGGAACCAACTGCTCCAACCACTCCTACTTTGACTGCTCCTGACTGGGCCACTCAACCTTGCTCCAGCGGATCAGCTCAGACAACATTGTGACCTACCCTCGTCGCGAAGGATCCCAACTCTATCTGGCCATAAATTAAACGGATCCAGTTTCGTTAGAAGACGCGCTGAAAGACAAATACAGACTAGAATGGATTGATGCTATGAAGAGGGAACTTCTTAATTTAGAATCCTACAATGTCTGGTAAGAACAAGAGTATGATCCAGAATCCAAGGCAATCAAGTGCGTCTGGGTATTCCAAACAAAGCGTAATGCCAACAACGAGATCATTGAATTCAAAGCAAGACTATGTGTGCAAGGTTTCAACCAAAAAGAAGGTTTAAATTTCAAGAGCATCATTGCTCCTACTGGGGACAAGACTTCTCTTTGTCGACTCATTTCCTTTGCAGCTCAAAACAATCTTCAATTTCACCAGCTCAATGTGAAGTCAGCTTTTCTAAATGCTCCTCTCAAGGAAAAGATCTTCATCGCTCCTCCAGCCAATGTACCTACATCACCCGGCAAGTCTCTGAAGCTTAAAAAGGCCCTTTACGGCCTTAAACAAGCACCCATGGCCTGGTATCATACACTAAGCTCCTGGTTACTCAGCATAGGTTTCCGACGCAGCAAAGCAGACAACTGCGTATTCTACTCCAAAGATACTTGGCTGTACGTCCATGTGGATGACATTGCCATCTTCAGCAAGGATCCTTCAAAGTTCAGCAAGCAAATTGAATCGCGTTTCAAGACCAAATACTTGGGTCAGGCTTCCATGCTCCTAGGCATCAACGTAGAAACCACAAAGAGAGGTTTCAAGCTGTCTCAGTCGACCTACATAGAATCCCTAGCAAGTAAATACAAACTTCCAAATCACAAAGAACACTCCACCCCGCTTAAACCGAATGGCAAGCTTCTACCTTCCACCACTGAAGAGCATGAACATTTTTTCAAATCTGGCTTTGACTACCGGAAGATAATTGGCGAGTTGCTGTACGTCAGCTGCAACACTTGACCCGATATCACCTTTGCAACAAACTACCTGTCTCAGTTCCTCACTAAGCCCAACTTCACCCACTACAATGCTGCCCTAAAAGTCATCAACTATCTGAAGCATACCAGCACAAAAGGGCTTAACTTTAGAAAATTGGATGAGGTAGAAGACCTGGTAGCTTTTGTGGATTCGGACTGGGCAACCTGCCCACAAACTAGACGCTCAATCTCAGGGCTGGTGATAACCTGGAAGGGTAATCTCATTGCTTTGAAATCAAGGAAGCAGCCTACCATATCTCTTTCAAATACTGAATCTGAATACAAATCTGTGGGCGATGGAATAAAAGAGGTACTTTGGCTGACAACCCTTCTGTCTGAGTTCATCAAATTCAAACCTCTCAAGCCGACTCCTGTCTTTGAAGACAACAAAGGTTGTATCAAGCTGGCCTTGAAACAGGCCAACCATTTGTCCTTTAGAACTAAGCATATCGACATCCGTCACCATTTCATTAGGGAAGAAATCCAAAAAGGTACTGTTAGCTTACAAAAGGTTGCTTCAAAGAATAATCATGCCAATTTCCTTACCAAACCTGTCTCAAGGCAAATTCTGGAAGGTAGCCTATGTGCAATCAACGTCTTCTGAGTCTGAACCTGAGAGATGGGGTGGATGTTGAATGCTCACAATATTATCTCTCAGCTTCTTTTATTTTGTCTTACTGTTTCTTTCCATTGTCTCCTCAGTCTCATGTCTTAGCCCTGTCAAGTTACTATGCGAGTTGTATGCGCGCGCTTTCACACTGTTTCCAGTGCCAATACTTCATATTAGATTGGCATTCAGAGCTACTTAAGACCTGGCTCGCGCACTCCCCTGTCCTGTTCCTCACACAACTTGAACGGTTGTGTCATTGGACTGAGGGTGCTTTGAGTCAGGTAAGCTCCATTCTCAAATGTTCACGAATAGCTTACTTATGATATCCCTCTCTGATCGACGACTAAGATTCTTTCAGGTTTTGGCTTGTGACTGGGGTTATCATCTTTGACGACGTCACTATTTCTTCTATCAAGATTTCATTATTCACTGCTTACTGCAGTCCTATTCTTGTCGTCTCCTGGTTTTAGGTTATTAAGATTTCATTCTTCATCTATTCTGTCTTGTTTCTGATCCTGATGAAATAATATCTGGTTTTAGTTGCCTCATAACTTTACACTATGGAGTTCAATTCATCATTGGCTGCCTTCTTCCATTTTGGCCACTCAGAGCAATTCTTAGCAGCTTTGTAGGAAGGGGGCTTGTAGTAATGGTGGAAACCATATCTTTGAGGCTTCCGCGTTTCGCGCTTGGGCCTTTGAGAGATAGATGGAATAGATGACTCTGAAGTTTGAGAAGATATGAGAGGAGGATCAGGGGAGGATGATGCCACCAACGTCTTGTCTTCCTGGTCCAATTCAGATTCTGAGGGTTTGTCCTGAGGTTCTCGTGTGGTGTATTGTTTTTCAACGGAAGAGAAATCTGATTCTATGGAATACGTGCTTGTTTGACTGAATAGATTGGTCCCGGGTGGTTCAAAGAATGGAAATTTGTGGAGAGAATCTTTAAGGAACTGGACATTTTTGGTTTTAACAACACCACCCGATGAGCTGAGAATAAGATAAGAGTGAAACACAGGATTGAACCCGATCAGGACTCCTTCCAGTCCTTTCTCGTCAAATTTCCTTCCCTTCTGTAGGCAATTTGAAAGGTAAATGACCAAAGATCCTACAGGTTTCAAGTAGTTAGCGGGTAATTTCTTGTTGAACATTAGTTCCCAAGGGGATAGGTCATTACCTTCCCTAGGTACTTGGTTGAGCATAAAGAAGAAAATTCTGACCACAATGTGCCAGTAGTTCTTGCTTAGCTTGGAGGATGAGAAAGTTGCACGTGCCAACTCGATAATTGTTTGGTTGGCTTGTTTGGCCCAACCGTTATTCTGAGAGTGGTAGGGTTCAGATGTCACGAGTTTGATATGTTTTGCTTTGGCAAAGCTCTTCAGGGTGTTGTTTGTGAATTCTGTGCCTTTATCAGAGAAGATCTCCATTGGATAATAGTTGATTCGTTTATGTTCTGTGTCAAGAATGCTGATGATGACGTCCGGGGTTTCTTCTTTGGTCATAAGGGGGAAGGCTGAGAGGTAGCCTGTGCAGTTGTCCACGAGCGTTAGAATATATCTGTGGCCAGCTTTTGATTGCGGAGTTATTGGACCCATTAAATCTAAGTGAATTCTCTTGAGAGGCTTTGACAACTGTGTGGAAGTGGCTGAGAACAGAGCCCTCGTGATCTTGCTCTTCACGCAACCGTTGCACTGGAAGTCATTTCATTCATCTTTAGAGTATTGGTCTTTGAGAATGGTTTTGAGTGTTGAGATTGAGGCGTGTCCATACATCTTATGGATGTCAGAGAGTGATTGAGCTTGATTCAAGGAAGACAAAGAGATCTGGTTTGTGAGATTGACCAATAGATTGTTTCCAGCATTCTTGGGTTTCTTGATAACAAATAGGCTGTCGCGGATCAGTCCTTTAAGTACCATCTGGCCAGCTCGAGTGATTCTGAACTGGTCTTGTTCTTGGAAGAGATTACATCCCTTTTTTGCCAGAAGACCAGGAATAATAAGGTTGACTACAATGTTGGGTACGTACATGCATTCTTCAAGAGTGATTATGGCATCCTTCCATTCCAGTCTAACAGTTCCTGTTCATTGTATCTTGAGATTGGCTTCTAATTTGCCAGTTTTTATCTCATCCATCTCATCCTGTAAGTTAATAGAGACAAAATACTTTGGGTCGTTGAATATGTGAATGTTGGCGCCTGAGTCCAAGAGAAGATTAGGTGAGTTATTGGCATTGATCCAGAGTGTCAGTAACGCATGATAGTTAATTGTAGGGGTTTTCTTGATTTGGTTCTTCCATTCATTCTGTTGTTCTACCCACCAGGCTGGAGCAATCTGAGGGTGGAGGTGGAAACATGATGATTTGGGATGGGGAGCATTAGGTTCATGGAAGCCTTCCTTGCATCTAATGCAAGTATTTTTCTCTCCTTGATCTGTCTTGTTTCTAGTGGTCACTAAATTAACGTTGGAGGTGGATTTTCCCGTTTTGAGTTGTGCCTTGCACTCATTATTGTATTGGGTCAAGTGATTGAATACCGTCTCCACTGTCACTGATTTTTCACCGTGCATAATCTGTTGCTTTAGGTTCTCTAGAGTGGGTGGAAACTTGAAGAGTATGAGATATGCCAAGATATCCTTTGTTAGCTCTATTCCAACGTCCGCCATGCGAGTAAGTGCTTTTTGAATATCCGTTATGAATCCTTTGATGGCGTGTTTGTTAAATGGAGCATGGAGAAATTGGTTGAATATGCGGGCTCTGTTGGCCGTCTTGGATGAAGAAAACCTTTGTGTGATATTGGTCCAGAGTAGCTTAGATGACGTAATGTTTGCAGCGTTGACAACGTTGGCTTGAGTTGTGCTATAAAGTTTAGATAGTATAATTGCCCTGATTTCTCAATCTTGCTTTGTGGGTAATTGGCCTGAATTTTGGTTTATGGCGTCCTTTACGTCTTTGAGATCGAACAAAATCATCATTTTATCCCGCCAGATGGAGTAGTTGTTGTTGTTGAGAGGAGGGATAGCATTGAAGGAGGCCTTGAGCGCAACCTCATAGAAATAGTCATTTGCTCCCGTTGGTTCGTTCATTCTTGGTAAGATGGAGTTGTCTTTTGGTTTTTAACAGTGATAAGATTGCGACAAAATAGCTTAGAACTGAAAACCAACAGCCTGCAAACAAGATTTAGGAGGTTGAACAACTTGAAAAAAGATAAGAGAGAAGAAAAGGAATGTGAAGAGACAAACAGCTCAGTCGTTGTTTTGAAGAGTAAATGAGAGAAGGACCCAGAGCGGTGTGAAGTTGATAGAGAGAGGAGACGCAGAAGAGAAGCTGGAGGCAAAACACTAGATAGTCAGACGTGTTGGGCCAAGGAGGTCTTGAGGATCATATTCTTACCAGGCACAGACTCTAAGATGAGTAATTGGTTTGATGGTGAGTTTAAGGAGGTTGAATTGGATTGAAGAGGACAGAAGTTCGCGGGAGAGAGGATGTTTTGGAGGTGATTTGAGAGGAACAAGATGAGGAAAGAAGATTGAGAACAAAGAAAGAGAAGAAAGGATGTAGAAAAGACAAATTGAAAATAAAGACAACAAGAGATGTGGTGGACCCAAGAAGTAGAAGAGAAGAAGTGCCAAGCCCCTGCAAGAGGCCAGGTCCTGAGTTAAGAGGGGTGAGGAGGTCACCCGAGTGTCACAGGAGAGATCACCGGGGAACCCGTCTCATCTGGCGCTACCTTAACCGTAGTACCCAGGTATCAGAAAATACTTAACAACTTGGGTGTGAATCATGTAGCATAGTTTGCAGATAATCTTGTTGGATGAAGAGGAGATAATTAGTATCTTATTGGAGATTATGAAGGTGAATTATGTTGGATATTGAATCCATAAGAAGGTTAAATATGTGAGTGACATTAATTAATGAAGTTGAGTTCCTTGGAAGAAGACAATAAGGTCTATCTTCATATGAAAAATGTGGCTCTGAGGGGATAGTTTGATGATTATTGGATATAAAAAAGCAATTCCAATTATTTTTTAATGACTCATGATGGTGGGAATATATCCCCAATAAGAGAGTTAAGGTATGAGATTTTTAATTAATTGATTTTATAAATTACCAGGAGCTTTGGAAGAGGGATAAATCATCTTTGAGAAGATAGGGTTTGTTGTTGATGATTTGAAAAGGAGAACTGTTCTTTGTGAAAAAGTTTGGAATCAATTGCTTTGTGCAGCTTTATTTAAGATTCCAGCTCTGAGGACAGCGCCTCACTTTAGAACTGGTCATAAGGTAAAGACAACAACTGTGAGAGTTGTAACTTAGGGGCCAAGACTAGAAATGTTTTCTCAAAGAGTAGAGAAAGAACTATGAATCCTAGAGAGGAATTTTCCATTGATTTGGAAGGGCCATTCAACCAAATGTCTCTTGTAGGGGCAAAGTACTTCATCAATTAAGTTAATACAGCAACTAATTTTGTATGGGTGAAACCAATAAGATCAAAGTTTCAAAAAACAGAGGATATTTCCATTATCTTCAACATCTGGAAACAGACTGGTTTTATGAAGGAGATCAAAAGGGTAATCACTGACAGAGTGGGTGATTTTTTGAGTAAGGAATTTGAGGAGTTGTTAAGTGATTATGGTATAACTCATATTGTTACAACTGCAATTACTCCACAAAATAATGGAATAGTTGAGAAAATGAATAGTAATTTGTTGGATAAATTCAGAACTTTTATGTTTCAATATGGTCTGCCAAAGTTCTTATGGGCTTAGTATTTATTTACAGTATTTTGCATAATATTGTGAGTGTTAATGCGAAGAGTCCCCATTATCACTTTTGGAAGCAAGAGCCCAAAAAATCACACCTTAGAACAATTGGTTGTTTGGTGTATTATAGTGTTCACCATAATGAGGTGATTGGCAAATTGAATCATAGAGCAAGAATAGGGTTGTTTGTTGGTTATGATTTAATAAGTAATTCATATAGGATATATTTTCCAGAATATAGAAAGGTTATCCGTATTAGGGGTGTAAAATTTGAGGAAAGTACTTTTCCACTCAAGCAAAGTATAGATTTTGCTGTTGATAATTCACAGCAAGAAATAGCATTTGAGACTTTTTCACCAGCAAAGGCTGAGGAAAATTTGGTTCAAGAATATGAGGAGATGGCAGAAACTCCACCAGAGGGTTCATTAACAGCTACAGGGGAGTCCTTTAATGCAGTGCCTGATGAGTCTCCACCTTGGGTTGGAAGGAGTGGTAGGATGAGAGTACCAGTTGATAGTTAGGGGGAATGAAAGTTCCATTATGCTTCTGCAGGATATGAGGAAGATACATTGAGGGAAGAATGTATGCTTAATGAAATTCCATAGTTGACTTCAGAGATGGGTAACAGCGTTAACCCAAATGGCTATGGCAAAGCCATGAATTCTTATTAGAGAGCCAACTGGAAGAAAGCTATTTATGAAGGGTTTGATTCATTGGAGAATAATAGTTTTTTTCAAGTGGTTAAGCAGAATTTAGTTCCAAAAGGAAAGAACATTGTTGTGTCAAGATTAGTATTGAATAAGAAGTTTGACACTAATGGAGTTTTGAAGAGATTCAAGGAATGATGCGTTGCACAAGGCTTAAAACAGAGACAGGGTATAGATTACCAAGGAAATTTCTCTCCAGCTGGAAGGTTTTCCACCTTCAGTTTTATCATTGCTTTTGAAGTGGAGGTGGGTGAAGAGATTAGAAAAGCTGATTCTGTAACAGCATACTTGAATTTAAAACTTGAGGAGGAGGAGACTGTATATATTTCAAATCCTGATGGTTTCAGAGAATGGTTGGTTGAAACCAAACCAGAAGGCATGAAGAAAATCTGCAGAAGAAGTTTCTTATCAGAAGATAAAGGGGAATATGTCCTCAAGCTGAAGAGATTCCTGTAGGGATTGAAGCAGTCAGGTAGGTCATGGTATAATACCCAGAGTCAGAAACTTGTTGAGATAGCTTTGAAAATTAGTAAGGATGATCCATGTATACATTTTTTTAGAAAGGATGCTATACTATTTTCTTGGGTAGATGACATTATTATCATTGGGAATGGCAAGGATAAAGTCATGGAGAAATTCAAGAAACAGTTTAAGATAAAAGATCTTGGTCTTGCACATTAAGTGCTAGGGATGAAGTTTACTAAGTGTAATCATGGGATCAAATTGGATCACAGAAAATATGTGGCAGAACTTCTTCAGAATTATAGCTTAGAAGATGAAAAGGATTTTGTTACTAAAATGCAGTCAAACATGCCTTTGGAGAAGTCAACAGATGAAGAGCATCTGGAGTTTTTTGAGTCAGGGAATGATTTTAGGTCAGCTATTGGGTTGCTGAATTATTTGGGAAAATTTAAAAGACCATATATTGCATTTGCAATAGTGATTTTATCACAAAACTGAGAGAAAACATGCATGAGGCATTGGGTAGCATTTAACAGGGTTATGTGATATCTTAAAGGAAAAAATATTCTGAGAATAAATTTGGAAAATTAAGCAAACTTTTATTTGGTTGGTTATCCCAATTCAAGTTAGGGAGATGAGAAAAATAGGGAATCAACAAGTGGTTTTGTATTCTTCTTGGGTAAGAGTCTGGTGTCATGAATGTAAAAGAAGGTTTTGGAAATAAGTCTTTCATCAACAGAGGCTGAGTATAGAGCTTACTGAGAAGATTCACAGGAAGAGAAGTGGTTGAGAAAGGTCTTGGAGGATAAAAATAAGCCACAAGGGCTTGCATTGTTGTATTCAAACAACCAAAATGCCATTGCGTGGGCCTAGGAGAAATTGTTTCATTCTAGAAAAAAACATATTGATGTTCACTATAACTATACACGTGATGCAGTTAACTGCAAAGAGATAGTGTTGAGGTACATGCATAATGGAGCAGTGATTGCGCATATCATGAATAAGGCAGTAGAAAGAAAAAAGCATCAGGGATTTTTATCTAATACGTGTATTTCACATCTTTTGGATTAAGAGGGTGTGTTAAAATATGTAGGCACTTACCTGTGTGCCACATATAGGTGTAATCCAAATGGGATGCAAATACGGGCCTTCATGGCCAATTGGAAAAACACATGGACCACACAGGCCTGTGTGGTTTTCACAGATTTGGGGAAACTGGCCTCAAAACATGTGAAATTGGTCATTTGGTAAATGGGCCATCACAGGCCTGTTGGGATGGATGGGCCACCCCAGCAAAATGGGCTTGTATGGGCATCATTGAGCCCAAGGTTTATTTTGGACATACTTGGCCAGCTGGGCTGGCCCCCCAAAGTTTTCATTTTGTGGGTTTGGGATAGGATGGCCCATTGGGGCTGTTGCCTGTGTTACAGCCCGCTTGGGGCCACTTTTTCTTGCACTTGGCCTTTTTAACGGGCCAATGGCCCATGGGGGGCCATTGTATGGGGTAGGGAGCTCTAGATGGAGTCCCCACACCCTGGTTGCAACTAACAAGCAACTGGCAGCCGCGGGAGCTAGGGCTGACGGCACTGGCTCTCTCCCCTCCCCTTGCTTTCCATTGCAAAGGGGAGGAAAGGTGGGTAGCTGGAACAAAATAGCCAGTGACCAGTCAGTGTGGGAGGCATTTCATCACCCCCCACCCATGTTGGGTATTGAGCAGGGCGCGCTCTTCCCCCCCCCCCCTGTTACTAAGTGGGAGGCACCAAGGGCTGGGGAGATTTGACCCCCCCCAGCCCACTTAAACATCAATAAAGACCAGGCTGGTTTCAACAAGGCAACCAGTGGTGGGGGGGACCTAATCACCCCCCCACCAAGGAGGGGCCATCTCCCCCCCCTTCACCAAGGGGGAGGAGTGACAACCCTGGGGGGGATTTGACCACCTCCCCAGGGTAACTTGATGTTATTTATGATGAGGGGGGATCTGAACACCCCCCATAGATACTAGTTGAGACTTAAACTGCGGCCAACGTGGTTGTGGCAGCGATGGCATTAATATACCCCCATGGGGCAGGATTTCATGACCTCCCCCCTCAAACGTGATATTAGAGGGGGGAACACATGTACGTTAGACTGCCAACCCCCCTGGTGTGTGAGTAGCACCAAGCCACCCTCCCTGGAGGGGTGGCTAATCCAATTGGTGAGTGTGACACACCCACTGGCCCAGGAGGGGCTGATGGGATAGGCTGGGGTTCATGGAGACCACCCCAGCCATCGTTAACCAATGAATGGTAGTTAGTAGGGAAAGAAATGGCCAAGCCACGCCAGTTGGACTGTATTGGTCCAACCGGGGGTTTTTCCACCAGCCACAGGGGCTGATTGGGGCCAACTGGGCCCCTGCCTTGATATGTAACCGTGCAAGGCTTCTTTTAAATCCAGTAGAGCCCTTTGAGGGCGGAACTTTTGCCTTTTCTCTTTTAGTAAAATGAGCCCACATGAGGGCTAATCTTTTGTACTGAAGGAGATCTTTTACCTGCTGTTTTCAATTATATCCATTTGAATTCATCTAATTGATTATCCGAAAAATTGTGCCATTGTGAGAGCCAATTAGGCTTTATAGACAAAAGTTGTCCAGAATTTCTTTTGCTTTAATTAATGCTCATTCTGCCACTTAACTAATTGCTGGCCATAATTTTCACAATCTTGTATAAAAAATGATGCACAATTTCCCTGCAGCTTGAGTTAATTTTTCTGGTTGGGAAAAGAATGAAACATGCTTGGCAGCTGCAAGCTCTCTTTGGTAACTGAACTTGTTTAAATTATATTGTTGAAGTGGTGGAAAACTGCTTTTTTGGATGTTCATGAGGGAGCTTCTGAGCCCTTATAATGTATAAAAGTTTTCAGGAACTACCTGCATGCTGTTTCAATTGTAATAGATCATTGAGATTGATTGAACCAGAAACTGGAAACTGATAGATAAAAGAAGAATGAATCAACAAATTATTCTTGATAGAAGATGAAGCGTGTAGGTACCAACATCAGGCTTTGAGGATCTTGACATCAGCCAACATGAGGATCAGAGAAGCATTGAGAAAGTACAGTGAGACAAGACTGAGAAGTGAGGAGTTCTTGTAAGTTGAGGTCACAGTCAAGATGTATTGGAAGAATGAAAAGATCAGGAATCTCACCAGGCACACGGATCAAGGATGAGGGACAGAAGATGGAGATGATGATGAAGATGACAGAATGAAAAAAAATGAGAGAAGAGAATAAAAGTAGGAGTAAATGGATGGTGCGGGTTGGTGAGGGAGTGTGTTGTTGTGGTTGTTGTCTAGTTGAGTTCTGAAATTGAGAGATCTGGTGAAGCTCATCCTTTCTATTGTGCGCGGGACTTGAGAGAGGAAGACTACTCAGTCTTTCTTTCATAATCTTGAATTGGAGTGTCTACATCCCCTTGATTTTTTCCCTGCGCGGGCGCTGCTATTGCTCCTCTCTGTCATTGGATACTTAACACTCCTCCATGCCCAATGAGATGACAGAATTATTTAGTAGGATTAAAATGAGAAAAAAAAAATAGTAGAGCTATACTTTGAGAAGAGGCGGACTCAGTCAATGAGTTGGGGATCATTGCCAAGGATTTCACTAGTGTTTGCTTTATGTTGTTGGCTTTGAGTTCCTCTCTCATCCCTTTTTTTTCATATCTAGGTGTCTGGTCTTTGAGTTTGAACCAAACTTTCAGATTTTATCTTCTAAGCCGCTATTGTCAATATTCATTGAGATAGTTGTGAAGGATCGAGTGAATATGTAATATAGGAGAGACTTTATCCAGGTAGATTTGTGGTATTATTCAACCAGGGCGTTGAGTTTTGCGTCTGTGGATTACCAAGTTATGTTTTGTTGTTGGCAGATATTCCATGAGACAAGACTGCCAAAAACAATACATAGGTATCCCGTTTGCAATTGACGTTGTAAGACTCCAAACATTGCTAGGCCGTGGCAGTTCTGTGGAGGGGAAAGGTGCTGTTTAGGCTGCCCTCCTGAGTGTTACAAAAATATTTAAATGTAACCAAGATCAAGGTCCAGAACCTGGTAAATGAGGAATCAAGGAGTTGAGGATAAAGATGACAATAGTTTGGTAGCGATGGAACAGCACTATCTGAGACAAGATTATGCAGGGAAAAACTTGAACAAAAGAAGTTAAATTCTACTTAGAGTTCAAGGAACAAAAGCTGTTTTATGTAACAACGCCCACAAGCTAATAACTCTGGTTGTCAGCAGAAGATTGGGGATGATCAACTCAAACCAAAGCAACCTCCAGGTTCTCAATGAACCTGCCCAACTCTCCGCAACCAAGCGCTTGAAGGGTACCAGATAACTGAGGGTGGGTGTACAAGACAAAGCACAATGTTTAAGAAGCTCTAAAGCAAACAGTAACTGATTTGAAGCAAGGATAACCTCAACACTTCTCAAGGGAATCAAGAGTAGGCTGGCAGAATGCAACTCCAAAGAAGATAAGGGGAGGTATAACACTTCAGGTCTTAAGCTTAATAAGACCTCTTCAATCAATAGTGATTGGCTCCAGAAAGATGATCAAGTATCAGGACCAGTATGGGCAGAGAAAGGGATCAAGTAGTGGTATAACACACTCAAAAATTCCAACAGACAGAATTTTTCTTCAACCAGCAAGGCTATTGGTTGGTGATAAGGATCAAGGATCAAGGGTTTGAGTATGGAGGCTCAAGGATCAAGGGTTTGAGTATGAAGGCTCAAGGATCAAGGGTTGAGTATGGAGGCTCAAGGATCAAGGGTGTGCTGATTTCATGCGGGATGATTCCATGCTGGATCCAAAAGGCAGGGGAGAGCCCCTCCTTATATGGGCAGGAGGCCCTGTTAGACTATGTACAACGGATTCTACAAATAGCGCGGAAAAAGAAAGAAAATCAAGTTATCACTCGCGTCCATCCGTGGATGGGCGCGCGCGACAATACCAGAATCACCCAACCCTTTTTCAAAGGCGGAAAGGGGTGGGAAAGGAAAATGAACCAAACCGCCGGGGATGTCTGCGGGCGGTAGTTGACACTCTCCACCCCTTGTCCAAAGGCAGAAGTGGGTGGAGAGTCCCAGGAAAGGTGACGGATCAAGTTTTTGAGAGCGCAGATGGGCAGATAGGAGATTGGCTTGAGGCGGTTGAGTAAATCCTGACAGGCTTGAGATTCACAACTGATAGATCGAGTGAGATGGGAGATTGACGGATCCGAGGATTGGACAAATGCTTGGAGGTGCGGTTGGGATGGATTTGGTAAGTCATGGATGAGCACCACGCGCGGTCGGATAAGAGATTGGGACGCGCACGGATGGATAAGAGATTGGGACGCGCGGCAGACGGATAAGAGATCAGGACGCGCGCGGACGGATAAGTGATTGGGACGCGCGCGGACGGATAAGTGATTGGGAAGCGCGCGGTTGGATAAGTTTTTTCTTTTTTTTTTTTTTTTTTTTTTTTTTTTTGTTTTGCTGGGTGTCCAAAATGGTGCACCACAAGGTGTGTCTGGATCATCTGCCCATGATGCGTCCAAGTATACTTGCAGAGGATCAGATTCTGGTTGACAGGTGATTGTCAGGCAACAACTTCTGGTAGTCTTCAGGTACTTCCATGTTTTCTTTAGTTTGTTCCAATGAGTGACTCCTGGTTTGACGTTAAATCTTGCTAGGCTTGATACTGAAAAGCTGATATCTGGCCGCGTGTAACATGCTATATTATTGAGCATCCCAATTGCCAATTGGTAGTTAATATTTAGAGCCTTGAAGGCTTCATGTTCTTCATTGGTTGCGGGTTTGAGTTGCAAGTTCTGGGTGAGGGGTGTGGTTGTATCTCTACAGTTGCATAGTCCAAGTTCTTCAAGCCCATGTTGAATGTGATTGGGATGACTTAATAGAATTCTATCCTCCTCTAATTGTATTCTCATTCCTAGTAGTGTATTGGGGTTTCTGCTTTCAGACCCGTCAAACTTGCTGAGGAATTTCTGTTTGAAATCCTGTCCATCTCCCACAAGGATCAAGTCTTCCATGTGGAAGAAAAGTCTTGATTGGCCATCCTTCAATAAGTAGAGACATGGATTGCATACTGATTTGTGAAATCCAATCTACTTGAACCACGCTGTGAGGGTCTCATACCAGTTCTTGGGGGCTTTTTTCAAGCCGTACAGTGATTTCTTGAGTTTAAGAAAATGAGATTTGCGATTTGAGCCTTTTGGAGTCCGGATTATCACTTCTTCATCTATTCTTGAGTGTAGAAACACACTCTTAATGTCAAATTGTCAAACTTTTTGTTTTGATTTTAATGCGTATACCAGTAGCATACAAAGAGAGGAAGGTTTCCCGGTTGGAGCAAAGGTCTTGAAGTAGTCTAAGCCTTCCATTTGATTGAAGGCTTGGACGCATAGTCTAGCCTTATACTTGATTGGATTGCCGTGGCAGTTCTCTTTGAACTTGTAAGTCCAGACTGTCCGTAGAGGATTCTTTGGCTCTGGTCCATCATAGTCTTCCCAAACTTCTAATAATTTGATTGAACCGAGTTCTGTGTCCATGGCCTTTATCCATCTTTCTCCTTCCTCACACGTTGTAGCATCCTTGTAGCTTCTTGGTTCATAGTAGTGGAAGTATCCATACCTTGGCGGAGGGCGTAGAGATGAATGGTCTTGAAGGGCCCTTGTGGGTTGCGTTGGTTCTGCAGTTTTTGTTTGAGAGGATTGAAGTTGATGATCTGATCCGTCCGTCTGATGGCTTTCAGACAAGCGTCTTGACTGAGAGTAGGGATTGCTGTCCTTCAACCGTGCTGAATCGGAGTTGGAGTTGTCCTTGGACTCTGCTGAGGATGATTCCTCAGCTGGATCTCTGTATTCCATGTATGCTGGTATATTTGTGACAGGAGTAGGATCTGGAGGTTGATTGGTGTGCGCGTTCTTGTTTGCTTCTTTGTTATTGTTCTCTGATACCTTGTCCTTGGAGAGAAAAAGATTTGAGTGTTGAGGATTTGCCATCTTGAGAAACTTGACCTGCTTGGTGAGAATGACAGAATTGGATGTATTCAGGATTCTTTATGAACAAAGGAGAGGGTTGAAGCCTACAAGGATTCCTTCTGCCCCTTTTTCCTTAAACTTCTGGCCTTTTTCCTGCCTAGAAAAGAGGTAGACCCACGGATTCCCAATTGGTTTCAAGAAGCCTGGAGGCAATTCATATCCGTGGATTCTTCACCAGGGTGATTTGTGATGTCCGTCCCTGTGGATTTGATTCAGAATGAGGGAACTTGCCTTAATCACCTTGTGCCATAGGTTTGCAGGAAGGTGGCCATCCTTAAGCATAGTTCTAGTGGATTTGATTAAGGTTCTGTTGGCCCTTTCTGCTCTTCCATTGTGTTCCGGGTGGTAAGGTTCAGATATGATTTGGAGTATGTGTTTACTGTTGTAGAACTTCTTGAGTTTTTGATTGACAAATTCCGACCCTCTGTCTGAACATACTTTGGTTGGATAGTAGCCTCTCCTTCTATGTTCTTTTTCTATCACGTCTATTAAGATCTCTGGCGTCTCATCCTTTGATCCCATCAGAAAGGCGCCAATGTAGCCTGAGGCGTTATCTACTAGGGTTAAGATGTAGCTGTGTCCACTCTTTAATTGCAGCTTGAGGGGTCCCATGAGGTCTAGGTGAATTCTTTCAAAGACTTTGTTCACAGGTTGGGAGGTTTCTTTAAAGGATTCCTTCATGATTTTGCCTTTGATGCAGTGGATGCATTCAAATCTCTTTTTGACTCCCGTTGGGATATGCTTGGTGACTCCCTTGAGCCGGGTGATTGCGGTGTGTCCAAGATTTTGGTGGATTTCCATCAAGTCTTCCTTGTGAGAGTAGGCCAGGTGCGCAGATTTAGCATTGAGTTGGGCAAATTTTGGGGTTTCTAGCGTATAGAGGTGGCTGATTATTTTTCCACCAAACAGACGTCTTTCATCCTTCATCACCTGAAATTTTCCTTTCTTGCCCTTTAATACACATCCCGCTTTTTTTAGTGCACCCGCTCTCAGTAAGTTTATGGTTAGACTTGGTACATAGTATACGTTTGACAGTTCCAGCATAAAGTCGCCCCATATAAAGACAGCTGTACCTTTTCCTTTAATTTCCAACTTGGCTCCTTTTTTTCCGGTCTTGATAGTGTCTTCTTTGCAGGGGGACATTTCCTTGAAATACCTGCTATTGTTGACCATGTGCAGTGATGCTCCACTGTCAAGTATGAATTTGGATTTGGGATCTCCATGGTTGATCCACATTGTGAGCAGTGCCAGGTAATGTGCTGAGGCGGTTGCTTTGTTTCTTTGGGCCTTCCATTTCAATTGGTCTTCTCTCCACCACTCTGGGGCCAAGTTGGGATGAAGGTGCCACCAATTGTTGGCTGAGTGTAATTTATCTTGTTTAGGGTTGTGCCACCCCTCCGTGCATCTTTGTCTCTCTCCGCTGTGGGTGTTGCTGGTCAATGATTTGGTGTTTGCCAGGGCTATCTCTGATCTGTTATTTGGTCTGTCTTGTGAGCCTTGAGCTTTAAATTCATTTTTTAGTTGCGTGAAATGGTTTCGCACGTAGTCAACCAAGAGTTCCTTGTTGGTGTGCATGATTTGTCTCTTGAAATCCTTCATATTCTTGGGAAATTTGAAAAGAATTAGGTAGGCCAAGATGTCACTTGGGAGTGTGATTCCTAATTCCAGAATTTTCTTTAGGCAGACTTTAATCTTTGTTATGAATTCTTCAATTTTGTTTGATTCAAATTTTATATAAAGGAAATCGTTAAATATTCTTGCCCTGTTTGATGCTTGGGATGATGCGTATTTCTCTATGATAGCCTTCCATAGTAGTTTAGCCAAGTTCTTGTTAGTTGGCATTACAATATTGTCATGAGTCAATGGTTCCAGTTGGGAGATGAGAAGAAGTTTGATCTCATTGTTCACCTCTCGATCTAGAATTGAGAATTTGTTGTTTAAGGCTTACGCGCATCCTCTTATGTCCAGTATAGGGTCCATCTTGTCTTTCCAGATGCCATAGTTGTCCTTGCTTAGCCTTGGAATCGTATCCAGAGGGTTTTTCAGCATAGCTTGTTGGAATCCTTCTGAGCCCGACATTTTCCAGTTTCCTTGATTGAATTGGTTGCAGATTTGATAGAGCCATTGCTTTGGCTTTTAACTGTAATAGATTATTGAGATTGATTGAACCAGAAACTGGAAACTGATAGATAAAAGAAGAATGAATCAACAAATTATTCTTGATAGAAGATGAAGCGTGTAGGTACCAACATCAGGCTTTGAGGATCTTGACATCAGCGGACATGAGGATTAGAGAAGCATTTAGAAAATACAGTGAGACAAGACTGAGAAGTGAGGAGTTCTTGTAAGTTGAGGTCACAGTTGAGACATATTGGAAGAATGAAAAGATCAGGAATCTCACCAGGCACACGGATCAAGGATGAGGGAAAGAAGATGGAGATGATGATGAAGATGACAGAATGAAAAAAAAAGAGAGAAGAGAATAAAAGTAGGAGTTGATGGATGGTGCGGGTTGGTGAGGGAGTGTTTTGTTGTGGTTTTTGTCTATTTGAGTTCTGAGATTGAGAGATCTGGTGAAGCCAATCCTTTCTATTGTGCGCGGGACTTGAGAGAGGAAGACTACTCAGTCATGCTCTCATAATCTTGAATTGGAGTGTCTACATCCCCTTCATTTTGTCCCTGCGCGGGAGCTGCTATTGCTCCTTTCTGTCATTGGATACTTAACAAATTGAATTAGCTGTAGAGATATGAGGTATGCTGTGTTACCGCATGCTCCCTTGGGTGACTTGAGAGTGTGGCTTGCAGGTTTTGCGTGGTTGATATTCTGGCAACCCGAGTATCAGAGCGCTTTTGAAGAAGTTTAAGAGACCTAATCCAGCGGTTAAAGTTCCAAAAATTTCATGTCTATTAAGCTGTTATTGCTGGTTGGTGAAAATTGAGACATACTTGGCTGCATGAGCCACTACTTCTGTTGGTGCATATATGAGTGTTATATGGCTGGAATGGTGGAAAGTTGAGTATCAAGTGCTTCAGGGGAAATTTCATAGGCCTTATCTGGTGGTAAAAGTTCTATAAAGGTCATGTGTACTGAGTTTTTATTTCTGGTTGGTAAGAATTGAGACAAACTTGGCTGCATGAGCCCCTACTTCTGTTGGTTTGTATATGTGTGTTTTATGGTTGGAATTGCAGCAAAATTAGTATCATAGTGATTCAGAGGAAGTTTCAGAGGCCCTGAATTGTACTGAGTGATCCAGGAAGGTAGTTTAGTTTGGTTTCATAATACTGGTAGCAGTGTAACATTGGTGCTGGTATGTGTTTAAGCCCTGGTGGTATGGGTATGTTGTTTTGTTGTGTGGTTATTTTAAGCATAATATTTTGAAATTAGATATTCAGTTTATCTTTTTTATTTATTACTACTTGTCACAAAATACGGCCTGTTTGGGGTGTTGGGTTGTCTGCGACATGTTTTTGCTATGGTTGAAGGGGGTTATGTGGTGATGGATTTGGGCTTTTGAGGTTGGTTTGAGTTCAGAGTATAATTTATGAGGGGTTTGTAATTGATTTTTGAGGTTAATTTGATTAAAAAAAGAAAAATAATTAATAAGAAAAACAAGTCTAATGGCTTTAGGACAGGTTTGGTTTACCACAGTGGGGCTTGCTGAAGCACAAGATAGCAGACCCCTACCAAATTAAAAAGGTGCCTCAAATGCTGTTGCAGATCAAGCCAATTCCTTTTCTGGCATCAATTAGTGATCAGTGTAAAGATTTTGTATGGGAGAAATTGAAGACCAGACTGTGAAAACCTTGTTCTAGTTATTACATTATGATTTTTGTGGTACTGAAACAAGATGGGAAGAGTTTGCAGATATTCCACAAATTGCAAAATCTTAACTTGGTCACCATCAGGGACGCAGGATTACCTCCACAGGTGGAAAGGTTTTTGGAGAACATGAAGGGGAAAATCTGCTATGGATTTTTAGATGTTATGGGGGGGTATGACCAGCCAGAGCTACATCCAGAGTCCTTCCCAATGACAGTGTTTGAGATGCAATTGGGGTAACTTCAGTTGATGAGGCTTCTGCAGGGAGCAACCAATTTGGTGGCATTTTACCAGGCACAGATTACTTGGATTCTGGAGGATTATTTTCTAGAAACAGTTTGGATATTCAGCAAAAATATGGGAATCAAGGTGCCCCGGACCAATTCCTGCAGAAAGACCATTGGGGGTAACCTGGAAATAAGGCAGTTTATTTTGGGAACACGCACAGAATTCAGAGAGGATTCTATTATGAGTTTAGGAATCAGGTTTGATGGTCTTGGTTAAAAAGTTTGCAGTATGTTTCCGGCCTTGGAGGTCCTGGGGCACAGGGTTTATGCAAAGGGGAGATGTATAACTAACACCAAAGTCAAAAAGGTACTTGATTGGCCTAGCCTGCGGAATTCTACTCATGTGTCTCAGTTCTTAGGTCTGTGCAGATGGGTGCAGATATTTATTGAGCAATTTTCAGAGATAGAAATTCCACCTTGGAAGTTGATTTGGAAAGGTGCCAAGTGGAACTGTACCAAGGAATGCAATTGTGCATTTAAAGAGTTAAAGGGGATTTTTGGGTTGGGGATATTGCTGAAGTATTTGGATTATGAGAAGGGTGGGATCTGGTTGGTGGTAGATTCCAGAAAGTTTGGAGCGGGAGGATTTCTCATCCAGGATGATTAGGGGAAGGATTGCACCATACTATATGAATTGCTAACATTTTCAGAGGTCAATTCTGGGTATTTTCAGCTGAAGTTGGAATTGTGCGGGGTGACAAGGATTTTGCAGAGATTACAGCATGTGCTTTGGGGGGTAGCGTTTGAACTCCTGGTAGATGTGGAGGCCCACTTTCCAGGATGATCAATTCCGCAAACTTTCCTAATGCTCCTATGAATAGGTGGATTACCTACTTACAGTTGTTCAGTTTCATGGTCAGGCACATTCTGGGTAAGGCATCTACAATGCCAGATGCCTTATCATGGTATTCCAAGATTTGACGTGGGTCAGAGGAGGATTTGGATGTGGAGAGGAGGCTCTTAAAAGTAGTATTGGTGGCTGTGGAAGTTGGAAAAATACCCCTGAAACAATTTGGTAGATTTCAGGCGTTGGAAAATGTGGAAAAAAGAGGGGAATACTCCCCTAAGTTGTCCTTAGGTTCCAAAGTTAATGGTTCCTTGCGTTTTTAAGGAGTTGAACATGCCTTTGGTTCAGCTTCAAGAGAGAGAGTTAGAGAGAGAGGGAGAGGGGGAGAGGAGTGGAGTGAGAGATGAGAGATGGGTTCCTTTCTTCCCACCCTGATGGTCCATTGTGATCCCATGACCCTCCCCTAAAACCTGGATTTATGAGTGAGGTTTAACTCCTTCCTCTCAACCCTAACCTAAGTACAAGTGAAATTATCAATTAGAAAGAAAAAGAAAACCAAGAACAGAAACACTAGCCCACATCCTTTCCCTGTCTCTCCTTCCATCCACAATTTCCCCATGTTGTTGCGTAAACCGGTTTGTCCTTCTCATGAAATTGCCCTCTGCTGCATCCTACTTGGAGCCTCCCCACCTATCCACACCCTCCCAACATGTTGCCATGAATTCCTGGTAACTGTGGATCAATCCGCACTTTTTCCCCTCCCGGTAAAATGGTTTTTCCTTCTCATGACACCACCCTCTGCCACCTCCTACTTGGAGCCCCCCTGCCAAACTGCACCAGCCAACACATTGCCGTGAATTCCTGGTATCTTTGGATCAATCTGCGCTTGTGAGCATTTCAATCCATGCATAGCCCACATCACCTCCCGACTATCACTATTCCAAACTAGCCATATCTGAAAAAATTGGACAGATTGGCTTCATTTCTTGATCCGTTTCTTTGGAGGTAATTGCAGACCCGCCACATCCAGTGGTGAGCCCAGACCATTCCCAGTGCTGAGCCCGCAGCAGAAGCTGTTTCTTAACCCATGCACACCCCAAATTCTGAGCCTGCTTTCACCCAATGCTGAGCGCACAGGCCGTGAAACAGTTCTTGGTTTGCAGCTATAAAGTTCCACCACAACAAGTATCTTCAAACACTCCACTTTCCAAAAGGCTTGCCACTGGCAGAGGTTCAATGGGTTTGGTGGAAGGTACCACATTTCTTCTGCCAGGAGGCACATCTATGGAAGAGGTCGCTTCCAATCCCTTTTGTGGTGGTCACAAGGCAGGAAGATCAGGATGACTTCTGGAGGAGTCTTCATGACAACTTGGGGAACTAGGGGGAGGCAGAGACGTGGAGTAGAGTTAAGACTAGGTTCTGGTGGCCAGGCCTGGGGCAGAAAGTGCAGTATTGGGTTTGAATTTTTGAGGCATGTCAGCAGAGGAATACCAGGTTACCTTGGTAGGTAGGGATTCTGGTGGGGGAGGACACACTTTTAAGATGGATCTTGCTGGATGTGGTCCATATCAAGGCAGGGAATTTTCTGTATCTACTTGTGGCTTGGGAAAGTGGGAAAGGTTTTTGGGATGGTTGGAGGCGCTTTCATTGGTCAAGCTGTCTGTAGAGAAGGTTGGATGGTTTTTCAAGAAGGATTGGTTTGCTTGTTTTGGGTGTTTGGGGCTAATCATGGTGGATGAAGGTGTGGAGTTTTGGGGTTACTTGAAGAGGTTGGTCAACTTGTGGGGAGACAAGTTTTGGCCAGTAAAAGATTACTACCTGGAGGGAGCTGGGGTGGTTGAGAAAAGTCATCATCCAATCAAGGATTCTATGGTCAAGATCTGGAGGTTGGTAGAACAAACCTTACTTGTATCCATCAGACTCAATTTTCTATCATAAATATATTCCCAATCATAAATTTAACCTCAGAACCAAAAATAATCTATAGTCACCCAGCCAAACCAACCCTCTATCTCCCATGGCTTAGAAGATACAGCCAAAATGAATTATGACTATCTAATATCAATTATGGCAAGCTAATATCACATCCAGGTATCACAAGCAGTGAAAGGCCATGTGGTATACCTTGGAAATCATAATTGAATACCAGTAACACCTTAAAACAACCACATGGCCCAAAATATAACCAAAGGCTATGAAATCAATATAAATACTTATTATACACAGAGATCTATGCAGTCAGAAGCATGCAAGACCAAACAATCATCAGTATAAGGAACCACATAACTGCACAGCAATTTATGCAGGCAGCCAAGATCATGTAGTACCAAAAAATAACACAATTTATGCGGGCAGCCAAAATCATATAGTACAAAACAACCCCAGCTACCACACAACATTTATGCAGGCAGCCAAGATCATGTAGTACCAAAAAATCTCAGCTATACACAGCAATTTATGCAGGCAGCCAAGATCATCTGGTAAAAAAAAAACAGCTTCACAGAAATTAATGCAGGCAGCCAAGATCAGCTACCCAGCAATCTATGCAGGCAGAAGTACACAAACAACCCCAGGACCACACAGAAATTTATGCAGTCAGAAGCATGTGACACCAAACAGCCCAACAATACAAGCCCACTACAGACTACCCAGTAATCTATGCATGCAGTCATGAACGTTTAGCACCAAAAAAACCACAAAATGTGCACAGAAATACATGTGGGTAGAATCAAGTATCACCAAACCAATCACCAGTACTGCTCAGGGTGCTTATCAGGCTGGGAAGCCCACAGTAATCCCAAGGGCTATCCAGTAACTTTTGGGTTGGAGGTTGGTTTTGGGCTTACCCTTGGAAGAAAACCAAATTTTGGGGAAGCCTGGAAGGATTTGGCCGTTGGATTTGGTCAGGGATTGCATATTTTGGCTTACTTGGGGGCAATAATTGTAGAAGGAGGAAGGGTTTGAAGATAGGCTTCAACAAATCAAGGGAGGCAAGTGGGGAGTATGGTGTTGTATGAGTGTGTGGGAAGGGATTGGTGGCGCAGATGCCTCAAAATGGGTGAAAACAAGGAGCCAAAGTTGGAGAATTTGGGATAAGTGTCAGGGTGACATTGACAGGATGAGCCAGGAACAGGGATTTGAAGAGGTGGGGGGTGTTCCAAGCTACCAAGCCCCCATATTCCTCCTCATTCAACCTGTCTGTGGTTTCCATTGCAACTCTCTGATTGCTGCTTCAGAATCAACATGAATTCCTTCAATGACCAACAAAGGTGATGGTGCTGTGCTAATTGGTGGCAAACCATCAAACAAACAAATTGGAAAAAAAGCAATGTGTGGGACTTCTTTGAGCAGAAAGAGGAAGTTAAGTATGGTTTTGCTTTGGGAATGTCTGTTTTTTGATTTCTAATCAAATAATCTTTCATATATCAGGTAATGATGTCTTGGCAATCTGAAAATCTTGCAAGGCTTCTCTTTCAGGGACAGGGAAGTCTGGGAAAACTCACCTTTTTTGTCATTCTGAACAATGTGCAAAGTCAGGGGACTCATCTGGACCACTAATAAAAACATTATTGAATCCTGAAAAGGGAAAATTTTTGACTTGGAAGTTTGACAAGAAGACTGCAAGATTGGAAATTGTTAAGATGATTTTTAATCACGAGGATCTGTTAATGATGGCTGGGCATGAAGGATTCAGGAAATTTTTTTAAAAAAAAACAACCATTAGTTCAAACAATTAGTCAACATAATGCTAGGATTGATTTGATGGAGTGATATAATAGCCTCAAGGACTCAATTCACACCATTTTGGAAAAATTAGAAAAGATTGCACTTACAACTGATTTATGGAAATCCCCTCAAAATGATGGCTAGATGGTTGTTACTGGTCCCTTTACAGATAATAACTGAAAACTTAAAAATAAAGTTTTATCATTCAAACCACTTCCAAATTCACATACTGGATGTGCAACCAGTGAACCACTAGCCCAGACCCTTCATGCTTTGAACTTGCTGCATAAATTTTCATTCATTACTACTGATAATTCCAGCTGTAATGATAGTGCAATCAACAGAATACACAGTTTAATTCTTCAACATCCAAACAATGCATTAGAGTTGGATGGGAAGTTTCTTCATGTTTGATGTGCAGCTCATATCCTCAAACTTATTTTCAAAGATGTCTTGAATTTTTCTTTTGATGCTATCAAAAAACTCAGATCCAGCATTAAATTTGTAAGGGGTTTCCAATCAAGAAAACAGAACTTTGAATGTTCCATGGATATTGTTGGCATCTGAAAAAAGAAATTGAAAGAACCTACTATTGATATTCCAACATAATGGAACTCAACCTATCAAATGATTTCTTCTGAATTTCCATACAAATCAGCATTCAAGCATCATCTGATTTCAAACTAACAGTTTTTAGACTGCCCCTCTGAGGCTGAATGGCTTGAACTTGGAGTAATGAAGGACTTCTTTCAAATTTTTCAACCAGCAACAAATGAACTTGCTGGTAAAAAATATCCAACTTCCAACCTATATTTCATTAATCTGAAGGACATAGAATATCATCTAGAAGTTTCATCTCAAGAAGCTGGAAATGATCATATTACCTGAATAGTTCAGCAAATGATTATTAAATTTTGCAAGTACTGGTCCAACATTAATGAATTTCTAGCTCTTGCAATTGTTTTTCATCCCTGCTACAAGTTCATATAAATAGAATACACAATGTCAAGGACCATGAATATTGAATCAGTTCATAATTACATACAAGAACTCATAAAAACAATATATCTATTGCTTGAATCATATTCACCCAAATCATCAGTGGAAAAACAAAATTTTACTTCAAGTGAAATTGTTGAAAAAACCTATAAAAATTTGAAATCAGATGATTTTTGAAAGTTTTTACAAGCAAAAACACAATCTCAATCAAGCCCTCATTTGGTTGAATTGGATTTATACCTTCAAGAACCTTTGATTGAAATACTGGAAAGTAATTCTGAATTCAGCTTACTCAAATTTTGGAAAGAAAATTCTTGTCAATTTCCAACATTAGCTTTTTTAGCAAATACAATTTTGATGGTTACAATGACTTCTATTGCGTCAGAATCTGCAAGACTCATCTCCATTTTTATTAAGTTTTGTGTGATAATTAATTCCTCTTTATTTTTGAGCTTTTAGGAATTATCTACTAGTGGTTGTTTTTTGGATGACTTCAGAAGAAAACTGTCTCCAGAGGCCCTTGAAGCCCTGATTTTTAGTCAATATTGGATGAAAAACTAAATATTATTTCTTTTGCTTCATTCTTTATCAACCAACATTTTTTGTTTTTCCCTCACATCTGCATATTTGTATGATTTGAAAGTGCATAAAATTTTTTCAAAAAAACTTTGAGATATTTGAAAGTGCAGCAAACAGCTTTCAATTGAAAAAATGGGGGCCTGCTAAATGGCCCAAACCCACAAAAAGCCCTAAAATTTGGGCTTGGGTTGGGTTTGGGCTTGACAAAACCTTAATTTCACCCAGCCCGCCAAAGCCTGCTTATCTAAGGGCCGGTTTTGGGCTCACAAAAAAGGGGTGGGCCCAAACAAATAACCACCCTGAAGTACTGCACAGTAATATATTTTATCTGCAATAAACAGCAATTTATGCAGGACTTTGCATGCATGAAAAAACTTTACAACCATTTTCAACCAGCAGATATGCCTCATGTAACTGTATTAGATTTTTCCAACCAGCAGAAGTGCCTCATGTACCTGTATCACACTGTTACCCACCAGGACAGGGAGAACCTCAGGGGTAGCCCTGAGCACCCATGGGGGCAGGATTTTTCTATTTATGGAGGGCCTCTCTGCCCTATCCAGGTTGTATCCCCCATCATCATCACCATCCATCACTAATCCCCCACTCATCCTACACCACTCATCACCATCTCATCAGCCATTCACCACCAAACCATCTGTGGTCCCACCCAGATAAAAGAAAAAAGGAGATTGTCAGTGTAACAATAAAAAAAGTAAATAAAAACCATTTTTTACCTCATCAACCATTGAAAACAGCCCATTACGTGCTTTGAATCAGGATACTTCTGTGAACTGAACTATTCATCAAAAAATTAAAGGAAAGCACCCATCACTCAATAATTACCCTTGAACAGAAAGAAAGAAAAATAAAAAGGGACTACTAAACTTTTTTTCCTCTACCCAGCCCCCTGTGGGTAAACCCATCATTGGGTCTTCTCCTGAACTACCCCTTTGACAAAAACCTTGAACCCATTGAAAATTTGGGCATTGGTTAAGATCACACATATCTGATCAACCACTAACCAATGCTAGAAAAAGAGGCTGAAAAGACCATATATATTTCAGGATTGGTTGACTCAACAGTGACCACAAGATAACAAAGAAATGACTATAAAGAAATGACTATGAGGTTCACCTAAAAAGAACAGAAACACAGGGTGGTGAACCTGAAAACGCTGCAGCTATGACCGTTGAAAACCTACTCCCAGTACCAATGATCAAAGATGAATAGGAATTAGGACAGAGAAAAAAAGAAACTGATGGAGATGAAAAGCATTCACCACTTACCTGATCCAAGAACCATGACTGCCAGATCACCTGGTTGTTCAGGTGATGATTCCAGCAGCCTTGAATCTGGATCAAGATCCCAAGTTATCTTTGGCGCAAGTCCTCCAAGTATGGAGTCTCTGAACTCACAGAGCTGAAAGCCGCCCGCGCTGTAGCAGTTGACAGATGAGAGCGGCGTGAAATGTACAAACCAGTGGACGGGACAGGGGAGAACAGAAACATGTTCAGCAGGATGTTCAGCAGGTAGTCTTAAAAATCTCAACACCATCCCGTGCTGAAAAGCCACTCAGGTCAAATTTAAAGTCGCCAGCAAGGCCACAAGCTTGATGCGCAAGACTGGCTTAGTCAGAAAGTCACTGGCATTCCCACCTGTAGGAACTTTCATAAGTTTGATATCCCGTTTTGCTACTTCTTCCTTGATGAAGTGATGTAAAATATCAATGTGTTTAGTGTGGAATGAGGCCTGATTGCATAGGCTGCTTGCTAGCTTGATGCATCCATCGTTGTCTTCATAGACGGCAGTCGTTTCTTGAAATTGTACATGGAATATTTCTTTGATGATCCCCTTGAGCCAAAGCGCCTCCTTTGCCGTGTTGAAGACGGCTTTGTATTCCGCCTTGGTGGTCGATAGTGTCACGGACGGTTGCTTTCTTGACTTCCAACTGATGACGTGGTTGTGCCAGAGCGCAACCATTCCACTCACGGAGCGGCGGGTTGATGGACATGGGGCCCCGTCAGCATCCACAAATACCTCAAGTGATTGGTTGGGAAGTGTGGATCTGACGTAGGACAGTCCTAGGTTGGAGGTGTGTTGGAGGTATTTGAGTACTCCAAGCCCCGCATCATAGTGCTGCCGGCTAGGTTTTTAAAGAAATTGGGATAGATAGTTTGAGGCAAAAGCAATATTGGGGCGCGTGTTGCAGCTAAGATAATTGAGCTTGCCTACTAGCTTCCGGTAGTCTAGATTGGACTCCATGAATTGTTCATGTTTGGATTGTGAGGACGGGAGGACTTTGGAATATGGGCGCATGGAAGTTGAATATTTCTTGAGACTGTCCAACTTGTACTTCTTTGCAAGGTGCTCAATATACCTTCTCTGGGAGAGTTTGATCGTGTTTCTGGTCTGTTCAACATTCATTCCCAGGATTAATTTGGCGGGTCCCAGGTCCTTGATTTTGAACCTGAACTTGATTTTGTTTATGAAGAGTGAGGGAATCTTGCTGAAAATTGCTATGTAGTCAACATGGATGTACAACCAGGTGGTTGAGTCCCAGAATACGCACTTATTGTTCTCGCTTCTGGAGAAAACAATTGAGAGCAGCCAGTCTAACAGAGTTTGATACCAGGCTTGTGGAGACTGTTTCAGGCCGTAGAGAGATTTCAGCAGTCTCAGTCCTTTGCCCTTCCCAACACTAAGATTTGAAGGTGGCGTGATATAGACAGCCTTGTCAAGCCGGGCATTCAGGAAAGCAGATTTTACATCAATTTGATGGAATTGCAACTTGTGCCTAGCTGAAAATGAGATGAGGAGCCTTAGCAAGGCCTTATTGCCAGTGGGATAAAAGGAATTGTGGTAGTTCACCCCAAGTTTCTGGTTGAATCCCTGTGCACACAGTCTAGCCTTGAATTCAATTATCCAGTTTTGAGCGTCTTGTTTTGTTTTGAACACCCAAATGCACTTGACCGGATTGACTCCTTCAGAGGAGTCAACTTCCTCCCAGATGCGAAAGGTGAGCATATTGAGTAATTCCCGGTTCATTGCTTTGATCCACTCAAGGAAATTTTTTGACTGCAGGGCTTGATCCAAGGTGACAGGATCTTCCTCTTCAATGTACGTAAGCAGAGAGACGCCAGAGTGAATGGCCTTTTAACCAGGGCGCTGGGGTTGACTGATGATATTAAGCGGAGATAAGTCAGACAATACAGGGGAGGCAATGATGTTGGAGGATTGAGTCAACTGGGTTCCAAGGGCATTGTTGAGTAAGTTGTCCTCAGGGATTTACGCCGGCAAGTGTGGTGCAGTTGTGGAGACTTTGTGGGAAATCAATTTGTTTCTGAGAAGTCGTACATGCCCATCAGATTGCGCAAAGTGCTTGTAGAATTCTTTTTTGTGGAATCTGAGGTTCAAGGTTGTGACTGCCTTCTTGGTGACGGGGTCCCATACTTTATAGCTGGAGAAATTGTGTACATACCCGAGCAGGAAACCTGTACAACCAGGGGGATCCAACTTGGATTTTTGATTCACCTTTGGAACAAGATAGGTCATGTTGCATCCAAACGTTCAAAGAAAGTTGTAGTTGAATGTGGAGTTTGTCCAGATCTCAAAGGGAGTCTTCCCCTTGTTGGTGGAAGAGGGTAGTACATTGCATAGGTTAGCCGCGGTGTTTACCGCCTCTCCCCACAGGTGTTTTGGGAATTGACTTTGAAGAAGCAGGCATTGCGTTTTTTCATTCAGAGTCCAATTCATCCGCTTGGCTATGCCATTGTGTTGAGGGGTGTGCAGAGGTGAGAAGTTGTGAGAAATGCCATGCTGAAACAAATAATTGGCTACTTTGTTCCCAACAAACTCACCTCCGTTTTCAGAGACTAGGGTCTTGACCTTGTGACTGGTAATCCGTTCTGCCTTGGAAATGTAGTATAAAATAGCCTTGGGCAAATCACTTTTGTTTCTGAGTAGTTAGATGGTGATGTAGCTGGAGAATTGATTGAATATGGTGAGAAAGTAATTGAATCCACTTGGAGTGGTGGGTTTGATAGGTCCTACAATATTGAGGTGGATGCATTCAAGTGGATGCGTTACTTCCTTGAAGTGATGGGAGAATGGAGTAGCAGTGAATTTGGCAGTTTGGCAGATGTCACACTCACTGAGGGTTTTAGTGATCTTTGGGAATAGAGATTTGATAAACTTTTTGCTTGGGTGAACAAGTCAAGAGTGCAATAGGTCAGAGGATGTTGGTACCATGATCATGGTACCAACAAGATGAGTTGTAGGTTGGCTGGTGGTTCTGAAACGTGTGCCGCAGCGTTTGACTAGGTGGTTTTGAGACAATCCAACAAGTTCAAATTTGTCCAACTTGACCTTGATGCCAGAGAATCTAAAAGGTGTGAGTGTGGCTTTAGTTGCAACCAGACAATCAAGAGAGATGAGTGACTGGTTTAGCTTGGGCACCAGAAGGACATTTGTGAGCTTCAGGGACTGTCCCATGTGATTGATGAGAACCGCGTCTCCAACTGTCATAGCTTGAAGTGGTCTTTCTGAGTTCCCGGTTCCAATGCTTATGTTGGTGGGCCGTGTGTTGAAGAGGAACTTGGCGGAGTTCACCATATAGTGAGTAGCACCACTGTCTAGAACGGGGAGCAGTGATGGATTCAAGTTTGCGGGGTTACTGAGATAGAGCTGGAAATTGAGATGAGCCTTGAAAGTCTCATTTTCAGTGCCCTTAGATGAGTCTGCTGGAATTCCTTCATTATGGTTGGCTTTTGTTTGGTCACAATTGGGTCTGAGATGTGGATTTAGTGCCCAAAACTTGTGTTCAGGATGATCTGCTAGAGGATTGTGGCAGCCTTTAGTGCACGGATGCTTGGTTCCTGTTTTCTGATATTTCTGTTTATTCTTCAGAAGTGCAGTGAACCCAGTCTTTTCCTGTGTTAGGGTGTCCAAAGATATCAATCTGGCGGATTCAAGATGGATTACTTCTTGGAGATTTTTGAGGATAAACATAGGGCTCTTCAGAAGTTCTTTGTTTAGCAGAATGGTGTCTACAACCTTATGGAAAGTTGTTGGGAGTTTAGCAAGAATTGTGTAACTGAGTATATCTTGAGGTACCTCAAGTTTTACCACTGAGAGCTTGTTCATGAGTTTTCTGCATTTGCTTATATAATTGATCAGGCTGCCTTGGTACTGGTATCTGATGAAGCTGAGCCACAATTGACCTCAATTGTTAGAGGATTGAGAGGCACATCAATCATGAATGACCTTCCAAATTGCATGAGGTTAGTTGTTGTTGCCGGCAGTGACATTGGCATCAAAGGTGGTGTTGCCCAGGTGCTGAATTAATATGTTGGCTGCTTTGTACTGTTTTTTTCCAAAGGGTCAAGTTTGGATTTTTACCAATTTTTTTAAGGGCCACATCCAGAAGACCTTTTCCTTGGAGATAGCTTTGGGTACGCAGAAACCAAGTGGCAAAGTTTTCCTCTGTCAGAAGTGGGATGTTTTGCTTGGACTCTCCCTTGGCCTAATCCTTTTTGGAAATTAATCCCGGTCTAGTTCAGTAGAGTTGTAGAGTCGTTGGGACTGTAAATCTGTTGGAAAAAAGGCTGAAAAGACCATAAATATTTCAGGATTGGTTGAATCAACAGTGACCATGTGATAAAAAAGAAATGACTATAAGGAAATGACTATGAGGTTCAGCTGAAAATACCAGAAACACAGGGTGGTGAACCTGAAAAAGCTGGAGTTATGACCTTTGAAAAACTACTCCTAGTACGGACAATCAAAGATGAATGGGAATTAGGACAGAGAATAAAAGAAACTGATGGAGATGAAAAGTAGTCACCACTTACCTGATCCAAGACCCATGACTTCCAGATCACCTGGTTGTTCAGGTGATGATTCCAGCAGCCTGGGATCTGGATCAAGATCTCCAGTTATCTCTGGCACAAGTCCTCCAAGTATGGAGTCTCTGCACTCACAGAGCTGAAAGCAGCCGGCTCTGTAGCAGTTAACAGATGACAGCGGCGTGAAATGTACAAACCAGTCGGTGGGACAGGGGAGAACAGAAACATTTTCAGCAGGATGTTCAGCAGGTATTCTTAACAATCTCAACAACCAATAACCAAATAAATCTGGTCCATTCTTCAACAAACCCTACAAATAACAGTTAAATAATCAATCTAGGTCTAATCTGAGACCTATTTCAAGTCTCAAAGGAACCAGCCATTAATTTGAATAAATTATTGTACCTACTTACTATAGTACTTGTTGAGATAGAACAATCTCCTTCATCCATTCATTTTTAATTTAATTTATTTTTATATTTTATCTTTATATCTTTATTCTTTAATTTATTCTATCTTTATATTTTTATTTTATTCTTTTTCTTTATTCTCTGTGTTCTTTTTTTCTCTCTTGCACTTTGCGCTTCTATACAGTTCACCCGCGCGCAGCAGTATATTTTTCTCTGTGCGTGCTATCCAATCACCGCACACTTTGTTGTAATTGAATATGCATCAAGACCTACCAAGCAAGAGGACAAGTCAATTTTATCCAGGGAGAGCATCCAGATCTGAAGCTGATCCACACCTCATCTGATTTTCAAGATTTCTTCTTGACCCATTAGTCTCTTGATCTTGGAATAAAGATTTTGTCTTGACAACTCAGGCTCTCCATCTTTTCATCAAGATTAAATTCTCAAGGGACCTTCAAGGAAATCGTAATCTGGTAATTCTAATTCCGTACAACACAACTTGGCCCAAGAGTAATTATAATCTGAATCCTTATCTATTACTTTCTATTACATAGAGTCATACAACTCTGGAGGAAATAGCTTTTCAAAGTTGTCATCTACTCTGTCTTATTGTCTCAGTCATTTGATGAGAAAGCCTGGGTAGGCTATAAGTTTTACACTGTTCTTATAAAATATTCATTAGCCATTTCTAATCTGTTTTCTTCTTCAGAAATGGTTTTAGTTTGTTACTTCTGAAATAACACATTAAAAGTAATTCATCATAATTAACAGTCAAATCCCGGAATCCAACCCAGATTGAACATTCTGAAAACCAGTTATCCAGCATGACCAATTCATTAACCGCAACCATTCTTAAGACAACTATAGAAGCTATTCCTCCACTCACTCATGACAACTTATCAATATGGCGTAATTGTGTTATAAACATGATGGACCTGCAGGAGGACCTCCACGCCAAAGTTACCAAGAAAAGGCCAGAAGCTAACAGAGTTCCTATTGGCCTTATTCATATGGAAAATGTTTGAATTCAAACAATTCTCATTTCTAAACTCAACATCACCGTCCAAGCAAACGTAATCACACACAAAAATGAGAAGGATGCACACCTTATTTGGGCGGAGATCAACAATTACTTTGCCTCAAATCACGCGTCGAATTTGGCTAGAATTTTTAATGAATTCCTTAGGACTCCATTTACACACTCTAACATACTCGGATTTATCACAGAAACTAGAACGGCTATGTCACGCTTACAAAAAGTTGGAATCAATTTACCACCCAATATTATTGCTTATCTCATCTTGAAGAAATTCCCTTCTTCAATTGGCACCGTTGTTTAGAAAATCACCCATTCAGATAAGTCAATCACTCCGTACCAAGTTCTAGATCATCTTTGTATGTTTCACAACAACAAATTTCTTAGAAAAGAATCATCCCTCCAAGATAAAAAGGAAGAAATTTTGGTCTCTTTTCTGACTTCTAACATCAAGCCATGTGATGACAAGTGGCATAACCCAAAAGATAATCATCCTGAAGGCAGATGCTGGAAACTCTACCCTCAGCTTAAACTGTCTTTTCCCTCAAAGAAGAAGAAATTGGGATCTAATGACTCTAGCAGTGAGATCACCTTGGTCAGCTCCCTTCATACAAGCTTGCTATTCTCCAAAAAAAGTTTTGTACTGGATTCTGGGTCCTCAAGATACATAGTGCCTGATCCGTCCATTTTTGTTCAATTAGACCAATTGTTGAATGGTCTTATATCAACTAGCTCTGGCACCAATTCTTGAGTTTTTGAAGGTGAAGGTACTATCACGCTGGAAGAAGACAAGAAATCTATAGTCTCTATTCCAAACGTTCTCTTTTTGCCCCAATTAATGGCTAACTTGTTGTCAATGAGAGCTTTGATTCTTGATCGATTTGTTGTGAAGTTCAGAGAAGACAATTTTCTTGTAAAGAAAGGGAATTGGATCATGTTTGCTAGCTATAATTGCAACATTCCAGTTCTAACCTTCTCTACTGAATGTAATCAACCAGTGTCCTACCTTTCTCAATGTGAAAATCTACATAAATCACTCAGTCATGTGAGTTATAGTCAAATTTGGCAGAAATTAGGTATTAAAATAAATAAACCCTCCGTTTGTGAAGCATGTGCCATCAGCAAAATATCCCGTTCACCTTTCAAAAAAAAACATCCAAGAGCCGCAAGACCCTTCCTGGAGTTACACTGCAACCTTTTTGGACCTATTACCCCTATGAGTATCAATGGAGACTCTTATTTACTAACAGTTATTGATAGCTGCACAAGGTTTTTCACAGTGATACTATTAAAGAACAAAAGCAACGCAGCAACAACTCTTCAACTCTTGATTAATACCAAGGCTAAGAGGTTCAATTACACTCCCATGATTATTCATTCAGATCAAGGGACAGAATTCTGGAACTCCTCAATGTCCAATTATTGTAAGGAAAATCACATTAAAAAGACCTTTGCTGATTCTTATACACCGGGGCAAAATGGATTAGCAGAACAATTCAATAGACTAATATTGGAATTGCTGAGAACTGTACTGGTGGATTCTCAAATTCAGAAAAGATATTGGAACGTTTTTATCAAATTGTGCGCCCTAGCACTCAATCAGATTTCCTCTCATAGGTCAAAACCGTTTCCATACAAGCAATTCAAAAGGAAAAAGTTAGATGTTAACTACTTTCTTCCAATAGGAAATCCTGTTTCCTATATTCTTGGAGACAGGAAACTGTTTTCAAAGCTCAAACCTTGGGGACTTATTGGAAAACTGATTGGGTACAATGACAATCTTTGCTTGTACAAAGTGCTAAATTCTGACCGTAAGATTGTAGACACAAAGCATGTACTTGCACTCAAATTTGACAGCGTTCACAAGAAGATCAATAACAAAATTGAGATTGGAAGTCCGTTTGAAGAATCTCCCTTTAACCAACATGATGTTTCCAGCAACAACTTTCTAATAGAAGAGAAAGTTTCCTCCAATCAACATGACCAAGTTCTTCATAATCAACCCAATATTCATCACATGATGCTGGACGAGAGCAGAGAAGACCCAGACCTCTCAGTCTCTCCCAGTGAAGAAGCACCAAAAGAAGCACCAAAATACAATTTGCGCAAGCGGGGTCCAACTGTCCAACCAGTCAAGTACTCTTACATTTCACTTCCTAAACAAAACTATTTGGAAGATTGGTCAGTCAAGCGCAGGAGCGAGTTGAATCCTATTGAGGCTCAGGATGTGTGGGAAGACTGTGACACCAATCCAGAAAACTACTTGAGAGCCATGTGGGTCAATAGGATCAAGCCAGCAACTAGTCTTACACCAGAAAAGCGGAAGTCAAGACTTTGCATTATGGGCAATCACTAAATTCTTGGAGTTGACTGTGGCAATACCTATGCACCAACTGGGAAATTCACCACGCTGATCCTGCTTCTTTTAAGAGCGTTGTATCTCCGTTTGCCTCTGCGTCAATTTGAAGTGAAGGCTGTGTTTCTGTTTTCTCCTTTAGAAGAAGACATTTATATTTTAAGACCAAAAGAAAGCTCTCAATCATCTAAATTCCTCAAACTCAAGAAATCTCTCTACAGACTCCGTCAAGCACCTTCAAATTGGTATAAAACATTAACCAGATGGCTTGAGGAGGTAGGATATAAGCAATCTACAGCGGATCCCTGCCTATATCTTCACAAAGCTAGACATTCATCCTTGTTCTTTCATGTAGACAATCTGATTTTTGCCGCAGAAACAGATTGGTTTAAGGGCGTTTTTGAGATAGATTTCATAGATCAAGTGCACATGATCCCAACACAATACTGGGAATGGATTTCCAGAAGGGAAAGAATCAAATTATGCTCAATCAGAGTAAGTTGATTAGCCACGGGCTCTCTGAGCTCAATTTTCTATCAACCAAGCCGGTTCAAACACCCCTCACTCCAGGATTTCAACTGCTTCTGGCCTCTCAACAGGATCAAGTAGAGTTCCTCAAACTGGGAATTAACTATTGGAAATATACCGGTTTATTGAATTATCTCTCTTGTAGGACCAGACCCAATGTTGCGGCCGCAGTGTCTATTCTCTCTGGGTTCAATCAAAACCCCAGGCTAACTCACTGGAAACAAGTACTTCATGTTTGGAATTATTTGGCAGGAACGCAAGAGTTGTCTCTTCTCTTACAACCGGATGCCAGTGGGAAGGACTGCTTAACCGTCTACACCAATTCTACTTGGGCAGACAATCCTCACTCAAGAAAATCTCAAACGGGGTACATCACGTTCTGGAAAAATTCACCAGTCCCCTGGAAGAGTTTGAAGCAATAAAATGTGACTTTGTCCTCCACTGAGGCGGAATTGAATGCGCTTTTGAATGGAGTGCAAGAATCTATATGGATGAAATAAATCGTTGAGGATCTTTGGAAAGAGAAACAACTTAAGAGGACGGAGTTTATGGTGGAAAATAAGGGTCTGATTGATAATATTCAACACTTTGGTTCAAACTCAAAGACTAAGTACATTGACATGAAAGTCAAATGGCTGCGCAACAAATAAAATGCCAAGAATATTGATTTCAAGCTGATACACACGGAAAGCATGGTCACCGACTCTCTAAGAAAGGCTTTGAACATACAGGAAAATGATTTACTCATATCAAGGAGTCTGAAAGTGTAGTTTTGCACCAAATTATGGGGGGGGTGTTGAGATAGAACAATCTACTTCATCCATTCATTTTTAATTTAATTTATTTTTATATTTTATCTTTATATCTTTATTCTTTATTTTATTCTATCTTTATATTTTTATTTTATTCTTTTTCTTTACTCTCTGTGTTCTTTTTTTCCTCTCTTGCACTGCGCGCTTCTACACAGTTCACCCACGCCCCACAGTATATTTTTCTCTGTGCGTGCTATCCAATCACCGGCACGCTTTGTTGTAATTGAATATGCATCAAGACCTACCAAGCAAGAGGAAAAGTCAATTTTATCCTGGGAGTGCAACCTGATCTGAAGCTGATCCACACCTCATCCAATTGTCAAGATTTCTTCTTGACCCATTAGGCTCCTGATCATGGCATGAAGATTTTTTCTTGACACCTCAGGCTCTCCATCTTTGCATCAAGATTTAATTCTCAAGGGACCTTCAAGGAAATTGTAATCTGGTAATTCTAATTTGGTACAACAAAACACGGCCCAAGAGTAATTATAATCTGAATTCTTATCTATTCCTTTCTATTACATAGAGTCATACAACTCTGGAGGAAATAGCTTTTCAAAGTTGTCATCTACTCTTTCTTATTGTCTCATTCATTTGATGAGAAAGCCTGGGTAGGCTATAAGTTTTAAGCTGTTCTTATAAAATATTCATTAGCCATTTCTGATCTGTTTTCTTCTTCAGAACTGGTTTTAGTTTTTTACTTCTGAAATAAAACATTAAAAGGAATTCATCAGTACTAGAAGGTTAGGAAATTCAAAACCACTCTTACTTTTACTAATACTATAAAGGAGTAGAAGTAATACTAAATTCCCCTTCAAGGAATGCCAGCAAGCTATTTGCTAAATTATTTATATAATCCCACAGGAGTCTCTATAGTGGAAGTAGAGGTGGAAAGTGGCAAGAACCTTCACCAGTGATGCTGTTTGCAGATCAAATCTTGGCCAAGTAGGGAATGTGGTATTCACCATATGAGATTCTGTACGGACAGCAGACCTTTCTTCTGGTCAATATCAAAACCCTCACCGAACTGGAAAGTGATTTCTGGAAGGTGAAAACAAAGGAGGATTTGGTTGTGACACAAGTGGATCAACATTTGAGGAGTAAGAAGGTGTTGGCAAAGGCAAAATAACCGCTGCAGGAAAGTTGTGCAAATCTGTCAGGTACTGTCAAAAGTGATGTGCCAATTTCTTGTGGGACCCACTGCAGAAGGGAAACCTTGTCTTGCTGTATAATTGGAGTTTAGATATGCAGTGGGGGAAAATTTTTTCAGTTTGGTGGAACAGTTTGAATTGCATGGTGAGTCAGTTCCCTAGCCGTATTTTTTTATATATGGTTTATTATTTTTTTAGGTGAGGAAGATGGCGCCACAGAGCCTTCAACAGAGCTCACCACCAGCACAATGATGCTTGCAGAGGAGCTTTCCATGCTCTGCAGCTGGGATTCCTACCAATCATGGAAGGATTTCCAGAATTTGATTTTCCTATTTGTGGAGGTATCAACTGAGCTTAGCTTCCTCAATTCTACAGAAGCCTTCTTTGTTGTTGCTCTTGATGGCCTGATGGTACAGAGAAACCAAAGGGAATTGGGTTGAACTGGATGGGCGGGAACCAGTAGATTGGAGCAAATTTTAAGTCAATGGGTTTGGAAAAGAGAAAAATGGGGTGGAGATCTTTGGAGGAGAGTAAAAAGCAATGATGGTTCCGCAGATGGCCCAGGGACTGTTACAAGTTTTATTTTTTGGGGTTAGCTTGGCGTAAAAAAAAAAAAACTTATGGAGAACTGGTGGAAAATCAGAGCTGATCATAATTTTAAAAGTGGGTAATTCACCCTCTGCGGGCAGAGATGGAGATGGAGGGGTACCTGCAGGAGTAGTCAATGGCGGTGGAGTGGGCGGGGATGGCAAGCCAGGGAAAAAGAGGGGGAAATTTGGAGCACCCGGGGGAGGGATTGGAGGTGTGGCCAAGTGGACAAATATTGAAGTCAGATTGGGTCCACAATGTACTTGGCCAAGTCCAACGTTCAAATTGTGCCAGTGGCCCCAGGCGCGGGTGGCATCAACCCACTTGGAAGGGGCAGCAAAGTCTCCACAACAAGGAGGGGGAAAAGGCAATCCATGGCCTCTGCAACTGGCAAAAGAGAAGCGGCTTGGTTGGGTTCCAGAGTCCAAGGTTCCACTCTGATGGGCTCATTATTTTCCACCACAAATTTGGCCATGGGTCACCAATGGCTTTTGCGGCGGGGTTGGGAGGATGTTTGGGGACAAGATTGAGGAAAATTTTGCAATGACCCAGGGGTTGGAGCAACAAAGGAGCACCTGCGGTGTCCCATGTGACAGGAATTGAAAGCTTGCTGGCCACAGTTACGCATAACAGACCTCTTCCTTTTCATACAGTATTTGCAGGAGGCCATGATGGGAGTTCAGAGCAGGTTCTCTTAGAGTAGTACAAGTTTGGAGTTTTTGTGAAGGAGGTGAAGGGTTTTTCTACAAGCGCCAGAAGTAGTGGAGGATCCTGAGGACGGAATCCGAGTTTTTAGGGTATTTGGTGGTTAGTTTTGGAAATTGATGCAAGTAGGACAAAAATTCTTTCAACTAGAGGGCTCAGCAATGGGCAGATGCGGGCTCCACAGCAAAATAGGTTTGAAAAGTAAAATATAGCTAGTTGACTACTCCAGCAGACGAAAGGCAGGCTCAGAATTTGTGCATTTGTGGGTTCTGCAGTACAAAAGGTGAGCTGAGTCTGGGTTTTTTCCTTTTGCAGAAGAAATAGCTTGAGTTTTGTCTTTTGTGGAATCAATAGCTGGATTTTTGCCTGTTGTGGAATGGTACTTGTGGTTGGTAACTATCCTCTACCGCACTTATGGATTTTGGATTAAGAATTTAAAAGCAGGCAATTGGAACTATGTAGTGTGTTTTCAAAAAGCTGACTATGCCATATGCATCATGATGCGGGAAACATATAATCTTTGGGGCAATCAAACACTATAATTGAGGAGGAGGCATGTAAATCAAAAAGGATCCATAAGGAAGATCGATGGGGGTCTTCCATTATGCTTTATGCAGGATTGATGGGGATCTTCTGAGGAAGGATGATGGGGATCTGTGCTTGGAAATACATCAGCGCAAATTGATTGGTGAGGTCAACAAATATTTCAGGAAGCCAAAATATGTAATGTATGCAGACAGATTGGCTAGTAGGATCAGGACTAATAGTGGGACAGGTCATTGCGGAGCGTGTTAAGGAGACGGTTTAGGAAGTAATTATTTTTGTTTTTTTACTTTGTTTTTTAGGAGTATTCATTTTTGGATTGTATGTAAAAGGAGTTTTCTGTTTAGGGGATCAGGGGGGGGGGGGGTATTGTACCATGGACAGAGAGTGTTATCATACTGTGATCAATTTTTATTTTTTTAATTTTATATCAGAGTATTTTTTTACCATTGGAGTGTCTTCTGGGCGTAAATTTCCTAAGAAATTTCTCTTTAAGTTAGCTACAAGTTGTTTCAGGGAATATTTCAGGTGCAGAGATTGTTTGGAAGTCCGTGCTAGTTTATTACTTTAATTTCATTGCATGTTAGTTAAGGGAGTTTATTAGGACACAGAGTGGCAGCATAGGCGTCTATTCTTGTGCGGAGCAGTTATTGTAACTAAAGGGCTACAGAGGTATCCAGTACTGGAGCGGGATTGGAGCAGAAATTAAGCGTAGCAAATAATTTCTTTCCACGCTTTGAAATAATATTTTGTTCCTAGTCTCTTGAAGGCAACCAGTTCAAATTCTTCCAACATACCACCAACTTCTATCCCTTCTCATTTGGGGGCCATTTCCCCAAATCCTCCTTCTAACCCACTGTTGGCTTGTGGCAACTGGTAATTGAAATTTTCTCCCCCCCCTCCATCTGAAGACAAGGATAGCCCTTGGCCAAGGAAATACCCTCAAATTAGGTTTAACACAAAAAATGTGGAATGTTTCATAGCAAAACATGAAGGGATCTCAGAGGCCAAGGGCATGTTGGATGCAGATAGGGTCCGCCTTGCTGTCCTCTTCATCAAGTACAAGGAAAAACTCTGGGATATTGAGGAGATGGAGAGGTACAAAAGTCTTGCTTGGAAAAAACTAAAGGGTGAGATCTTGACAAGGTGGGGAAGAAGCAAGCCCTGGTTCTGGGAAAGAAACTTTGATTTAGTGGAATTGGAGGAAAGGGTGCATGTGGGAGGTTCAATTCAGGGGGAGCTGATGGAGTGAGGGGCAAAATTTGATTGGGTCTATCAATATCTAGCAAAGAATGAGGTAGTCTTGGGTCAGATGGGGGAAATGAAGAGGGAATTTCTAGGTGGGATGGGGCCTCAACTTTGGATGCGGGTTCAGTGTCACCTATACAACCAAGGCTTGGTTAAACGTTTGTTGGATGGGAGTATTGCGCTCCTTCCCCATCTGGGGATCATCTTTTGGGTGTTTAAGAAAAAAATTGGCTAGGAAAAGCTCACCAAGGAAACAGCAAAGTTTTTTCTGGCGGGTCCAAAGGAATTGTTGGCTCACCATTTTCCTGCCAAAGCGGAATCCTGGGCCCATTGGCACCCAAGCCTGTTCCAGAAGCGACGCTGATAAGCAAGGTCACAGAGCTCCTGAAGGATCTGAAGATTTTCATGAATTAGATGAAAGAAAAGCTGCTTGCAACACCACCTAACATGCCAGAGGGGTTTCAGCCTCCCAGGGCGCCTCCCAATGGGTTTAAATCTGTATCTGTAGCTAATGTGGAGACAGTTTGAATTGGAAGTTGGGGCGTAACAACCTAACAAAAAACATGAAAAAGGGGTTCAACTATATCATCCCAATGGTGGAGCAGGTTTTTTGAGAACCCGGTCAGCCTTTTGCCATGCAGCAGATACAGAGATGGGCAAAGGAGATAGCAGAGACCACTCAGGTGTTACTTGGTATTTTCATTGCGCCCAGAAGGTGGCATTCTTGGAAAGTAGAGGCCAAAGTAAGGAAATTGGTAGCAGAAAAACATGTTGTGGTAGAAACGATGGACCTGGATGCAAAGGAAAAACCATTGCCCTTGGCTCCAAAAGCAGCGGCACATGGAGCCGCTGGAGATGGGCAACCAACAAACCTTGCAGGGAAGAACAAAGCCGCAGATATTGTATAAGGGGTGATGGGAAATAATGTGTCAATACCCTTGAACTTGTGGGAATGGGCAGAGTTGTCCCTGGTTGTTGTCAATGAGATGTTTCAGGCCCTGAAAGATTGTAACCTGGGATGGCTCCCCAAAAGTTGTGTCAAAATTCTTCAATAAAAAAACTAAAAAAAAATATAGTTGCTGTAAGGCAACTACATTGACTACAAATGATTTATCCCTCATGAAGTTTCCAAAGCCACCACTTTGCATCCTGGAGTTATCTTAATTGGGATAACTCCAGTAGTCTCATGGGAGCCTGGATCTTGTGAGACTACGCATTGGTCTGCCCCTCCGCTCCTTGCTTGCTTATTCCCTCCTTTCTCCATCCACCCAACCATCCAAAGCCACCAAGAAAAAAACCCAAAGAACCAAGAATCAACCAATCACCTCAAGACCAATTTCAATATCAACCTAAGGACCTCAAGACTTTCAATCATCCCCAGACCAATTGCAACATCTACCTCTGGACCTAACCCCCAGATCAAGAATTTTCAAACAATCAAAAAAAAAAGAACTTTGGGGTCAAACCAGGACAATAAATCAGTGAAAGTCCAGCTACCAACCCATCAATTGAGTCCTTCAGCCATTGAACCAAAAATAAAGAGACTTAGAACATTGATCAACTCCCCAAGATAGGGAAATGAACAAGCACATAAGTCAAAAAAAAAAAACCAAAGACCACTTTCTACCATCTAGTCCATAAGACAAATATCTAACAGAAAAAAAAAATCCTCAAGACCTGTCCAGAAACAATTTAGGCCCTATTTCTTTTCTATGTGCCTTGACCTGAAGAGCCATCCTTTCTCCAACTTAGTCTCCTAACCTGACCTCTCATATTTGTTAACCCTGTTGTTTAAAGTAGACCAGTTGCTGGTTTTAAAATTAAGAGTAATAAAATTTAGATCCCAGAATTAAACATCCCTGCTATTTTAACACAATTAACAGTAAAAAAACTCTCCATAGCGGATGGGTTCATTGGAAGCTCAAGTACTGCTGTGAAGAATAATAATAAAAACACCAAACAAGAAAAACTAGCTTACTCTTAAGAAACAGAACCAACCATGTCTGAAGCACTTTCCAAATCCATTATTAAGACCTCCATTGAGGTTATTACAAGCTTAAAAATGGAAAAATTCACTCTCTGGAAGGATAGAATGGACAACTTCCTAGAGCTGCACAGAATCAAGGAGGTGCTGAAATCACCAGGTCAGAATCTAATTATTTTCAATAGCCTGAATATAAGAACAATACTAATTTCCAAGCTAGGCCCCACCATACTGGCCAATGACATCAATCACAAAAACAAAGAGAATGCCAAAGTGGTATGGAAATCAATTTTGAAATTCTTTGCCTCATCCAAAGCTTCAAACCAAGACAGAGTATATAAAGAGTTTCTTGAAATAACCTTTAAACAAAACAAAAGTACAGAAGTTTATCACCCAGATCAGAAAATGCATCAAAAAGCTTCACAAGGTGGGGATTGCCATCCCTGAAAACATTCTAGGATACACCATTCTTGAAAAGTTACCAGCCAGCCTGGACAACATCAGTCAAAAAATTAACCATTCTGACAGACTCATAACAACCAACCTTGCGCTTGATCATCTGAGAAGATTCTTGAAAAAAAAACTGCCATGACTCTGTTAATAATTGAAACCACCAGCTCAACTGTAATCAGATGCAAGAAAGGCAAACACAATCCTCTGGAACAGCACCCAGCCTCAAAATACTGGACTCTTCATCCTGAGCTCAGAACAAGCAGACTGACTGCTGTTGAAACTCATGTTAATTTCAGCTGCCTTCATCACTCTCACTCAGCCCAAGACAACTTCCTGGTCCTTGATTCTGGTTCTACTTCCCACATGATCTCAGACTCCAGCCTTTTCAAACAAATCTCTTCCAAAGCACTAGGATATCTGAAGACTGGTTCTAGAACTCACCTATTAGACATTAAAGGATCCGGGAAAGTCTGCCTAAATAATGAACATGGGTCTTGTTTATGGTTGAAGAATTTTCTTTAAATCCCTGAATCATCTGCCAATTTCCTATCTGTCCATTGCCTACTACTAGAAAGCTATGAAGTTAAATTTTAAATGAATGAATTCTCTGTGCTCAAAGAAGGAAAGGTGGCCCTAAAAGTTTACTACCAGAACAACCTTCCTGTCATACCACTGAGGAAACCCAGAGAACAGTCCTTTCTCTCCAGTGGAGAACTCCTGCACAAGTCTGTTTGACATGTATGTTACCACAGGGTCAGAAACAAGCTAGACATACCTGAAAAACCAGAAACTGTATGCAAGTCCTGTGCAGTTGGAAAACTAACTAAGGCATTGTTTAAAAGCAGACATAATTCAGCCTCCAGAACATTTGAAGAACTTCTCTTAGACATTTTAGGACCAATCACACCGGTCTCAATTGAAAATCACAGATAATTCCTAACTGTAGTTAACAGTCACTCCAGATAATTCTCAGGAATCCCTCTCAAATCCAAAGACAAAACCTTTGATACACTCTCTCATGTCCTAGATCTTGAAGAAAAAATTTTTGGCTACTAAATAAGCATCTTGCACTCTGACACAGGCAATGAATTCAAAAACAAGAAATCAAAGGAATAATGCCTGAAGAACTTAATAAAAATCACATAATCTGGCCCCTACACTCCTCAAAAAGATGGACTGGACAAGATACACAAAAGAACCATACTCGAGTCACTCAGAACAATCTTTCATGACTTTTGCCTCAGAAAAAAACAGTGAAATTTTGTTCTCAAGGTCAGTACTCTCACACTCAACCAAATACCCTTCCATAAATGCAAACCATCTCCCTATTCTACCTTCAAAAAAACACTTTCCTTGGACTAATTCCACTCCATTGGAAATCCTTTCTCATTCCTCAAACTGCATAGGAAAAACTTCTCCAAGCTGGAACCCAAAGGTGAAACAGGTACTATGATAGGTTTCAATTACAACCTGAGATCTTACCACATCCTATCAGACTCTGGTAGAATTTTCAAAAGCAAAAATCCCAGATTACTCACCTTTGTTACCAGAAACAACAGAAAAACATCAATAGAACTCAAATTTAAGAACAAAGACCTTAAAAATCCCAAAAATCAATTCAGAGAGCCAAAAACCTTCCCACATTTGGACAGTGAAACAAAAACATCATCCAACTGCAGAAAAGATAAAGGGTCTGTTGAGAAATACAATGAAGACACATCTTCAAGTCAAAAAAAAGAACAGGAAGTTCCAACCAACTCCACAGCTCCAGAAAGACCACCTAATCCTCCTTGAGAAAATCTTGGAGAAAGATCTTCAAACTTCAAGCCAGCTGAATGCACATATCTCAGCACTCCAGACAAATTTTTGGAAGCCATCAGAACCAAATTCAACTCAATTGAAAAAACGGAAGGATGGGAAGATGCAACCATAATCCCCAAATCCTATTTGAAGACCATCATGGTTTTCAAAAAGAAGCCTGCAACATCCTCATAACCCAAAAAGAAAAAGGCCAGGCTCTGCATCCAAGGATCTAAAAAATGTTGGAATATGAGGCTTCAAAAGGTGATGAGGAGAGAAATAAGAAGGGAAAATTGTGCCAGAGAAGGCTAAAATCAAACTCAAGGGGTCCAGCAGGGACCAGATTGCAGGGGGCTTTGTTAAGTGGGCCTGGATGAGAAAGGGTGAAATCTGATGGGTTTCCATTCAAGAGAGCAAACATGGAAGAGTATTTATAGACAACTAGAGGACCCCAAGTTGGGCCGTTGAGAGATAAGAATATTCAATAAGATAAAAAAGGATAAAAAGGTTGAGAGGAGGACATTTAACATGAGGATCACATAGGCTAAAAGTAGTGACATTTGTGTATCAGGAGCCTGTGAAATATATAAGACATGGCAGCCGGCAGGCTACAAGCACCAGAAATACAATAATAGAGTGGCCTAGATAACTACATGTATCAGGACAAGTAATGGTGTTTGAAACAACTATAATTATCTCGATCACAAAAAAATATATATAAGTTGATCAGAATAGGCTATATGTATCCTTAAAATATAAAATAATAAGACTAAATATATATCCGCTGAGAGAGGGAAGTGAGAAAACAAGATGATGAAGGCCAGAAACTCAACAAAAAGATCCCTGGAATTGACTATTACAACACTTTCTTTCCAACTGTAAAGCTCACAACACTCTTACCACTCCTCATCCTCTCAATCTCCAAGAAACTCCCTCTCAGACAGTTTGATGTAAAGGAAGATTTTCAGTATTCACCCCTGAAGGAAAAACTTTACATCAAAGCTCCCTCAGGGTGCTCAAGAACCACCCCTTTTCTCAAACTGAAGAAATATCTCTATGGTCTGAAGCAAGCTCCAGCCAACTGGTACAGCACCCTCACCAACTGGGCCAAAGAAATCACATAGTCCCCCTCCAAATCAGACCCTTGCCTCTAAATCCACCAAGACCCCAACTCAGTGCTCTTCTTTCATGTTGAAAATCTCATTGTAGCTGGAAGAACCCAATAATTCAAAACCCTGTTCCTCTATAACTTTCCAAAATCATTGGCTCAGAGTCCATAAACCCTCCAGGTAAAGGACTTGACCATCTCAGACCTCAATATAACTCTTACTCAAAGCAAACTCATCAAAAAGGGACTTGAAATTCTAGGGTTATCCAATTTCAGAACAGTCCTTGCTCCCCTCACACCAAGCAACCAAAAACAAAAAAGAAATAAAACAGTTCCAGAAGCTCAAAATAAACAACAGAACCTACACTGAAATGCTGAAATACCTCTCCTGCCACACACAACCAGATATAGCCTGTAAGAAGAATAAGAGCACTAGACCACTGTGAACACTTCACTAATAGAGTACTGCCTGTCCCTCCCTCTCGTTGGATCACAGAAGAAAATCAACTGGCGGTTTCTTATTTTAGGATTCTCATTTCCATCCTTTTTATTTTTCTTTCCTTTTCATTCCTTTTTATTTATTCTTATTCACTCATATGGCCAACCTCTCAACACCGGCCAACCTCTCAACACAATCAAACACCTCAATACTCAAGCAACACCAAGATGTCAAGATGACCCAAGTCTCCAGTACAATGAGTTGGTTTGATATCAAGTCAACTCAAACTAACATTTCTAATATCCCAGATATATACTCAAGTCCTGTTTCCTTTGAGCTCATCAAACTTGGTCATCACCTTGTCATCTTATTAAGTCTCACCAGTATGCTCTTTTCCATTCTCATGTTCATCTCTATCAAGCCTAAGGGAATCCTTGATTGTCTTGTTACCTCAGTCTCCATGTCTCCTCATCAATTCTTTACCAAAACTCAACAAGATTCCTAGGCCTCAAGCCTTCAAGGCCCACGTTGGTTTCTTTTCCTATCTGCCATGTTCTATTCATTTCTTCTCATCCTGGTGCTCATTCTTATATTCCATGGCACCTGATGACTCTAAATGAAATGAAAAACACCAGTGGTCCTGCTTTTTAGCTCTAATTCTCATACGGAAAAAAGCAAAAGCTCCATCAACCAGACTGCAAGATGGCTTCTTCAACACCAGGACTGGAGGGAGAATTGTCCAAGTCTTTGGCTCACAAAGGAATCTATGAATTGATCCCTCTTCTCAATGAAGATAACTACTCAATCTGGCGTTCTAAATTCCAAAACTTATTCCAATTTAGCAAAATACTGACTATCATTAACCTAGACGATGAGACTGTGGAACTCAACAAGGAGCTCAACCAAGAGATTACTGCTTACTTACTCTCTAGACTAGAGGCAGCCACACACTCCAAAATCATCACATCAGAGAACAAAAATAGTTCTTGTGGGATCTGGATTGCGGCTAAAACGCACTTTGCTTCATCTCAGTCTGCTAATTGAGCTCAAGTGTTCAACAATTTTCTTTAACTCTTGTTCAACTAACAGCAGATTGAAAAATTCATAACCACCATTTGAATTCACCTGAACAAACTCTCAGAAGTGGGAATAGAGCTACCTTTGGACATCTTAGCCTACCTGGTCCTGTTCAAGTTTCCTTCATCACTTAAATCAATGCAATCCCAAATCACGCATGGAAGCCAAACCATCACTGTTGAATACGTCCTCAACCATCTGATTCAACACAAGAACAAAGTTTGAGCGACTAAAGAAGAATCAAATACCAATCTCAGCTTGGTAAATGTCTCCTATCCTTGATGTGAAAACGGAGTTCATAATGAAAGAGTGAAGAACCATAAACAAAAGAAGTGTTGGGCAGAATTCCCTCATCTCAGACCTACCAACCAAAAAGGGAAGAAATTAGAGAAGAAAGACAATGAACTTGCTCACTTCTTTACCTTCTATTGCGGGGCTAGCACAACCAAACCTCTTACAGAGTCTTCTTTCATCCTTGATTTGGGATGCTCAGTTCATCTCCTCAACTCAAAGAAATACTTCACCAAACTAGAGACACTCAAAGGTTCACAACACATAAAAACTGGAAAACCTGGCGCATGACTAAGGATATTAGGAAGAGGAACAGCTCTCCTCAAATTTGGAAAAATCAGTCTCAAGCTGACCAATGCCTACTACGTACCAGAAGCCACACTGAATCTGCTCTCTTTTTGGAAGTTCCTTCAGGATGATTGTTGGATCTCCGTGAACAACTCCTCACAAACTCCTCAATTCACAATCAAATGGCAAAAAAAACCTTTACTACACGGATTGATCCTAAACTGTCACATGGTGGTATGTGACACCATAATAACTGCAAAGCGAACTGGCTTTCATCCAGTCTCATAGCCTTTTGGTTAGGCCTTGCCTCTCAGTTGGTTTGCAGTTGTGCAAGGTATGACAGTATACTGGATGACCCTGTTGCGGGTTCAATTTGCAATCAGGAAAAGTTTTGGGAATGGCTTGCTCCTGTGACAATTGTCGGGTTTTCCGCCTGTCAACAGCAAGACTCCCGAGTCTTGGTGGCTCCTTATGGCGTTCAGGAGTGTGTCTGAATATGGCTCCATGTTGCAAGGTCATGGGTTAGTGCCACCAGCCATACACACTTTGGGACAAAGTGCCCTTAAACCCAGGGGTACTGTCACACGGTGGTATGTGACACCATAATAACTGCAAAGCAGACTGGCTTTCATCCAGTCTCATAGCCTTTTGGTTAGGCCTTGCCTCTCAGTTGGTTTGCAGTTGTGCGAGGTATGACATAAACAATCTACTTATTCTGAATACCCCTGAAAAGGAGTCAATGTATCTCATGAGTTTGCACAAGGTAGAAATTCTACATTGCAAGTTGGGCCATGCTAGTGTGGGAAAAATTGAAAATTACCTTGGCAAATTGATCAATGTCAAAGTCAAAGAGAAATTTTCCTGCTCTGGATGTGACCTCAGCAAGATTGCAAAATCCCCCTCCACTCAACAAGCCACCACTGCACCCAAGGTATTTGAGCAAATCCATGTTGACCTCATGGGACCAATCCCTCCCATGTCAAAAGGTCATCATTGTTTCTCTCTTACTCTGATAGATAACCAATCCTCCTATATTTCTGTGTTCCCCTTGCGCGCTAAGAACAACACCGTCAATGTGATCAAATTCATCATCAACAACAAACACCACAAGCAAGGCTACTACCCAAACAAATTCTGTTGCTATGGAGGAGGGGAGTTCATCATCTATCAGGCCTTGACCAACTTTCTCAAGGAAAACGGCATACAAAGAATATGCTATGAACCCTATCACCCTGAACAAAACAGATGCTCTAAAAGAGCAAATAGAACAATTGCAGAATCCATGCGTGCAACTCATTCAACCTCCAAGTTACCCCTGAACTTATGGCACAAAACCATAAAAGGATGCTCTGTAGCACTTAATCAGATCCCAAGGAACAATGGTGAGCCGTCTCCTTGGGAGATGATGCATGGTTCAAAACTACCTAACAACTATCTTCAACCACTGGGAACTTCTGTAGTTTACCTGAATCTAAAAGAAAAACCTGTCCTCCAAAAATTTGACAAAAAAGGGATTTCTGGAAAAATCATTGGGTACATACCGCGCTTATTATCCTACAAGATCATCAACAACTCAGGAGCAATCATCCAATCCAAAAATTTCAATTTCTGCAAAAGCATGCACACCGCCATAAAATCAAACTCTGAAAAAATTGACATCATCAAAGAGCCATTAAAATCAAACCCTACTCTAGGAGGTCAAACTATCAGACTGGACAGCAATAAAACTGAACAAGAACCTGAGTTTGACCAAAAAGGTACCACAATAAAAACCAAAGAGACCTCAACTCCTCTCATGTTGTCTGATGAAGAAAATGATGAGGAACAGATCAATGAAATTCTGACCAGCTCCGACAACAGTTGTTCTCTCAGAAACAGGAACACCCTTAAGAAACCCAATCAATTTAGCTTTGTTGCTACGTTTGTGCCCCAAAGCATTGAAGAAGCTCTAAGCTCTCCACCATGGGCTGTTAGAATTATGGTCAGCAATTTGCTTAGGCAAATGAGCAGTATTTAAAGAAAAGAAATGCTGGACACTGGGTGTCAATATTGGCTAATGGGGCTCTCACAATGGGGAAATATGTTGGATGAATTTGATTGGAATGATCAATAAATGCATGGAAAACAGTAGGGAGAAGAGCCCCTTAAGTAAAAAAGATTGGCCTCTTGTGAGCCCATGATACAACAAGCCAAAAGGCAAATTTTCCGCCCCAAAAGAGCTCTACAGGCTCTACTAGCCTTGTTACTTGGTTGGGACTACATCAGCCCGCATGGCATCAGTTCCTGAACCCTTACGACCGGCCTATTCCGGTCCATTCCAGTGTTTCCATCGTTACGGGGCTGAACAAGTCCCTTGCTGTTCAATCCCCTTGGCTGGTTGTCCGTTACAACCAGCCATGATGACCTCATTACGTTTTTTACGGCTGGTTGCCTCATGCAGCCAGCCCCTGGCCCCTCAAATGGGCCAGGTGGGACCCAGGGCACACCTGGGTCCAGTCTCAGACTCACATGGTGGTGTGTGACCAGCGCACATGCTGTCCCCCCCTCCTTCTCTCAAATCCCTGGTGGGGGAGGTCAAATCCCCTCACCAGGGGCCCTGGGGGTTGATACCCCAAGGGCGTCATCAAGAAAGTTGGCCTGGGAAGTGATCAGGTCCCCAAAGGCCCATCGCTCCTCCCCCTTGGTAAAGGGGGGGGGGGAGAGCGCCCCTGCTCGGTCGCTTCACACGCTCGATGGTGGAGGGGTGATGAATTCCCCCCCACCTGCTGGTCGCTACGCTTGCGGCCGGCGCTGCCACCTCCTTGGGCAAGGGGGTGGTCAGGTCCCCCCTGCCCTGACCAACCGCACTGTTGCGGCCGGTCGCTGGCTGGTTCAACCCAGCCAGCTCGCCCCCATCCCCCTTGCAACAGCCAGCGAGGGGAGGGGGAGCAAGCCGGGGCCGCAAGCCCCGGCTCCGCAGCACTGGTCGCCGGGCGCGACCAGCCAGGCCCGCGCAGGATCCCTTGGCTGCGCGACAGCCCTGCGCGGGCCATCGGGCCCCACGTGGGCTGTACCGAGGAACACAGGCGGCCCCAAACGGGCAGCAGCCCCAAGGGGGCCGCAACAGGGGCGGCGGACCAATGGGCCGCCCCAAGCCCGAATCGTGAGAATTACATACTTTGGCGGGCCAGCCCGTCTGGCCAAGTATGTCCATAATAAAGCTTGGGCCATTTTATGCCCAAATAAGCCCATCTAGCTTGGGTGGCCCATTGACCCTGGCGGTCCCGTGAGAGCCCGTGTCCCAAAGAACCATAAAAACGTGTTTTGGCGCCCAAATGCCCAAAACCAATAACACCCACATAGGCCCACGTGGCCCACATGATGTTCAATGGGCCGTGGAGGTCCATTTTTGAATCCCATTTGGATTACACACTCCTATGCACATTACCTGAGTGCATCTGCATTTTAACATGGGCAACCTCTGTTAACAAATAAATCAACACCTGCAAGGACTTACAGGTTTGGGAAGATCACTTCAGACCCACACCAGCTAATTTACTGAATACAACTTATGTCTTCAAGATCAAAGAGAATACCCATGGCGAACCTCTGATCTGCAAGACTTGCCTCTGTGTGCAAGGATTCAACCAAAAATTTGGCATAGACTAATTTGAGACCTACGCACCAACCAGTAAGATCACCGCTCTTTGAGATCTTCTCTTATTTGCTCTTGATAAGAAACTTCCAATACTTCAACTGGATGTCAAGGGCGCTTTCCTAAAAGCCAAGATAGATGAGGAAATTTACATTCAAAGGCCCAAAGGAAGAAATAGAAAAACTCCTATTCCAAAGCTAAAAAGGTTGCTCTACGGTCTCAAGCAGGTGCCCAGAATCTGGTACAGAAGGCTCAGCCAATGGATCAAATCTCTAGGATATCAACCTTCCAAATCTGATCCATGCCTCTAAAATCACACTAGTACTCCCTCTTCTCTGTTCTTCAATGTGGAAAACCTATTGGTAGTTGGCAATGCCAAAGAATTTAAAGAACAATTCCTAAAGAAGTTTCCTAACTCAACCAGCCACAAAACCCACACAATTCTTGGCATGAAAGTGGATTGAAACCAAGATTCAATCCCCCTGTCTCTGCCATTACACAATTCCTGGGGTCTTGAAGAACTTGAAAAGACCCACAGCAAGCCCATCTCCACTCCTTGCACCCCAGGAATACATCTTCTCCCAGCATCCAAAGAGGAGCACTCCTCATTCTTGGTCTTGAATATCAACTACCAATCTAATGTTGGAAAGCTCAGCTTCATTGCCGGACTGGCCAGACCTGACATCTCATTTGCCGTCTCAAGTCTTGCTTGATACTCAGAGAGACCTGGAATCAATCACTGGAACAAAGTTGTACAAATGTGAAGATATCTAAACGCTACACAAGAAGTAAAATTGAGAATATCAAAGAAGAATGATTGTCCTAACCTCATCTGTTACAGTGAAGCCACATGGGGAAATGATCCATCCACTCAAAAATTGCAAACTGACATTATGTGTTCAGTATACGGGGCCCCTTTATTCTGGACCAGTTGAAAGCAAAGAAACATCACATATTTGTCCACCAAAGCAGAATGCAATGCCTTAAACAATGGACAACCTGATTTTTGATCAATCAAACATCTAATAGGTGAGATCTGGAGAATCTAATCATGTCACAGGGCACCTAGCATCACCTCATTGGCAACAAAGGTCTGGAAGGTAAAGTGATCAAGTTTGGGACCAGCTCAAAGACCAAGTTCACCAACCTGAAAACCAAGGGCATCAGGGAGGATCTCAAGCTGGGCCAGATCAAACTTCAGCTAATCATGTTTGACCTGATGGTAGCCAACGCTCTCACCAAGACAGCCACCAAATAATCACTAGACTACCTAGTCAAACACATCAAGACTTGACTTGATCTCCAAACAAGGGGGGTTGTAAGAAGAATAAGAGTACTAGACCACTGTGAACACTTCAGTAATAGAGTACCACCCATCCCTCCTTCTCCTTGGATCACAGAAGACAATCAACCGGTGGATTATTATTTTAGGATTCTCATTTCCATCCTTTTTATTTTTCTTTCCATTTCTTTCCTTTTCATTTATTCTTATTCACTCATACGGCCAACCTCTCAACACAATCAAACACCTCAATACTCAAGCAAGACCAAGATGTCCAGATGAACCAAATCTCCATTACAATGAGTTGGTTTGATATCAAGTCAACTCAAACTAACCTTTCTAATCTCCCAGATATAGAATCAAGTCCTGTTTCCTTTGAAATCATCAAACTTGGTCATCACCTTGTCATTTTATTAAGTCTTACCAGTATGCTCTTTTCCATTCTAATTTTCATCTCTATGAAGCCTAAGGAAATCCTTGATTGTCTAGTTACCTCAGTCTCCATTTCTCCTCATCCATTCTTGACCACAATCAATAAGATTCCTAGGCCTCAAGCCTTCAAGGCCCATGTTGGTTGCTTTTTCTATCTGCCATGTTCTATTCATTTCTTCTCATCCTTGTGCTCATTCTTATATTCTCTCGCGCCTGATGAATCTAAATGAAATGAAAAACACCAGTGGTCCTGGTTTTTAGCTTTAATTCTCATATAGCCCCTGCAGTGTCCATCCTCTCCCAATTCAACAACAATCCAGGAAGAAACCACTGGAAAGAAGTGCTTCACTTATTGAAATACCTGGCTGTAACTAACTCAAATTATCATATTCTGTCTCCTGCTCCCTTTTCATCCTCCTCTAGACTCAAATATTTCAGAAATGCTGATTGGGCTGACAATCTAGAATTCAGAAAATCAAGAAGCAGTTAAATCTGCCTCTGTTCAAACTGCCCCATCTCATGGAATAGCTGCAAACAAAAGAACATTAAAATATCATGCACCATAGCTGAATTCAAATCAATTGCAGAATGTAATCAGGAAGACCCATTGAAACAGAACTAATCCAAGAACTGTGGCCAACCCACTTGCAAATTCCTGTCTTCAAAGGAGATAATAAAGGACTAACAAAAAATACCAAAGATTTTGGTTCCAAATCCAAGACCAAACGTATAGACATCAAGATTAAATACCTCAGAAACCTTTATGATTACAAGAAACTAAAGTTAAGTTTGATTCAATGAGCGAAATGGTTGCACATGCTGTGACCAAGGCCTGAAACTCAACTTCTATTTCCCAAATTAATAAAAATCTCTTCACATCAAGGGATGGGGGGTGTTAAAATTCTGCAATTAAAACAATTTTAGTTGGAAAAAGGTAGTTGCTGTAAGGCAACTATATTGACTAAAGATGATTTATCCCTCATGAATTTTCCAGAGCCACCACGTTTCCTCCTGGAGTTATCCCAATCAGGATAACTCTGTTAGTCCCGGGGGAGCCTTGATTTTGCACAAATACACATTGGTCTACCTCTCTGCTCCTTTTCCCTCATTCCCTCCTTTCTCCATCCACCAAACCATCCAAAACCACCAAGAACAAAACCAAAAGAAAAAATAATTGGCTGATCACCTAAATACCAATTGGAATATCAGCCCCAAGACCTCAAAGCTACCAATCATCCCCAGACCAATGGCAAAATCTACCCCTGGAGCTTACCACCAGATCAAGACTTGTCAAACAATCAAACAAACAACTTCAAGGTCAAACCAGAACAATCAATCAGTAACTGTCCAGCTACCAACCCATTGACTGAGTCCTTAAGAAATCAACCCAAAAATCAAGAGACTTAGACCATTGATCAACTCCCCAAGATAGGGAAATGAACAAGAAGCTAATTAGAAAAAAGGAAAAGGAAGACCACTCACTGCCATCTACTCCACAAGAAAAATACTTACCAGAAACAAAATAGCCTTGAGCCCTGTACAGAATCAAGTCAGGCCCTATTTCTTTTCCATTTGCCTTGAACTGAAGAGCCATATTTTCTTCAACTTAGTCTCCTAAACTGAACTCTCATATTTTTTAAATCTGTACTGTAAAGTAGACCAGTTGCTGGTTTTAAAATGAAAAGAATAAAATTCAGATCTTAGGATTAAACAGCCCTTCTATTTTAAAACGGTGCAGTGGGTGAATGTGTCACAGGAGAAGGAGGATTGCAAGTTATATTGGTCAAAGTTATTCTTGGTTCTGCTTGCTTAATTCTTGATGATGATTGTGGGGAGGAAGGTTTGGGCAATGGTGAATTTGCTCCCATTAAAAATGGTGGATGAGTTGGTTTTGGTTGGGAGGAAGTTCACAATGGGGCTCCAAGTGTTGAATTGTGGGGAGTGTTTCATGGATGAAGTGGTTGAGGAAGAAGAGGTTGAGGTATGAAGGTTCTGTACCCTTTCTTTCTTCTCAGTGGAGTAGGGCAGTTCATTTTTGGGTTCCAAGCCCAAGTGGCTTTCAATTCTGAGGCATGAACGGAGGCTTTAAGAGTGGAGGACTTGTCTGGTGCTTGGTTCAAGAAAACTGTTAAAATAAGTACACACTTATGTGTTTGCTGCGTATGGGTTTAATCAAAATGGGATGCACATACGGGATTTTAGGGCCGATTGGACAACCACACAAACTACACGGGGCCGTTTGGACATCACACATTTGGGGAAAATGGCCTCAAAACACGTGAAACAAGTCATTTGGTACATAGGCAATCACAGGCCCTTTTGGATGGATGGTCCACCTCACAAAATGGGCTTGTTTGGGCATCATTAGGCCCAAGGTTCATTTTGGACATACTTGGCCAGCCAGGCTGACCTGCCAAAGTTTTAATTTCCTTGTTTTGGGCTGGGATGGCCCACTGCGGCCATTTCCCATGTTACCTGTGGTGGCTGGGACCTGAACAGCATACCACCAGCAGGCAGGGGCGCCCTCCCCCCCCCCCCCATTACCAAGGGGCTAGCTCCAAGGGCTGGGGGGACCTGATCCCCCCCAGCCCACCTTTTTCAATGGTCCTCCTGGGGAAAATTGTGTCCCAGGCAACAAGCGGAGGATTTGACCACCCCTGCTGGTCACTTAGGTAGAAAGGAGGAGGGGGATGGAATTTCCACCAGTTACACCCCCCCTTGTGTGAGCTTGAGACTGGACCTGGATAATTTCTGGGTCCCACCTGGTCCATGTTAGCAGAAAGGGGCTGGTTTCATGAGGCAACCAGCCTGGTAAGTGAGGTCATACAGGTAACAGGGCTGTTTTTGAGGGACAACCAGCCCATGGATTGAACAGCCAAAGTGCCATTTCAGTTCCATGAGGATGGAAACACCAAATTTGACTGGGACAGGCTGGTCAAAAGGGTTCAGGGGCAAATGAAATGTGGGCTGATGTAGCCCAAACCAATTAACCAGGCCTGTAGAGCATGTAGAGCTCTTTTTTGGTGGAATTTTTTCATTTTCTCTTGTTTTAGAATGTGCCCAAAAGAGTTCAATCTATTGTACTTAAGGAGCCCTAATACCTGCTGTTTTACATCTAAATTTATTTGAATTCATCCAATCAATTTTCTGACATATTTTCCCATTGTGAGAGACCATTAGCCTTTATAGAAACAAGTTGTCCAGCAATTATTTTGCTTTAATGACTGCTTGTCCTGCCACTAAGGTAATTTCTGCCCATAATTTTTCACAAATTATCAGTAACAGGCTTTATTGGATCCACTGTTGGGATCCATGCTTGTATTTTTAAATTCTGGCTTCTTTATGGTACCATAGTTTTCAGAGAAGATGTCTTTCATTCAAGATAAAGTTATGCCAAAATTATTCTGACTGAGTCAGATGTTTAATTTTTTGGCAATGCTTATGGACATTAATTTGAAAACATTTTTTGTGGTCAGTTTACGAGGAATGAGGAAGAATCCAATCTGTTCTGAGGTAAAGAAAAAGTCTTACCATCTTTTATTGAAGGGAATTGAGTGAGAATCATGTAGCATAGGTTTCAGATAATCTGGTTGGAAGAAAAGAAGATAATTAGTATCTTATTGGAGATGCTTAAGGTGAATTATGTGGGATATTTGATCCATAAGAAGGTTCACTATGTGAGTGACAGTAAGCACTGAAGTTGATTTCCATGGAAGAAGACAAAGTGTCAATCTCGCTATGGAAGATGTGGCTCCAAGGGTATAGGTTGTTGATTATTGGATCTAAGACAGAAAGTCCAATTAGTTTGGAAGGACTCATGATTGTGGGAATATTTCCCCAATAAGAGAGTGAGGGTATGAGAGGATTAAGTAATTCACTTGATTGATTACCATGAGCTTTGGAGTAGGGATTCATTATCTTAAAGAAGATAAAGGTTTTTTGTGGATGATTTTAAAAGGAGAACTCTTATTTGTGAAAAATTTTGGAATAAATTTCTTTGTGAATATTGATTTCAGATTTGAGCTCTGAGAACAGTTGCTCACTGTAGAACTGGTAATAAGGTGAAGGAAAACAACTGTGAGAGTTTCACCTTAGGGGCCAAGACTAGAAATTTTGTCTCAAAGAGTAGACAAAGAACTATGATTTCTAGAGAGGAATTTTACATTGATTTGGCAGGGCCATTCAACCCAATGTCTCTTGGAGGGGAAAGTACTTCATCAATTTAGTTGATACAGAAACTAATTTATTATGGGTGAAACCAAAAAGATCAAAGGATCAAGCCAAAGAGGAGATTTCCATAGTCTTCAATGTCTGGGAACAGAATGGTTTAATGAAGCAGATCAAAAGGGTATTTTCCAATGAAGGGGGTGATTTTGTGAGCTAGGAGTTTGATAATTTTTTAATTCATTTTTGTATCACTCATATTTTTAAAACTGCAAGTAATCCTCACAATAATGGAATAGTTGAGAGAATGAAGAGGAATTTGTTGTATAGATTCAGAACTATTATGGCTCAATCTAGTCTACCAAAGTTCTTATGGGCTGCCTTTTTATGTACAGTTGTTCTGCTGCATAATATTTTGTGTGTTAATTGGAAGAGTCTCCATTATCAGTTTTGAAAGCAAGAGCCCAAAAAGTCAAACCTGAGAACAATTGTTTTTTTTGGTGTATTATAGTCACCATGAAAAAATGGTGGCACCTGCCGGCAGGTGTAGCACCTGAATCTTGTTTTTTTTTTGACTCTGAGAAAACTCTGTTTCTAGCTTGAGTTGGAACCTGAGAGAATTTTTTTGTATCAGTTCTTGAGAATTCCAAATAATTCTAGTGCATGCATGGAATACAGAAGATTTGGAATCATGGGGAAAATCAATTTTATGTAAAGTTATAGGGGAGTGAAGAAGTGTGGTTTCACAGCTGACACATGCAAGTAACTACCTGCATTGGATAATGCAACATTTTGATGCTTTTTTTCTTTCTATTTTTTATTAGATCATTACAAGAGGTTTGAGTGTCCATTTTTTTTTACTTTGTGGTTGAAAATTTGTTTATTTTTTGAAAGGATTAAATTCAGTTTTTAATATTTTCTTTTTATTCTTGTTAAATTCAATAAATCTCAATTTAATCTAGGAAATTTCAACGTCAATATTAATTTTAACTGAAGCTTCAGAAATCTGCTCAGAAATGTTGGAAATATTGTACCACATAGAAATTGAGTTCAATTATATATTGATATTGAAATGATTGGGGAGTTTCAAATTTTATTTTAAAAAATGAATGAATTTACAAAAAATAAAACCATTGCCTTGGATGATTTTATTTCTCTGCTATCTTGTGGCAGAAACTTTGTTTTAAACACTTCATACAATATTGGAAGCTCAAAAAAAGTGATCTAGTGATATTTAACTTTTTTATTTAGCAGGAATGAGTTAATAAATATTTTTTTGAAAATTTACAGCTTTTGATTTTCTTTTTTTGATGAAAACAGAGGAAATATTGAACTACTTGGAAAAAAATTTATTCAAACAAACATGGGGTTTCAAGTTATTTTTCTAACCTTTCTAATTATTCCTCTACTGGTTTCTCTCCAAAAACAATTTTTCTGTACAATTTAATGTGGAGAGAAATAGAGGGCAGGAAAAATTTGAAGGGAGGGCTTCACATGGTTTCATCTGATAATTTGGGACTATTCCATCATAAGTTCTTCCATATCCTACTTGTTTGTTGGCTTGAAGTTCACCTTTCATCTCAGATAAATAGTTGAGAGTATTTTTATCAAGATCATGTGGAAATTGTGAATAAATATTGCTTCTCCAGTACACTTTGACAGAGTGATATTTACCCTCAATTTCTTCTTCTGTATCTGAGCATCATTCCACAATAGGGGGAAGGTTTTTTCCCAATCCTTTCCTATATCGTTCTCTTCCATGGCCAAGGGTCTTTTGTATACCTTGCAGATTGAAGAACAAAAATTTGGGTAACAGGATTTAGAAAATGGAGAGCAACCTTAAGCTTACTCTGTGTTTAAATCTAGAGCTAGGCTTCTTGTTACGTGTCCTAGGTTTCATGTAATTATTTTTCTATCCACGTAGCCAACATTCCAGTAGGCCAAATAGTATGTCCTTCTTGAAAATATCAATATCAAGTGGATAATTTGTAAATGAATCATTGTAATTAGCATTAAACCAATTTTTCATTATCACTTCTGACAGTATTGGTCCAAATTTGTTGAATTATGATGGTCCCATTGGAAAGTTTGGACTGGATACCATAGCTTTTAAATTATTTCTGACATTGCTCTTTATAATTTCCAGGAAAGCTCTTCTTCCCTTCATAGATGTTTTCATTGGTTGTTTCCAAAGTGAAAAAGTTGTTGTTTGGTTCAATTTTATTGATTCTTTTTTATAAATTTTGAATGATGGTTTGAATAGTTAACCAGCAAGCTATCACAGAAACAACTCAATGAGAATCAGATGACGTAGAAGAATAAACAAGATATGACAGTGGATAGGAATACCAACACAGTGAAACAGTTACCAGGATTGACTATGGCAGTGAGAATGAGAAAGGAAAGAAAATGATTGGATTAAACAAGGATATGAATCTAGGTTGAGCTGCATTCTCATGAGTGTTAGCATTGATTGGTCTCATCAGTTGGAGATGAATCAGATTGCAGATTTGAGAGCCAGTTGGGCAAGGTTGAACAAGATTTTTGAGCAGGTTGGTCTCAGTTTTGTGATTGAGTGAATTGGATTGGCCTGAGTTTTGAAATTGAGTGGATTTTGCAGTTATAACAGAAAAAGAAAATGAGAAAGGTAAAAGAAGATCAGAACAAAGAAAAAGAAAATGAGAACAATGAAATTGAGTCCTGACTGGAGCAGTCAATTTAATTGGAGTCATATCCCAATTAGAGCATTCACAGTTGTGGGAGCACCTGCGGGAACCATCAGGTCAATTCCTTGGTGAGAACTGTCACTAACTGTGGGGACAGTTACTCCTGGCTTTACATTTCCCTCAACTGGAGATCAAGCCTGTTTTACTCCAAAGACAAGAAAAATAAATTTTTCCAATTGAATCAGGCTGACTGCCTTGGTGGGGGGTCTTCCAGCATCTTGCTAGTATCTATCAAATGAACAGTTAGGGATCCTTCTTTGAGTTCTTCTCAAATTCCCTTTTTTTTTGAGGTCCATGTGTTTAGTCTTAGCATTTGATAAAAATTTTTCTAGATTTTTGTCTAGGCCTTTATTATCAATTAAGTGTTTAGATGATGGGAGATCAGTTTGAAGAACTTCTCCAAACAAATGGCGAATCCATCTGTCTTTGAGATAAGATTCAAGCAGTGGGTTGAGTTTGGCTTCCATGCAGGAATAGTTTATGTTGCATTGTTTGTAAATGTTCCACAAGAGAGGGGAACCAAAGGAACTACATATATAACCATATTGGGATTTGCAACTGGTAGGGTCCTTGCCCCAGGAAGAATTTCTATAAAATTCAATAGGACCTTTTGATTTGTCATAGGTAAGGGTAAGCTTCAAATACTGGGTATGGTTGAGATATTGCCACTTTTGTTTGAGTTACTTCTAATGAGTCAGACCAGGTTTTTCTGGAAAAAAGCTAAGCTGGAGACAGAGTAACTGAGATGTGGACAAATTCTACCTGCTATATAGCTTAGAAGTCTTATTGCAGACTTGTAATTTATTTTGAGCTCCTTGAACTTTTCAAAGTCTTAATCTGATTATTTGCGCAGTTGTATATGAGGAGTCAATGGCGTGGAGCATGGTATTGATTCAAGAAAGCCAAGTTCTTCTAGGCCATGCACAATATTCTTGGGTTGACTCAGAAAAATACTATTTGGCATTATTTTGAACTTCATAACAAGGATAGTGTTTACTGTGGTGTTGTTATATAGCCTTGGATCTGGAACCGCCCCACAGTTGGAGCGCTCAGCATTTGGTAGGTCAGGCTCAGCATTCTGGATGCGCGCGGTCTCAGAAGTGGCTGCTGCGGGCTCAGCAGCAGCTGAAGTGGGCTCAGCAGCAGCGGCGGCAGGATCAGCAGCAGCCGCAGCGGGCTCAAAAGTAGGCACAGTGTGGCTCAGAATACTGGGTGCGGGTTGGGCTTGATCAGGTGTGGGGGGACATGGCCCGCTTGGACATTATGGACCCAAGAATGGAGCTTCCCCTACCAGGTTTTCAGGCGGGTAGTTTGGGAAGGTAGAGCAGGGAAATCAGGGCTATAGGAGCAGGCCACACACGGGGCAGGAAATCAAGCGGCACGCCAGGCGGATATGGACAATGTGGGGGGCTCCAAATAGTGCGTGGTGGAGGGCTGCGTCATGAGAAGGAAGAACCGGGTGTGTAAGGGTAGGCGGGCTGGAGGGCAATTGCCAGATGGGAAAGGGTTAGGGTTAGGCTAGGGTTCTTGTTTTTAGGGTTTCTTTTCTATTTCTTGTTGGGCTGTCATTGCGCTTGTAGTTAGGTTAGGGTTAAGGATGTGGGAATAAATTCTGCACTCTCAACCCCAGCTTGTAGGGAAGGAGGAGGATTAAGGCAAAGGATATGGCAAAGAAAAGGAAAGAAAGGAAATATATCTCTCTCTTTATCTCTCTCTCTCTCCCTCTCTCAAAAACGGAGCATCCTTATCCTTACAGACGCTAGGACCATTGATTCCAGAACTTGAGGACAACTTTGGGGAGTATCTCTCTCCTTTTTCCACATCTGGGGGTCTGGCCGGGAAATATATTTTTTCTCAAGTCTCTTGAAGGTACTCAGGATGCTTCCAACAACCTCACCAGGATCAAACTTCCCACCTGCTTTTCCTCTAGAACTGACCCCCAATACTCTGGATCAGCATCTGCCACCGGCTGCTTCTGCTCCCAGCATGGGCAGGTTTTCTCCGCCATCAGAGGGGGAGTTGTTGGAAATGGTGGCTGAAGTCCCTGGTTGGGTGTGGCTGAAACCAAGGGATTTTCCTCACCTCTGTTCAGCGCCTTTTATGTGGAGCAATTTCTTTCCAGTTTCAAAGGCATCACCAACTTGGAAGGTGCAACTGGCACAGATAAGGTTTGGACTATTGTCTTCTTCATCACCAACAAGGAGAAACTGCGGGAAGTGGAGGAAATGGTTGGGTACAAAAGGCAGGATTGGGGAAGGTTGAAAGGTGGGATTCTGGCAAGGTGGGTAAAACATGAGCCTTGCTTCCAAGAAAGTGACTTTGAGCAAGCCGGGGCAGAGGAAATTGAGGATTGAGGGGTCCAGACTGGCAAAGGATTGGTGGATTACATGTTGAAGTTTGAGAAAATTTATTGGTACCTGTCAAAGACAAAAGTTGTTGTGGGGCAGAAGGGGGAAATGAAGCGGGTGTTTTTGGGCAGACTTGTGCTTTCACTCCACTTGCAAGTGCAACGGTACTTGTACAATCATGGCTTGGTTAAGAGATTTTTTGAAGGGAGAGTTGCAATTCTTCTGGACTTGTCAGTCATCCGCCAAGCCATGGAGAGCAAGATCAATTTAGACAATCTCATTATGGAAACTGCGCAAATGTACACAGTGGCTTTGAAGAAGTTGGTAAGGCTCTTGGTACCAGCCCTGGCGGTGGAACCAGTTGCATGGCCATCAAAATTTCTGCACACTGCAACACCTCAGCAAATCAAGGATCTAACGGTGTGAAAGATGACAGAGATCCTTTGGTACCTGTGGGTATTCCTTAACCAGGCCAAGGCCCCTATGGCCCCTATGGCTCTGGAGGCTCTGGTCCAACTGCGCGCAACACTGCCTCACATTGAAGAGGGCTCTCAGCCTCGCAGAGGGCCCTAAGGGGGGTTCACGGTGCGCACGTGCACATATTGTGGACAAAAGGGGCTCTGGAAGTTGTTGTGCACTCATATCACGCAGGACATGAACAAAGGGTTGGTGCACATTTTTGAACTCATGTACACATTCCTGACAAATGAACCAGTGGACTACACAATGGGTAAACCACCCCAAATGGTAAAAATACAGGAACGGGTGAAATCTCAGACTGACCACCAGGGACAAATTGGGGTATCTGGCCAGCCAGTGACTCCATGTCACCATCCAGTCCCATTTTCCGACCCATTGACTTCCTTTGCCGGAAACTTCTATTCACCAATGAAGTATCTTGACTTCACCAAAGTTTAAATTGAAAATGATACAATTCAAATGCTATTCACCATTGTGGAAAATGGATTTCACTGGTCATTCCTAAATGCAGAAACTAGAATTCTTTTGAGCTTACAAATTAATGAAACCAAAACTCACTTGGCATTCAACTTGGAAGTAATGATATATAAAACATACCAAATCAAAATATTGTTTAATGGAATGCCCCACCCATAAAACTGGTGATCAAAAATTCTAACAAATAGTGACAAGTGAATTCCAATAAATCTTGATTTTGTTTGAAAATTGAAACAAAATAAGCACAAATATGAATTCCTAAGAACTTGGAGATCTAGGAAACCAAATGTAATGTTTCACCAATACATTTACATTGCTGTTTTTCAAATTTCACAGGTCTCTTGTTTTTATTTCACCTGGTTGTTTCCTGCCTTTCACCTGTGTTTTAAATTTGGGTTTTTGAATGAATTGTATTTGATATCAAAATTATTTCCAATAAAAGATAAAAGAAAAAATGACACTCAATTCTTGCAAAACACATCAGAAAAACATAATTGATGTTGCATCAAGTAATCCTTCTTTTTACACCAATGGTATTGCACACTATGAATCCCAGGAAAACTTTTTGCCGTTTCAGGGAAACAGTCTGGGTCATCTGGTGTGTTATCAAACTGCTTCAAAATTCAGAATTTGATCCAATGGAAGTCCTGGGTCTTGATCCCAAGTCAACCATTTTCTTTGCTGCCAACAAATAGATTGACATTAAACCTGGATTAGCAGCTGAGGAGATGGGTGTTGATGGATTGAAAGGCTTTGGAGGTTTGGTAGGCTTCATTCATGGTAACAGCCTGATTGCTAGGCCTTCATCCACTAGTTTACTAGCTGCATCCAGTGAAAACGTTTCAGAATGTCGGCAAAAAAAAATTAAACAATCCCCCCCAAAAAACCCCCTTGCACCAAAATACTTGTATTTGGAGGCATGCATCCAAACACAAGCATTTTGGTGCAACATGTTTTTTTTTGAATCCCGCTTTAAGAAAAGAAAAATTGCACCAAAAGGCTTGTGCTTGGAGGAATGCATCCAAACACAAGCATTTTGGTACAATGGTTTTTTTGGGGGATTTTTCAAAAAAAAAATTTAAAAGACTGTTGCACCAAAATGCTTGTGTTAGGATGTATGGTAATGCAAGCTTTTTTGGGCACACTCCCAATTCCTGCTTGGAAAAGTGCCCAGCAGGCTTGGGTGTTTTCCCAGTGGGCTTAATTTCCCCATCAGGTTGCGTTGCAGATCTTGGCATACCTCCAAGTTCCACTCAGCCAATGCCAAGCTGTTGGCACCCCCCTTCAATTTCTTCCTCCCCCTCACTTTCTCCATCCCCCTGCCCCTCACTTGCTCCCTTGCCCTTGCTCCCTCCTCCTTGCTCCCTCTCCCTTGAAACCTTCTCAGTTTTACTGGCCAAGGTTCTGGAAGCTAATGCTATGGGAATAAATCTTTTTGGTAAATGGGACTTGGTCAATGTTGAAGTGAAAGGCATGTCTTTTCATTGCCCCAATTGGTGTTGAAATTCTTTTACGCCTTCTGTTTTCTCTGCAATGATGATTGCTCAGCTCCCTTTCTTTTTGTAAGAAAATATTTCATTTGTTTTTTCTAATTGAATAAGCTGTAAATAGTATTGACAAGTTTATTGAAGAAAAGAAAAAAAAAATGCCCTCAATTATTGATCTGGTGGGTGTGGCCAATTGGCCCTCAGTACACAAGCATTTTGGTACAACGGGTTTTTTTTCAATTCTTTTTTAAAAAAAACAGTTGCAATTCTTTAAAATAAAAAAAACTGTTGCACCAAAATGCTTGTGTTTGGATGCATGCCTCCCAACACAAGCATTTTGGTGCAACTTTTTTTTTGCGATTATTTAAAAAGAAAAAAAATCTGTTGCACCAAAATTCTTATGTTTGGATGCATGCCTCCAAACAGAAGCATTTTGGTGCAACAGTTTTTTTTTCAATTCTTTATGCTTGTGTTTGGATGCATGCGTATAAAAACAAGCATTTTGGTGCAAGTTTTTTTTTGAAATTAAAGAATAGAAAAAAAACATTGCAAAAAAATGCTTGTGTTAGGAGGCATGCATCCAAACACAAGCATTTTGGTGCAATAGATTGTTTTTTTAAAATAATTTCAAAAAAAAAACATTGCACCAAAATTTTTGTGTTTGGAGGCATGCTTCCAAACACAAGAATTTTGGTGCAACAGATTTTTTTTTCTTTTCAAAGTATCAAAAAAAAAAACTGTTAGACCAAAATGCTTGTGTTTGGAGGCATGCATCCAAACACAAGCATGTTGGTGCAATAGATTTTTTTCAAAGAATTTCAAAAAAAAAAACCATTTCACCACAATGCGTGTGTTTGGAGGCATGCATCCAAACACAAGAATTTTGGTGCAACAAATTTTTTATTCTTTTCAAAGAATCAAAAAAAAACTGTTGCAAAAAATGCTTGTGTTTGGAGGCATGCATCCAAACACAAGCATTTTGGTGCAACCATTTTTTTCTTTTTTTTTACTGCCTATCAGCACTTATGTGTGTACCATTTATGAGTGTAATTTGAATTTTATTCACATATGGGCCTCTACAGCCCATTTGACAATCACACAGATCATTCGGGCGTGTGTGGATGACACTGGTTTGGGAAAAATGGCTGCAATACATGTGAAATAAGTCATTTTGGACGCAAGCCCTCACGGGCCACCTGGACTGGATGGGCCATGCCAACAAAATGGGGCTGAGGGGCCATTTCCAGCCCCCTTCTGTATTGTGGACATACCTGGCCTTTTGGGCCGGCCCCAAAAATAGTCATTCCTCATTTTTGGACTGGGCCGGCCCGTTCTTACTGCTGCCTGTCTTGCGGCCCACAAAAGGCCAATTTTCCTTGCTTCTGGCCCGCTGTGGGGTTTCAGGGGGCAGAGAGACTCCAAATGGAGTCCCACTACCCCGGCCAGTTGTTGTGGCCGCTGTGTTGCCCCATCCCGGACACCCTGGCCGCCTTAAGACCTCAATCCATAAACTGTTGCGCAAACATACCGTCCGGCATCAAAATAAAAAAAAAAAACCAACTTATCCTCAGGCTCATCCAATCCGTCATCATTGCGCGTCCTTTATCCGCGCGCGTTGCGCGTTTCTCATCCTTTATCCGCGCGCGTCCTTCATCCGCGTTGCTCATCATCCTTGCCATTGCGCGTTGCTTGTCATCTCCGCCGTCGTCATTGCGTGTCCTCTTCTTTGTTGTGGCGCGTCCTCATCTTTGTCGTTGCGCGTCCCAATCTCCTCATTGCTACCGTCGCACGGCGCTCATCCATGATTTACCAAATCCATCCCAACTGCACCCCCAAGCATATGGAAAATCCTTGGATCCGTCAAATCTCCCATCTCACTTGATCTATCAGTCGTGAATCTCAAGCCTGTCAGGATTTACTCAACCGTCTCAAGCTGATCTCCTATCCGCCCATCCACGCTCTCACAGACTTCATCCTTCACCTTTCCTGGGGCTCTCCCACCCACTTCCGCCTTCGGACAAGGGGTGAAGAGTGTCAACTACCACCCGCGGACATCCGCGGCGGTTTGGTTCATTTCCCTTTCCCACCCCGTCCGCCTTCGGACAAGGGGTGGGTGATTCCGGTATTGTTGCGTGCGCCTATCCACGGAGGGACGCGAGTGACCACATGATTTCCTTTCCTTTTTTGCTCTATTTGTAGAATCCGTTGTACATAGTCTAACAGGGCCTCCTTCCCATATAAGGAGGGGCTCTCCCCTGCCTTTTAGATCCATCATTGGAGCATGGAATCATCCAGCATGAAATCAGCACACCCTTGATCCTTGAGCTTCCATACTCAAACCCTTGATCCTTGATCCTTATCACCAACCAATAGCCTTGCTGGTTGAAGAAAAATTCTGTCTGTTGGATTTTTTGAGTGTGTTATACCACTCCTTGATCCCTTTCTCTGACCATACTGGTCCTGATCCCTGATCACCTTTCTGGAGCCAATCACTATTGATTGAAGAGGTCTTATTAAGCTTAAGACCTGGAGTGTTATACCTCCCCTTAGCTTCTTTGGAGTTGCATTCTGCCAGACTACTCTTGTGTCCCTTGAGAAGTGTTGAGGTTATCCTTGCTTCAAATCAGTTACTGTTTGCTTTAGAGCTTCTTAAACATTGTGCTTTGTCTTGTACAGCCACCCTTGGTTATCTGGAACCCTTCAAGCGCTTGGTTGCAGAGAGTTGGGCAGGTTCATTGAGAACCTGGAGGTTGCTTGGGTTTGAGTTGATCATCCCCAATCATCTGCTGACAACCAGAGTTATTAGCGTGTGGGCGTTGTTTACATACAACAGCTTTTGTTCTTTGAACTCTAAGGGGACTTTAACTTCTTTTTTTCAAGTTTTTCCCTGCATAATCTTGTCTCAGATAGTACTGTTCCATTGCTAACAAACTATTATCATCTTTATCCTCTACTCATTGATTCCTCATTTACCAGGTTCTGGACCTTGATCTTGGTTACATTTAAATATTTTTGTAATACTCAGGAGGGCAGCCTAAACAGCACCTTTCCCTTCCACAGAACTGCCACGGCCTAGCACCGTTTGGAGTCTTAAATTTGGTCCCCCGGGCCGGGATCAAACCAGCAACCTTGGGATTTACAGTCCCAACTTGAAGAATCAACTCCAAAATCCAATCCAATTTTTTTTCTTTTCTTTTTCTGTTTGTTCTTTTTTTTCAGATCTGACCCGTGGAGGCAACTTGGTCCAGAAGTAAGTCCTCCCAATTATGCACTGCCTAGGCAAGATCCTTGTCATTTTTGTGAAACTCTAATCTTGCCACACTTGAGAGCCACCTTGGAACTCTGCTTGTTTGGATCTCTTAGGAACGCTTCAACATGGAATCTGCTGGATCCTCTTTATCTGTTCGGGCCAAGATGGTCAAAATCAAACCTCAGAACAAAAATTTAGGTTTCAATGGGACCAATGTTGAACAGTTCCTGGACTCCTATGAGATGGCTGCAGAAGTGGATGGTGCCAGTGAATATGATATGGCTTATCAGTTACAGTTTTTTATCTCTTCTGACAAATTTATGGAGGTTATTGAATCGTTCGAGGGATTTGAAACTCACAACTGGCGGCTCCTGAAGGAGGCTATGTTAGCCTATTGGGGAAAAATAGATGTAGCCAGATTTACTTTGCAAGACTTGGATGCCCTGGTTTCTCAATGGATCTCCAATTATGGTATCTCCTCAGCCTCTGACTATCAGACTTTTAGAAAATGTTGGGACCCTATCCAGTCCTATCTTATCCAAAACAATCAAATTGATACGTTGGACAAAATTTAAGTGCAATATTTTCAGTCTTTCTCTCCAGGAGTGCAGGAAAGAATTAAGGATGAATTGGTGAAATCTGGATCCATGATCACAAAAAGAGACAATTGATTCAAGCTCCCTGCTTTCATGGTTCTTAGGAATACTGTGGATAAAGTGATGAAAGGTCAAACAGCTCTCACCTTTGAAAAACCTAAAATCACTGAACCAGTCCTTGCCCCCTCTTTTCAAGCATCTAACAAAATCATGAATAAGATGGAAGCAAATTGCAGACCTAAACCCAATCCTCAGACCCACCGGGAGACACCTACTATAGATGAGATCACTAAATTACTTCAGGCATTTGAGAATAAAATAGATCAGAAAATATCCTCTTTAGCCACTCCTAAACCTGCTAATTCTGTTCCTAAGTCTACTATAGTCTGTTATTATTGCCATAGGGAAGGCCATGGTACCGGTAGATGTCCTGAACTCCAGAAGGAAAAGGAGGAGAAGTTAGTAGAGCAGAAGGGAAATAATTTTTTCCTTCCTAATGGTGCTTTTATCCCTTTTGATTCTTCTCAACCGATCCGTCATGTGGTGGCCTCATACCAACCACCAACTCCCAAGAAGGCATCCTTGGTCTCTGAGGATTTTTGATCATCCTGTGGAACTCTGCAACCTTGGTATCCCCCAGCTATCACTTCTTCCAGCTTCCCTGGCACCTATCAATCCAATGCAGCTAGGAAACGCCATGAGGAACCAAAACCTCATAAGTCTCCTCCAGTTCCATCCTCCATTCTGCAAAAACCCCTTAAATGCCAATCTTCACCTGAGCCCCCTTCCTCTGATGTGGAAGACATGGAAGTAGAAAGGGAACCACTTATGCAAAGGTTCCAAGACAACTCTGATCCTCCCCCTCTTCAACCTGCCCAACCCTCAGATCCTCTTCCATCACCTATTACACCTGATCTTCCTCCCCCACCCAGCCCAAAGTTTGATTTGAGAGGGGCATCTCCAAGAACTACCCTAATGCTGTGGAAGGAGTATTAAAGAAAATTTCTGATCTTAAAATCCCTGATCTATCTGTGGCTGAACTCCTGTCAATCTCTCCATCTGTGGCAGAAGGGATAAAGAAATTGGTTTCTTGTCGACGTGTGGAGATTGGTCCGGACAAATTAAAGGTCTCCTCCGGTACTCTGATAGAGGATTCTGGTGGAACAGATCCATCTTCAGATACCAACCTGTATTCCTGTCCTCTTGGTTTTCTTCCATGTTGTCTTGGTGATTCAACTAAAACGGTTTCTCTCCTTGTGGATTTGGGTTCTCAGCTCAACTTGATTTTGGACTCCATGGCCTGCAAGCGTAAACTTAGCCAAAGGGTAAGTTTCAACTCTGCGGTCTATGGAATTGGGAAACATTCCTGTGAACTGGTTGGTATTGCTGAGGATATTCCTGTTCAAATTGGTCAAAATATTTTTGGTACCTGTAACTTCTGGATCACTTGTCTGGATGGTCCCGTGATCTTGGGAAGGCCTTTCTTAATGGACTTTGGTGCTACCCTGATGTTTTCTGATCAAGTTGGGGAGAGAATTCTCCTCCCTGATGCTGATGGCAGAAAGATTGAAGTCCCCCTTTGTTCTTTGGATTCTGTTTGTTCGGAAATATACTTCCCTGGTCACCCTCCCAAATCAGTCCTGAAAGGAAAGCAGAAAGAAAACTCTCATTCCTTTCATCCTCATTTTTTAGCAGAATAGTTGGCCCTACTGATAGTTGTAGTTCTTCTCAGCCTCAGACTTCAACTCATGGACCACTCCCATCTTAGAGGCATATTTTTCTTTTTCCTCATCATTTTCTTCTCATCCAAATAAGATCAAAACCCAAACACATGAAAAATCCGAAAAATCCAAAAATATTTCTTCTCTGTCTGGATCTGTTGTATGTTCTTTTCCTTTTACTTTTCAGCCTGATCACTCATCCTCTATCTCTATTCTGGTTTTGAATCTCCGCAATGAGTCTAAACTAGATCTTGATCTTGATTCTTTTCTTTGTGGCTTTGGTATGAAGGAGTACGGTCTTAGGTGGAGGCAATTTGGGGTAGAAGTAAGTCCTCCCAATTGTGCACCACCAGGGGCTTCTACTACTGTTGTTTTCAAAACTCTACCCTATGCCACACATGTGAGCAATGTGTTATCTTTTGGATCCTCTTTTATGGAGAAGGCACCTTTCAAGGAAGCAGAAGAAAATTGGACTTGGAAGATGTTGAAACATGGCCTCAGTTTTCATAGTCAGGTCTCACTGGTCAATGCTTGGAGGAAGCAGGGATTCCTCTCCTTTGCCACCAAGTACAAACCAGTTGCAAAGAAGGTCCAGCCAGTCAACCAACCAATGCCTCTCAACCTCAATCCTCCTCTTATGCGTCCTCCGCTATCCCGCAATCCTTACTGTGGTCTATCCAAATCCCTCACTGGTCCATTTATTCCCTCTGGTTGGGTCACTTAAAACGTCTGAAAGTGGTCAACTTTGGTCCATATGGATGGCTTCTTCCTGATGACTTAAATTTGATCAAAAATATTTTGTCTCTAAGGGAAAAATCTATTGCATTCTGTGAAGAAGAGAGAGGTCTCTTGAAAGAATGCTATGTTCTCCCTTACATCATCCCTGTAGTTGAACATGAACCTTGGCAAAAGAAAAAGATCCCGATCCCAGCTGCTAAAGTCAACGAATTCATCAAGTTTTTCCGCAAATGATTCCAAACCGGTTTATACAAACAATTTACTTCTATCTATTCCAGTCCTGTTTTTTGTGTTCTAAAGTGTAATGGTAAACTTAGAGTGGTTCATGATCTCCAACCTCTTAATCAAGTTACGATTAATGACTCTGGCGTGCCGCCTGCCACTGAAGAACTTCTTGAATCCTTCTTGGGGAGAGCTTGCTATGGTCTAGGTGACATTATGGGTGGCTATGACGAACAATCCTTGCATCCTATTTCTTGTCCCCTCACTACTTTCAATCCCCCCCTTGGTTGATTTCAGCTGACTCGATTGCCTCAAGGTGCCACCAACTTGGTTGCAGTCTATCAGGCTCAGATGATGTGGATCCTCCAGGACAAAATCCCGGATCATGTGGGTATCTTTATTAATGATGGTGGGATTGAAGGTCCAGTTTCTGACTATGATAATGAGCTCTTACCTTGGCACTCAGGAATCCAACGATGAATCTGCAAGTATGCTACTGTCTTGGAAAGAATTTTGTTTCAAATCAAGGAATCTGGCCTTACTGTCTATGGATCAAAACTTGCCACCTGTTTCCCTGCCTTGGAAAGTGTTGGTCATGTAGTCTGCAAGGACGGAAGAAGGATGGCACCCTCTAAAGTCAACAAAATTGTCTCCTGGCCTACCCCAATAAATCCAACGGAAGTTAGAGGTTTCCTAGGTGTTGTAACTTATGTCAGGATCTTCATTCCCTCATTATCCAAAATCTGTATTTCCTTGCGTTGCTTAACCAGGAAGGATGCTGAGTGAATTTGGACCCAAGACTGCAAACAATCATTTTAGTTGCTCAAAACAGTTTTTGGGAAGGACATTGTTTTGAAAAAGATCACTTATGTACCCGGAGCTGGCAAGATCAAGCTGGCAGTGGACTCGAGTTATCCATCTGTTGGGGCTGTTCTTACCCAGGAAGATGAAAATGGTTTGGATCTTCCTGCTCTGCATGAATCTCTTCTTTTCTCAGATGTGGAATCCAGGTACTCCCAGCCAAAACTGGAACTTTGCAGTGTGGCCCGAATGTTGAAGAAGCTTCAGACTGTCCTTTGGGGTCAACACTTTGAGTTACAAGTGGATGCATGATCCATTATTGAAATTATCAACGCCCCCAGCCTCACAAATGCTCCAATGACTCATTGGGTGGCTTTCATCCAGTTGTTCTCTTTTGATATTGTTCACAGGCCTGGAAAATCTTTCACCATGCCTGATGGTTTATCTTGAAAACCTATTGGAGACGATGAATCAGAGGTTGGAATGGATTTTGATGAGGGTCTTTGCCTTCTCCTCCCAAAATCACTCTGGTTTCCAGCAAGGTTTCTGGCTTAAGTTGGAGCAGTACCTTTCAACTCTCCAAAGACCCCCTGATCTCTCTGCCAAAGAATTTTGGTCCCTTAAAAGGATGTCCTCCAACTTCTTTTTCCAAGGTTCTAGGCTTATGAAAAGAGAAACTCCTTGAGCACTTGTTGTGGTCAATATCCCTTCTAAGCAAGATTTGATCCTGGAAAATCTCCATGAAGGCCTTGGTCATTGTGGGGAAACCAAAACTTATCAACAAATATCCAAACAATTCTGGTGGCCATCCCTGAAGAAATCTGTCGCTCAATAGTGTAGGAGTTGTGAAGTGTGCCAGAAACATGATCTTAGGCGCCTGGCCAAAATTTGTTACCCCACTGGAGATCCCACTGTCTTTGGGAGGATTGCTATGGATGTGGTTCACATTAAGGCTGGTGGAGCTTAGTACCTCATTGTGGCTAGAGATGATTTTTCTGGATGGGTTGAAGCAAAGTTCCTTAAGAGCCTCAGCTCTGAATTAGTAGCAGCTTTCCTTCATGAGACTTGGACAATGCATTATGGCTTGGCCCAATCTTATTCTACAGATGGTGGCTTGGAATTTGGTGGAAAACTTGCTGAAATGATCCAATCGCTCCCTGGACAACATAAAGTTACTACTCCCTATTATCCTGAAGGAAAAGGCATGGTTGAAAGAGGCCATGCTCCTTTGAAGGCTGCTCTTGTCAAATTGGCTGGTGAAATTGGCAAGAATTGCCGGAAGTTTCTCCCCTTGGTTCTCTTCTCTGATCAAATTTCCACCAAGCAAACCACTGGTTACTCTCCTTATGAAATCATCTTTGGTCAGAGGGCTGTTCTTCCTCTTGATCTTGAAATGGATTCTTTCTTGGGCATCCCCTGGGAACAAGTTTCCTCAACTACTGAACTATTAGTTGCCAGATCAAAGCAACTGGAGCAGAGTGAAGATATTTGTAACAAAGCTTATCAGAAGATGATGGAATCAAGAGCAAAATCAGTTCAGTATTGGGAAGATAAACACCTAAATCAAATCAGGGACCCTTTAAATCCTGGTGACCTGGTATTGGCTTATAATCGTTCCTTGGAAACTCAGTGGGGAAAGCTTTTCTCTAACCGCTGGAATGGTCCTTACCAAGTAGTCCGTCAATTTAGAGTCGGATCATATCTTTTGGAGGAGCTGGATGGTACTCAGATGGCCAGAAGGTTCTCTGCTGATCAGGTCAAGAAATTTCACTCTTGTGGAGGCAACGTTTTCCAGAAGTAAGTCCTCCCAATTTTGCACCATCTAGGCAAGATCCTTGTTGTTTTGTGAAAACTCTACTTCATGCCACGCGTGTGAGCACTTGGGACACTTCCTTCATCATATCTCAGCCACTTCTAGGATTTTTGGTTGGATTGACATATTTTTTTTTCAACCACTCTCAAGATCAAAATGGCCATTCTTTGGTTTCAATCATCTTTCTTTCCTTTTTATTTATGGCATCAAACTTGGGAGCAGACTAGGGGAAGTCTGTAAGTTAGGGAGAGATGTGGTGCCCCATCCTGGACACCCTGGCTGCCTTAAGACCTCAATCCATAAACTGTTGCACAAACGTACCGTCCGGCATCAAAATAAAAAAAAAACCAACTTATCCTCAGGCTCATCCAATCCTTCATCATCGCGCGTCGCGCGTTGCGCGTCCTTTATCCGCGCGCGTCGCGCCTTGCGCCTTTCGCATCCTTCATCTGGGTTTCTCATCATCCTTGCCGTTGCGCGTTGCTTGTCATCTCTGCCATTGTCATTGCGCGTCCTGGTCTTTGTTGTCCCAAATCCTCATCTTTGTTGTTGCGCGTCCCAATCTCCTCATTGCTACCGTTGCGCGGCGCTCATCCATGATTTACCAAATCCATCCCAACCGCACCCCCAAGCATTTGGAAAATCCTTGGATCCGTCAAATCTCCCATCTCACTTGATCTATCAGTTGTAAATCTCAAGCCTGTCAGGATTTACTCAACCTTCTCAAGCCAATCTCCTATCCGCCCATCCGCGCTCTCACGGACTTCATCCGTCACCTTTCCTGGGGCTCTCCCACCCACTTCCGCCTTTGGACAAGGGGTGAAGAGTGTCAACTACCACCCGCGGACATCCGCGGTGGTTTGGTTCATTTCCCTTTCCCACCCCGTCCGCCTTTGGACAAGGGTTGGGTGATTCCGGTATTGTTGTGTGCGCCCATCCACGGAGGGACGCGAGTGACCACATGATTTCCTTTCCTTTTTTGCTCTATTTGTAGAATCCGTTGTACATAGTCTAACAGGGCCTCCTTCCCATATAAGGAGGGGCTCTCCCCTGCCTTTTGGATCCATCATTGGAGCATGGAATCATCCAGCATGAAATCAGCACACCCTTGATCCTTGAGCTTCCATACTCAAACCCTTGATCCTTGATCCTTATCACCAACCAATAGCCTTGCTGGTTGAAGAAAAATTCTGTCTGTTGGATTTTTTGAGTGTGTTATACCACTCCTTGATCCCTTTCTCTGACCATACTGGTCCTGATCCCTGATCACCTTTCTGGAGCCAATCACTATTGATTGAAGAGGTCTTATTAAGCTTAAGACCTGGAGTGTTATACCTCCCCTTAGCTTCTTTGGAGTTGCATTCTGCCAGCCTACTCATGAGTCCCTTGAGAAGTGTTGAGGTTATCCTTGCTTCAAATCAGTTACTGTTTGCTTTAGAGCTTCTTAAACATTGTGCTTTGTCCTGTACAGCCACCCACAGTTATCTGGTACCCTTCAAGTGCTTGATTGCGGAGAGTTGGGAAGGTTCATTGAGAACCTGGAGGCTGCTTGGGTTTGAGTTGATCATCCCCAATCTTCTGCTGACGACCAGAGTTATTAGCATGTGGGCGTTGTTTACATACAACAGCTTTTGTTCTTTGAACTCTAAGGGGACTTCAACTTCTTTTGTTCAAGTTTTTCCCTGCATAATCTTGTCTCAGATAGTGCTGTTCCATCGCTACCAAACTATTATCATCTTCTTCCTCTACTCCTTGATTCCTTATTTACCAGGTTCTGGACCTTGATCTTGGTTACATTTAAAAAATTTTGTAACACTCAGGAGGGCAGCCTAAACAGCACCTTTCCCCTCCACAGAACTGCCACGGCCTAGCACCGTTTGGAGTCTTACACCGCGGGGTCGCAGCCACAACCAAGGTATGCCTCTGCGGGGTAGCAGATGTGGGTCAATAGCCGCAACCGTGGGGGGAGCTTTGTTCCCCCCCATCCCTCCATCATTGCAAAGGTGGGAGGGAAAAGATGGACCAGGCTGGTTGCAATTAGGCAACCAGCAGTGGTGGGGACTTGATCACCCTACCACCAGACAGGGGCCATCTCCCCCCTGTTACCAAGGGGGAGGAGCAATGAGCCGTTGGGGATTTGACCACCTCCCAGGCCAAATTTGAAGCAATGCCCTGGGGATATCAACCCCCAGGGCCCTGGAGGGAGATTTCATCACTCCCCCAGGGAGTCAGTTGTAAGGAGGGGGGATGGGGTTTGGCATGTCTGCTGGTTACACCCCCCCCCCCTGGTGAGCTTTTGAGAGCCAAGTCCTGCCTGGCCCACAATTGGGGCCAGGAGCTCGCTGCCCTATGCAACCAGCCATGTAATTAGCAAGAAATTCCCAAGGTGTTTTGTTTTTGAACCATTGATTCAGGTGTGGTTCAAGTGGTTTACATATACCAGTGTTGTGTAATTCAACCTTGGTGGTGGGGCTCAAGTTGCCTGGACCACAATTGGGTACTGCCAGCCCAAATTCTCATGCCTGCCTTACTATATGGGGGTGCACACCACTGCACTGGAAACAGTGAAACTAAAACCACATAACAGTGTAGTCCCTCCTCTTCCCACCCTCTTATGTGGATGAAATACACACAATTCTTAGTCTGTAAAGTACCTTACTCTTTTTATAAGAAACAATTTTTTTGTATGAAATAAAGGTGGCTTTTTAAGTCTAAAATATTTTCAAACAAAGAGTGTTGGGGAGGTTCTCTGGTCAATATCATATGGCTGTTGCATGCTTGATACATTGGTTCACATGCGCAAATGATTCCATTAAGGAAACCGTGCAATGTGTGGGCTTTTGTTGTTGATAGTGTTTGTTTTTTTGGGCTGTGGCCATGCCATGCTCAATGTGCATTACTTCCTGCATGTGATTTTTAGTCAAATAGGCTCAAAGAAAAAATTCACGTAGGCAAGAAAGGGCATGAATCTGTTTGAAAGATGCACTTTTAATTTATACAAATGGTTATTTAAGTCTTTGACTGAAAATTCAAGCATTTAGCCTTTGAAGATAGATTGGTAGCCTTGAAACATAGGTTCCAACAAGAGTGGTTGTAGTGGCAGAAGAAATACAGGGTTTTTTGAGATGATTATTCAAGAGAATCTTTTTCAAAAAGACATCCCTGCAATGAAGATCCAGATTTGAGAATTAAAAGCCAACTAACTAAAAAGAGTGTCTTAAAGAATTCATGCAAAATGAAGTCCAATAACACAGCTCCTCATGTGATTATTTAGAAAGAATACAATAAACCCTGAAAGGAGAAAGATATTTAAAATACATGATTGTTGTGGGTAAAAAAAATTAGCACCTTTCATGTAGAAAGTTGATTGATATGAAGAAAAAGGAACACAGAAGCTCCACCTATGATGGGAGAATGAGGGGAAAGAGGATTTATCTTAGAAATGGTAATTTAACACCAAATGCATCAACATTTGTAGAGGATTTTTTTGAAATGGTAGTTGGTTCTCCAATTGTGTTGGAGTCCCACCTTTCTTTTCTTCAGGAATTTACAGACCGGCAGTCTTTTTTTATCCTGGTACAATTGTTCTTCCCATTAATGGTAGTGAGTGCCAACTTGGATTTTGTCAACTGTCCATGTGAAAATATGTGCTGAGATATCATTTTGAATGCTGCACTTCTGGCAGAGGTATCCATGTTGTTTACATGAAATAATTTATTGCAAAGTGAAACAAAAGACTTTTCTGTATACTAAATTGCATCCATAAAACATTTAAGTGACCTGTGAGTTGATTTGAAGTGATTTCCCTGTGAGCTTGCAGTGAAGCCTGGGGAAACTTTGGTAAAAGCATTGTTAAATTCACGTGAATTGAATTCCAAGGGTTAAATCCATTGCTATAGCTTGCTTTATTTTATTCTCTTTTTATTTATTTATTTTTTGTTAGAAAAAAATTAGGACCAATTTCATTTCACACAGGGATCCTGTCAGCTTGCTATTATTGCAGAGCAAGCTGAAAAAGTAACATAAATAAAATAATAATAATAATAATAAAATTGACCTAAGAAGAAGAAGGAAAAACATGAATATTATTGCAAAAATGAATTCTCCACCCAACATTAGGTAGGGTCACTCACTGACCCCACCCTTGAAATCCAACTCTATATATTTTTAAATAATTAAGGAAAGAAAGACCAAAATACCACAGCACCACTATTGAACTTTTTGGCCAATTAAATATTTCACATGTGTTGTCACGTATAGTTTTAACACCTAAAATTAAGTCAGAATTGAGGTGTTGTGTATATTTTAGGAGTCACAGACAGAAATGTGTTCTGTCACAATTGCTGCACGCAGCCACGGCAGCCAATGCACCCGCGCGCGGCTGAGCTACAGCTCTGTCACTCTGTCAAAGTTGTGTAGGCAGCACCAGGCCTCTGAAAAGTATGCAGCTGCAGGACTAAAGGTTGACAAAGTGACAGATGGCCTGAGAAACTTAAGTACCGCGTGAACATGCTACAACCTACACGGAACATTCTACATATGTAATAAATGTTCCTGTGGATAGTAGATAGTCCAAAAATACATAAAATTATAGAAAAATAATTAAATAACCTTTATACGTATTTTTTATTAAATATAATTCAAAATACCAAAAATGTCGAAAATAAGATAATGACTAATTCTAAAAGTATATTAAAATAATTTAATATACTATTATGAGAATTTCTAGACATCAAATTTTGTGTGACATACTAAGAAAACTTATGATGTAAAAATATTACATGAATACCCATGACTTGCATTTTTAAGTAATTATTGTAGTAAATCAACGTCATTTTGGAAATAAGGAATAAAATCAATATCATGACTTTACTCCAAATATTTAGTACATAATGAGAACTCACCTGACATAAGAATATCCTTTGGAATGTCTATTAAAATAATTATTAACTTACTGGGAACATTTACTAAGGATAATTAATTAAATAATAAATAAAAAGGACAGATTAGTGTTATTCACACGTCCAAACATCAATTATAAAGAAGAATAATTCCCATAACCTGTTGAATTAGATGCTACCCGTGTTACAGCCCCAAGAAAACATGAAAGGCTACCACTGGTTAACCTGCTAGCCTCAGTGTCCGTCCCTTTGAGCCCCTGTACCCTTCAGAAGGACACTATTGGGACTCCAAAAGCTATAAATAAAGAGCTCTTTAGAGGATATTGATACCCAGAGAACCAGTTATATTTATATCCAGACACCGTGACAAGGTAATAAAATACTTATAAGAGATAAGTAAGTGATTTATGGCTTAGTCTGATTAATAATATCCGTCCTCAACCCTCTTTTTATCAATTTAAACTGCTGAACAACCCTATGACCCCAGTATAAAGGTTTAACCCATCAGTGCACATCTCAAACAGATATCCAAAGGATTTAATAATATACCAGTGATTCTTATTATCCTACTCTGTTGTGAAAGCTTGGTTACAAAGCCCTGCCACTCCACTGTTTATCTTATATACATATAATCTTTGGGCAAAATATCCTTTAAGCTAAAGGGCCCAAAGTAACCAGGCCTACGTGTTTTCATACTGAAATCCCTGAATAGAGTTTCTAAAGATCCCCAATATAGTTGTGGCCCCTCTATAAAAATATTTAATAATCAATTTATCTATATTGATTTATAACAATAAACCATAACAAAACCAATTAACCTTGCAATAAGCTTTATTTAAATATTTTACAGATTTTTGCTGCATTTATTAAAAAATATATTTATTACTTATTCTATCACCTCTGGTAGCTAAAGGATAGCAAGGGTCTTGGAATCCAGGAGGCTGACAGATCCCTGATGGCCCACACATCAATTTCCACATTCATTACATAGACTCTTTATGATACTTCAATCTTGGCCTGGACAAAAAATCCCAACTGTTTGTAGAGGAGGTGGGGCTTTATGAAATTATAATGGTGACTCTGCAACAAGTGAGAATGGCACAAACTGAAAACTTGATATAATTTTTTCAATTCATTCCACCAAAAAAATCCTTTGAGGAACACAAAAATCAATTTTGCTGTAAAAAAGTTGACATTTTTCAAAAAAAATTTTTTTTTTGGAAAATAATCTTGTATTATTATTTTTTTCACAATGCCAGAATTCAAAGTTCATGATTTGGAAAATACAGTTGCCTTTCAATTTCCCAAACAGTGAAATCAAGTTTATTCTCAATCCCAGCAGCATTGAAATCCTTTTGACTTTCATTTTCAATAAAGGTGAAACCCACAAGAAATATTGTGTACAGCATTGTGAGAAATTAAATCAATCATTTTGATTTCATGATGAATATTTTGATACTTACAGAGGACAACAGTGGCCACAAATAGTCACTTGATTTCACTGGTCAGCCAGAGACCCCAATTTGGCCCTGGTGGATGCTGCTCAGGTGAAGCTTGTTATTTTCACCATGCCAAAGACCTGGGAAGTGCTGCGGGTGGAAGCTGAAGTAAGGGCGCTGGCAACAAACAATCAAATTGCAGTAGAAAAAATGGATGTGGATGTCAGCAAGCAACCATCTGTCCCAAAGACAGGTGCGCGCGCATCTGCCAGAGATGGAAAGCTGCCAAATTCCCTTGGGAAGAAGAGAGCCGCTGAGATTGTGCAGAGGGTGATGGGGAACAAGGCTCCACCACCCCTGACACTGTAAGAATCAGCGGCAGTGTCTCCGGTGGTTGTCAAAGAGATGGTCCAAGCGCTAAGGGAGTGTGGACAAGGCCAGGTTCTGACAACGTTCCATCATTTGAACATGGCAGAGGAGGAGGTGGCTCACAAAATGTCTCAATCAAGGTCTTTGTCAGTTCCCCTCACCTATGTCTCAATCATAATTGTAGGGCAGAAGGTATGGGCAATGGTGGATAGCGGATCAATGGTCAAACTGCTCTTGTCAAGGATGTTGGATGGGCTTGATTGGTGCAGAGGAAGTGCCCCATACGGCTCCAGGCGTTGAACGGTGGGGAGTGCCATGTGGACAGGGTAGTGGAAGGAAAGGAGGCCAAGGATTGCAAAGACCTGGAAGCCTTTATTTTTTATTTTTGTAGAGTGCAGAGACGTGATCCTGGGTTTGCCGTTCATGTTTGCGTTCCTGGATCAGATGGCTTTCAACCTGGAAGCAGGAACAGAGGTTCTAATGGTTGAGGATTTGTTTGGAAAGAGGTCTGAAACAACAATCTGCAACCACAGAAAGGGGAAATGGGTTTGGCAACCAACAATGTGTGGTGCCAACAAGTCCCACAGGGGAATTGACTGTTGAGGTCATCCTGCGGATAATTTTGCCTATTTGGTCGCAGGTACCACGTGGGGCAAGCTCCGGCTCTGCGCGGGCGGTCAACTATCAAGGAGAAGGTGGGAAAGGAAGAGGCCCGGGAAGGAAGGACAACAGAAGTAAGTTCCCTTCCTCAGTGTGCATCTCTGGGGGGCTCTACGTTTTAAAAGCCCTATTTTTGCGCCACAGTTTTTAGCAAAGGCAAAAGCCCTGGTTTGTTTATTTCTAGGACTTATGATGACAAGGTGCAACACTAGCATGTACAAACCAGTGGCGCAGAAGGTCTGTCCATGAAAAGAGCCAATGCCACAGGGACTTAACAGTCTCTTGCAGCCAATCCCTTGGTCCAGGGATCCATGGGAGATGCCCTTGAACAAGTCCAATTGGGTAACAAAATTGGCAAGGATTGCCATCAAGCGGGTTGATGCGCTTACCTTTGAACCTGCGGGATGGTTAAGCAGGGAAGAAAGGGATTTATTGGTGTCTTTTCTGGTACAGCGGGAGCAGGCCCTTGCCTTTGGCCCAGGCAAGCCTGAACTGCTGAAAGGCAAAATCAGCAACCCATATGTTATCCCAACAGTTCTGCACAAGCCGTGGCAGATCAAGGCAATTAAAATCCCCCGGACTGTTTGGGAACCCTTTCTGGAGTTTGTGTGCAAGCACGCGACAATGGGTCTCTACAAGCAATACTCCTGGAGCTTCTCCAGTCCAATCTTTGCGGTTGTCAAGCAAGATGGATGGTTGCTAAGGATTGTTCATGATCTGCAGCGTCTCAACTTTTTCACCATTCATGAGGCAGGTTAGCCTCTCCAAGTTGAGGAATTCTTGGATTTGATGGCCAGGCGCCCGTGCTGTGGGGGGTTACAATCAGCAGGAACTTCATCCTGATTCACTTCTGCTGACCACCTTCAAAACTGGATTGGGGAAGATGAAGGTGACACAGCTGAGGCAAGGCACAACTAACTCCGTGGCGGTGTACCAGGCCCAGATGATGTGGATACTGCGCAACAATCTTTGGGAGGGCTTCCAGATCTTCATTGACAACACTGGCATCAAAGGCCCAAGGAAGGATTATGGGGCATGGTTCTGGTGGACCCTCCTAAAATTTGTTGGTTCATTTGGGAATAATAAGTGATGCTGGAACGGATCCTGTTCCAGATTGAGGAAGCGGGACTTATGGTTTTGGGAAAAAAACTGGTGGTTTGCATCCCGTAGCTTGAGGTCTTGGGGCATGTAGTGGATTTGGATGGAAGATGAATTGCGGAGAAGAAGCAGAATAAGGTTCTTGAATGGCCAACTCCTCCTGCGGTGTTGCACATCCTCCAGTTTGTGGGGTTGTGTAGTCACATCTGCATGTTCATTGAGTGGTTTGCGGAGGTGGAAAGTCACCTTCAATCCTTAACCCAGAAGGGACCAAGGTTGGAATGGACTACCAAGTGCAAAAACACATTTTCAAAGCTCAAGGAAATTGTTGGACACAAAATTGTCCTCTGGGACCTCAACTACAACCACAGAGGAATACAACTGGTGGTTGACTCTAGCATGTTTTGCATGGGGGGTGTCCTAATGCAGGGGGAGGATGGGAAAGATTGGCAGGTGCTCTACAAGTTGGTCACCTTTACTGCCATGGAGAGTTGCTATTATCAGCCAAAGCTGGAGTTTTGTGGGGTTACTAAGATTGTGCAAAGGCTTCAGCATCTCCTATGGGGTTTTCATTTTGAGCTCTTGGTGGACACAGAGGCTCTGGCGCAAATGATCAACTTTCCAACACTTCCGAACGCACAAAGGACTAGGTGTGTAGTGTTCCTGAAACTATTTTCCTTTATTGTGGTGCATGTCCCAGGGAAGGATCTTACAATGCCAGATGAACTGTGACAAAACCCATGGGAGGATCCATTGGAAGGAGCAGAGGCTTTGGATGTGGAATCTCCAGTTATTTGGGTAGGGGTGGTAGAGACGGGGGGTTTGCTTGTTCCTACTTCAATCCGGACGTTTTGGTGTCAATATATAGCCTCGGATTGGGAACTGTGTCGCGGCCTGCGCACTCAGCATCTGGTAGGTCGGGCTCAGCAGTTGGGGTGCGCTTGTTCTCAGCAGTGGCCGCTGCGGGCTCAGCAGAAGGCGCAGCAGGGCAAAGCACGCAGCTGCGGGCCGGGTCTGACTAGGGGAGGCGGGCCGCGACCCGCTTGGGTGTCCAACCCAGTGATGGAGCTGGGCCAATCAGGTTCTCGGGCGGTTAGTTAGGGAAGGAAAGGGCGGAGCGATCGCAGGGCTATACCCATGGATGGCTGCGCGCAAGCGCGGGCCGGCTACAGGACTAGTAAATTCACGACGGCGCGTCGGGCGGATACGTGAAATCGCAGTGAACTTCGAGAAGCGCGCGGCGGAGGGCCGCACCGCGGGGGACAAACCAGATGCGTGTAATGGCAGGCAAGCAAGCGGAATAGGATACGGACAGGGTACAGGTTAGGATATGGGATAGGGTTTTTGGGCCTAGGGTTTCCTTCTTCATTGTTGTCGGGTTGTTCACGTGCTTGTACTTAGGTTAGGGTTGAGGGGGAGGGCTCAAATACCTTTCCCCTCAACTCTGGGTTGTAGGGGGGGGATCTTACCATGGTATCATCAGGAGGCGGGGAGCGGAAAAGGGAGCGGACTTAGGAAAACAGAATCCCTCCCCTCTTCTCTCCTTTTCTCCTCTTCAGGCTCTCAAAAACTTCTCTTTACGCTTGGTATCTAATCCTTACAGACGCTTCGACCCAAGAACTCCTGAACCTGCGGCAACTTTGTGAGGGATAACCTCTAAAGTTTCCACAACGTTACGCAGTCCTGTGTTCTTATTCGCAGAATATGCGGTTCCCTGAAGGTGCAACAAATATGGTCATTTGATGGGTGAGGCGGCGGGCGGTGAACTTTAACCTCCAAGATGTGCAATTGTGGCGGGGGAGTACCCCCGTCCTACTTGTGGTTGCAATTTCTAGGAGGGATCAGGATTGATCCTGAGGTGTTTGCATGACAACCTTGGCCACCAGGGCAAGATTGAGAGGCGGAGGAGGGTGAAGGGGCCGTTCTGGTGGCTGGGAGTTTGGCTTGCAGTCCAAGAGTGGGTAAGGTTGTGCAAAGCCTGACAGTGGCAGAGCTTAAGGTTTCCCAGGGAGGTCAGTCACCCCACGGGGGAGGAAGCGTTGTTTGGACAGGTTTCCCTCAATGTGGTGCATTTCAAAGCGGGGAATTTGGTGTATTTTCTTGTTGCACGGAAAACCTGTTAGGATGGGTGGGGGCGCGCCCCTTGGTGAGATTGTGGGCAGAAAAGGTTTCCCAGTTCTTGGAGGAAGATTGGTTTGCGCGCTATGGATTGCTCCGTCTTGTCACAGTGGATGGAGGTGCGGATTTCCTTGGTTTTTTTATGGAGCTGGTTCAGAGTTGTGGGGAAAAGTTTAGCCGTTTGAAGGATTACTACCCAGAAGCAGCCGGGATGGTCAAGCAGGGTCATCAATCCATCAAGGATGCCCTGGTGAAGATGTGTGGGGAGTATGGAAAGAAGTGGTAGGAGGTACTTCTTGTGGTTCTATGAGCAGATTGGATCTTTGTGAAGCAATTAATGGGTTACTCACACTTTGAGCTACTCTTTGGGAAGCAGCATGTTCTTCAGGTGGACATTGATTTGGAGATGTTATTGGGCCTTTACTGGTGGAAGGTTAAAGCCTCCGCAGATCTTATCAAGGAATGTGCCAAGAAGCTACTTAGGCAAGAAGAGAAATTTGAAAAGGCCACAGAGCAGTTAAAGAAGACCTGAAAAGCATCAGTGCGGTACTGTGACAAGGGCTGTTACCACAGCCTCTGCAACCTGTTGTAAAAGTGGGACCTGGTGCTACTGTAAAATCAAGGTCTGGAGTCTCAGTGGGGAAGGCCTTTTGCTAACAAATGGAATGGCCCATACCATGTGTCCTCTAAGTTCATGGGCGGGAGCTATCAGCTTGAGGATTTGAACGGAGCCCCTCTTAAGCGGAAGCTCGAGGCTTTGCATTTAAAGTGCTTCTTTGCACGCAGGTCAACCTATTTCAATGAAACTGAAGGGAAAGACGCGGATTTTTAAAGTGGAGGCTTGGCCTTGGAAGCACTGAACAACCAGGAGGGCCTCACACTCTTTGGCATCCGAGGAGCCTGTGCTTGACAGGCCGCTCCCGCGGAGTAAACAGATGAAAACCGCTGGGGACAGTGCCAAGCTGGGGGAGGATTCTAGTAAGGAAGGGAAAGCCTGATCTGGTTGGGGGGTGCTCTAGCTGTTTCACAGCCGGAAAAACTAGACACCACAGAATGTTTATCTCCTTGTTTCTTTTGTTGGATTGGGTGCTTGGATTTTTACTGGCTTTGGTTTAAAATATTGCAGGAACACAGGCGTGTCGCAATTCCAGGTCCATATACGCAAGGAAAAGCCCAGAGGCGGAGACAAAAGGTGGAGCAGAAAGCGGGACAAGGAGTGCTGCAAAATATATATATATATATATATATATATGTATATATATCTCTTTCTTTTCTTTTTCCTTTTGTGGTCTGGGTTTGTTTCTCTTTTTCTCCTTATCTTTTTCTTTTGCTACAGATGGGCCTAATGTGGAATGGGTGCTGAAGTATGGTTGGGAAAAGCTTGATTTGGTGAGGGGGTGTCCTAGCCAATTCACAGCTGGAATGCCTAGGCACCCCAGAATGTCCGTTTCCCTTATTGTTACCGGTGGTTGTGTGCGGGCACTGGGGGATGGTCTGTTTAATTTTGTAGGACTGGTGGAGGGAACTTTGTGGCATTTCTTCTGGGGAGATCCAGGTACCTTTTCCAGAGACGTTGAAAATATGGGGCAGGGATCACAGGGCTTTTATCTCAGGATTGGGAGCAGACGTGGAGCTAGTTGTTTCTCACTCTTACTTAGGCTCAAGGTTGCTTGCAGGGCTCACACACGGACACAGATTTCCAACTCACTCTCATTCTCACTCAAGGCCCAAGGCCACTCACTCAACAAAGGATAGTTTGTCAAAAGTCTATGTCTTCAGAAGTTACAGAATTGCGCGGATAAAGACATGGAAGGAAAAGAAGGGAAAGGGGGAGGGGGCAATCCAGGTGATGAAGTCCATAACCTCCACCATTCCTGACTGTGCCATGTCCACAAGTTCTCAGAAGGCCGCCAAGGGTTTGCTTTGGGATTTGGCACCAAGAGCCCCCGGAGCTGAAAGGAACTGCTGGAGGAGATTGTCTGACTTGGCCACAAAGTACTCAAAGCGCGCCTGCCTTGGTGCTAGTCCAGTGGGGATGTCTGGGATTTCTTGAGTGGCCGCATGAGGTGGAGCTGGAGCCAGTGTAAGACTCCAAACGGTGCTAAGCCGTAGCAGTTCTGTGGAGGGGAAAGGTGCTGTTTAGGCTGCCCTCCTAGGAGTTACAATAATATTTAAATGTAACCGGAATCAAGGTCCAGAACCTTATGGATGAGAAATCAAAGTAAGGGGAGAGGATAAGAGCTGTCGGTAGCAATGGAAAAAACACTATCTGAGGCAAGATGGTGCAGGTAAAGACTTGAACAAATAAGTCAAGGTTTGTTCAGAGTTCAATAGAACAAGGCAGTTGTAAGTAACAACGCCCACAAGCTAATAACTCTGGTCGTCAGCAGCTGATTAGGAAAGATCAACTCAATCCCAACCAACCTCCAGGTTCTCAATGAACCTGCCCAACTCTCCGCAATCAAGCGCTTGAAGGGTACCAGATAACTGTGGGAGGCTGAACAAAACAAAAGCAATTTGTTTATGAAGCTCTAGAAGCAAATCAATAACAAATTCGAGCAAGAATATCCCAACACTTCTCAAGGGACTCAAGAATAGCGTGGCAAAATTCAACCTTAAAGAAGAAGGGAGGTATAACACTCCAAGTTTTCAGCTTAATAAAACCTCTTCAATCAAACGTGATTGGCTCCAGAAAGATGATCAAGGAGAGATCAAGACCAGTATGGTCGGAAAAAGGGATCAGAGTGGTATAACACACCCAAGAATTCAGACAGGAATTCTTCTTCAACCAGCAAGGCTATTGGTTGGTGATAAGAATCAAGGTCACAAGGGACAGAGTTTGAGTACGGAGGCTCAAAGGATCAAGGGGAAATCATGGATATACCCGGATAAGTTGCTCAGATAAGTGGGGAAGGATGCCCACGGATAAGTTGATTATGATGATGGGGGAAACAGATGAGATGAGATGATGATGGTCTGATGGGATTCTGGGCCAAAAGGCAGGGGAGAGCCCCTCCTTTTATAGACATGAGGCCCTGTATACTATGTACAAGAGATACTACAAATAGGTGCGGGAAAATGAAAACATAAAAAAAAGATGACATGAGAGGAAAAAAAAAAAAATGTTGCCCGCATCAAGAATGACCCCGGGCAACCAGATGGACACCCGCGACAGCGGTCGCGGGTGTCGACAACGGCTGTGGTCGCCCAATCGGCGGCAACAGCGGGGTGAAGGTTCCGACGGCCGCGAGCGGTCCCTTGCGGTCGTCGGTTGGATCAGATGATGGGCAAGGAGGGCGTGAGTGAGTTTGAGTTGATGGTTGTTGTCTTGGCCGTCATTGTCGTTGTCGTCATCAGATTGGAGGGATGAGCGGATGGTAGGAGTGATAGATCAATCAAATGATAGTTGACGACCGTCGCGACAAGCAACGGCGTCGGTTGGATGAGAGGATTGGGAAGGATCGAAGGGATTGTCAAAGGTGGTTCAATGATTGCTTGCGTCGCCAAAAGTCAGGGACGCGAGCAAAAAAAGTAGGAGTTGAACATAGGAGGGGGGGATCGAAGCGGAGAGACAGGCAAGAGGCCTGTACTAGACCGCTAGGACAGGGAGAAGTTGAGAGATGGGGGGAAATGAAGGTACCCATAGAGGTACAACTGAAAAAAAATATTTTTTTTTTTGTGGTGTCCCGGATTGGTCACCACATCTCTCCCCAACTTACAGACTGTCCCTAGTCTGCATCTAAAATTTGAAGGGATTAAAAAAAGGCAGGGAACAAAGAAATTGAAGCAAAGATTGGCCATTTCTTGATATTAAGAGTAATTGAAGAGTTGAGGAAAATATCTTGATTCTTCCAAATGAGCCCTAGTAGCGGCAGGAATAGAACAAGGAGGGCGTCCCAGGTGCTCACATATGTGGCATACAGTAGAGTTTTACAACAAAAACGCAGCAAATGACCCTGGTGGTGCACAATTGGGAGGACTTACTTCTGAGATAAGTTGCCCTCACGACAATGAAACTTCTTGACTTGATCAGCAGTGAACCTTCTGGCCAACCGAGTACCATCCAGCTCCTCCAAAACATAAGATCCACCTATACCTTGATGAACCACTCGATAAGGGCCATTCCAACAATTAGAGAAGAGCTTGCCCCACTGGGTCTCCAAAGATTGATTATAAGCTAAAACTAGGTCACCAGGGTTCAAAGGCTCCCTGACTCGATTAGAGTGCTTGTCCTCCCAATACTGGACGGATTTTGCTCTGGACTCCATCATCTTTTGATAAGCTTCATCACAAACGTCTTCACTTTGCTCCAGTTGCTTGGATCTAGCAACTAACAGATCAGTGGTTGAGGACACCTCTTACCAAGAGGACCCAAGAAAGATTCCATTTCCAGATCCAAAGGAACGACTGCTCTTTGACCAAAGATGATTTCATAAGGTGAGTAGCCAGTAGTCCTTTTGGTTGAGATTCAATCAGAGAAGAGAACAAGAGGAAGGAATTTGCGACAATTCTTGCCACTTTCACCAGCCAGTTTAACAAGTGCAGCCTTCAAAGGGGCATGGCCTTTTTCCACCATGCCTTGGCCTTCAGGATAATAAGGAGTAGTAACTCTATGTTGTCCAGGAAGGGATCGGATCATTTCAGCAAGCTTTCCCCCAAATTCAGAGCCACCATCAGTAGAGTAAGTTTGAGCCAGGCCATAACGCATTGTCCAGGTCTCGTAGAGGAAAGCTGCCACTGATTCAGAGCTAAGGTTCTTAAGAAATTTTGCTTCAACCCATCCGGAAAAATCATCTCTAGCCACAATGAGGTACTTAGCACCACCTGCCTTAATATGAACCACATCCATAGCAATCCTTCCAAAGACAGTGGACTCCCCAGTAGGATAACGAATTTCAGCTGGGCGCCTAAAATCACGTTTTTGACAAACTTCACAACTCTTGCACCATTGGGAGACGGATTTCTTCAAAGATGGCCACCAGAATTGTTCGGATAGTCCTCGATAAGTTTTGGTTTCCCCACGATGACCAAGGCCTTCATGGAGACTTTCAAGGATAGAATCTTGTTTAGAGGGAATAGTAACAACAATAAGAGCACAAGGATTGCCTCTCTTCATAAGTCTAGAGCCTTGAACAAAAAAATTAGAAGACTTTTGTTTAAGAGATCAAAATTCCTTAGCAGAGAGATCAGGAGGTTTTTGAAGAGTTGAAAGGTACTGCTCTAATTTAAGCCAGAAGCCTTGTTGAAAGCCAGAATAATTTTGAGAAGAAAAAGAGAAAATAGGTTGGATTAAAGGTTCCTCTTCATTGAAATCGGTTCCAACGTCAGATTTGTTGTCCCCAAGAGGTCATCAAGATAAACCGTCAGGCATGGTGAAAGATTTCCCCGGCCTGTGAACAATATCAAAAGAGAAAAGCTGGATAAAGGCCACCCAACAAGTCATAGGAGCATTGGGAAGACTGGGAGCGTTGATCATTTCAATGATGGATTGAGCATCAACTTGCAATTTGAAATGTTGGCCCCAGAGAATGGTTTGAAGTTTCTTCATCATTCGAGCCACACCACAGAGTTCCAGTTTGGGCTGGGAGTATCTAGATTCTACATCTGAAAACAAAAAAGATTCATAAAGAGCAGGACGGTCCCAACCATTTTCATCTTCCTGAGTAAGGACAGCCCCAACAGATCAATAACTAGAATCGACAGCCAGCTTGATCTTGCCAGCTCCAGGTCCATAAGAGATCTTTTTCAAAACTATGTCTTTACCAACTATCCTTTTGAGTAGCTGGAAAGCACATTCACAATCTTGGGTCCAAATCCATTCAGCATCTTTTCTGGTTAGACGACGCAAGGGTGCACAGATTTCGGATAAAGATGGGATAAAGATTCTAACATAAGTGACAACACCTAGAAAGCCCCTAACTTCAGTTGGATTGATTGGGGTAGGCCAAGGGATGATCTTGTTGACTTTGGCTGGTGCCATCCTTCTTCCTTCCTTGCAGACCACATGACCAACAATTTCCAGAGCAGGGACACAAGCCGCCAGTTTGGATCCAGAGACAGTAAGGCCAGATTCCTCAATTCGAAACAGAATCCTCTCCAAGGTAGTAGCATATTCCCCGATAAAACGACAAATTCCTGAATGCCAAGGTAAGAGCTCATTATCATAGTCAGATACTGGACCTTTAATTCCTCCATCGTCAATAAAGATACCAGCATGATCTGGGATTTCATCCTGGAGGATCCACATCATCTGAGCCTGATAGACTGCAACCAAGTTGGTGGCTCCTTGAGGCAATCAAGTAAGTTGAAATCGACCAAGAGGAGTATTGAAAGTAGTGAGAGGACAAGAAATAGGATGTAAGGATTGTTTGTCATAGCCACCCATAATATCCCCTAGACCATAGCAAGCTCTCCCTGCGAAGGATTCAACAAATTCTTCAGTAGCAGGAGGGATACCAGAGTCTTTAATAGTAACTTTATTAAGAGTTTGAAGATCATGAACTATTCTAATTTTACCATTACTCTTGAGGACACAGAAGACGGGGCTGGATTAACTAGAAGTTGACTGTTCATACAGGCCAGTTTGAACTCGTTCCTGGACCAACTTGATGAATTCGTCAACTTTAGCAGCAGGGATAGGGATCTTTTTCTTTTGCCAAGGATCATGTTCAACTACAGGGATGATATAAGGGAGGCCATAGTATTCCCGCAAGAGACCTCTCTCTTCTTCACAGAAAGCAATAGATTTTTCCCTTAGAGATAAGACATTTTTGATTAAATTTAACTCATCAGGAAGAAGCCATCCATCTGGACCAAAGTTGACCACCTTCAGAAGTTCTTCAGTGACCCTTCCATTAGGCACAAAGGGACCAGTAAGAGATTGAGGAAGACCACAGTAAGGATCGCAAGATAGAGGAGGACGCATAAGGGGAGGATTGAGGTTGAGAGGCATAGGCTGGTTGACTGGTTGGATCTTCTTAGCAACTGGTTTATACTTAGTGGCAAAAGAGAGAAGCTCTTGTTTCCTCCAAGAGTTGACCAGAGAGACTTGATTACAAAAGCTGAGTCCAAGTTCCAACATCTTCCAAGTCCGATGTTCCGCAATATCCTTGAAGGGTGCCTTTTCCATAAAAGGAGAACCAGGAGATAATACGTTGCTCACATGTGTGGCACAAGGTAGGGTTTTGAAAATGACGGTAAAAGATTGCCCTGGCAGTGCACAATTGGGAGGACTTACTTGTACCCCAAATTGCCTCCACTGAAGCCCATATTCCTTCATACCAAAACCACCAAAAACGGAATTGCAGTTAGCATCTAGTTTAAGCTCATTGCGGAGATTCGTACCGGAACTGAGAGAAGATTGATCAGACTCAAAAGTAGAAGGAAAAGAAGACACAACAGATCCAGAGAGAGAAGGAGATGCAGAAGAAATATTTTTGGATTTTTCTATTTTGATATGTTTTTGTTTTTTAATATTCTTGAGCTCAGAAGAGAATGATGAAAGGAATGAAAAATAAGCCTGAGGGATGGGAGTTGACCCTTGAGTTGCAGTCTGAGGCTGAAAAGAACTACAACTATTAGTAGGATCAACTATTCCCCTAAAAAATGAGAGGAACTAGAGTTATCCTTCTGCTTCCCCTTAAAAGATGATTTGGGAGAATGACCAGGAAAATCTCTTTCCCAACAACCAGAATCCAAAGAGCAAAGAGGAACTTCAATTTTCCTGCCATAAGCATCAGGGAGAAGAATTCTCTCCCCAAATTGATCAGAAAACATCAGGGTTGCACCAAAGTCCATTAAGAAGGGTCGTCCCAAGATCATAGGACTGTCCAAACGAGTGATCAAAAAGTGGCAGGTTCCAACAATATTTTGACCAATCCTGACCGTACATCTTCAGCAATACCAACCAGTTCACAAGCTTGATTTCCTATCACATACACTGCAGAGTTGAAGCTGACCCTAGGACTAAGTTTGAGCTTGCAGGCCATAGCATCCGAGATTAAGTTAAGCTGAGATCCAGAATCCACAAGAGGAGAAACAGTTTTAGCTGAGTCACCAAGATAACAAGGAAGGAAGCCAAGGGGACAGGAATAAAGGTTGGAGTCTAAAGAAGGGCTGGTTCCACCAGAGTCCTCCATTAAAGTGCCACAGGAGACTTTGAGTTCTTCAGGGCCAATTTCCACACGTTGACGAGAGACCCATTTCTTCATTCCTTCAGCAACAGATGGAGAGATTGATAGGAGTTCAGCCACAGATAGATCAGGAATTTTGAGATCAGAAATTTTCTTTAATACTCCCTCCACAGCATTGGGGTGATCCTTGGAGATGCCCCTTTCAAATCAAACTTTGGGCTGGGTGGAGGGAGGAAGTTCAGGTGACGCAGAATCTAAGATAGGATTAGATGGTTGAGGTGAGGGAGAAGGATTGGGGTGATCTGGGAACCTTTCCATGAGTGGTTCCTTTTCCACCTCCATGTCTTCTACATCAGAGGAAGGAGGCTCAAGTGATGATCGACGTTTAACAGGTTTTTGAAGGATTTAAGTTGGCAAGTAAGGAGCCTTATGAGGTTTAGGTTCCTCATGTTGTTTCCTGGCTGGATCAGATTGATAAGTAGTCCCAGCAAGACTAGAGGAAGAAATAGCTGGAGGATACCAAGGTTGGAGGGTACCACAGGATGATTGAAATTCAAAGGAAGCAAGAGATGCTTTCACAGGAGGTGATGGCTGGTAAGAGACCACCACATGTTGGATAGGACAAGACAAGTCAAAAGGGATTAGAGCACCATTAGGGAGGAAGTAATTTTTCCCCCTCTGCTCTACCAACTTTTCCTTTAGGTCCTTCTGAATTTCTCGGCATCTTCTGGTTCCATGGCCTTCCCTATGACAGTAGTAACAGACCAGAGTTGATTTGGGGACAGAAGAAGGAGTTTTAGGAGTAGCTAGCGAAGAAATCTTTTGATCTATTTTGTTCTCAAAGGATCTAAGTAACTTGGTGATTTCATCTATAGTAGTAGGTTCTTGATTGGAATTAGGATCTGCTTTAGGCCTACGATCTGCCTCCATTTTAATCATAATATTTTTTGACTCTTTAAAAGAAGGAGCATGGACCGTTTCAGTAGTTCTAGGCTTTTCAAAGTTAAGAGCAGTTTGACCTTTCATGACTTTATCCACAGTACTCCTAAGGGTGAGAAAAACGGGGAGCTTGAATCGATTATCCCTGGTGGTAATCATGGATCCAGATTTGACAAGTTCTTCTTTAATCCTTTCCTGCACAGCCAACAAAAAAGATTGGAAGAACTTTGCTCAAATTTTGTCCACTGTGTCAATGTGATCGTTTTGGATAAAATAGTTTTGAATGGGATCCCAAGACTTCCTAAAAATCTGATAGTCAGAGGCTGAAGAAATACCACCATTGGAGATCCACTGAGAAACCAGAGCATCCAAATCCTGCAGAATAAACCTAGCCACATCTATTTTACCCCAGTATGCCAACATAGCCTTCCTGAGAAGCGTCCAGTTATGGGATTCAAATCCCTTGAAAGACTCGATTACCTCCATAACTTCATCAGAGGAGATAAAGAATCGCAACTGATAAGCCATATCAAATTCACTAGCTCCATCCACTTCAGCAGCCATTTTGTAGGAGTCCAAGAATTGCTCAACATTTGTACCGTTGAAGCCTAAGTTCTTGTTCTGAGGTTTGATCTTTACCATCTAAGGTTGGACAGAGGCGGTTGGAGTAGCGGAAGATGCCATATTGAATAACAGAGTTCCTAGGGGATCCAAAGAGCAGATTTCCAAAGTGGCTCACGAGTGTGGCAAGAGTAGGGTTTCGCCAAAAACGACAAGTATCTTGCCCAAGCGGTGCACAAATTGGGAGGACTTACTTCTAGGATAAGTTGCCTCCACGGATCAGATTTGAGAAGAGAAAAAAAATAGGAGAAAGAAAAAAAAGATTGGATTTTCAGGTTGATTTTAAATATCTTGGGACTGTAAATCCCAAGGTTGCTGGTTTGATCCCGGCCCGGGGGACCAAATGTAAGACTCCAAACGGTGCTAAGCCGTGGCAGTTCTGTGGAGGGGAAAGGTGCTGTTTAGGCTGCCCTCCTAGGAGTTACAATAATATTTAAATGTAACCGGAATCAAGGTCCAGAACCTTATGGATGAGAAATCAAAGTAAGGGGAGAGGATAAGAGTTGTCCGTAGAAATGGAAACAACACTATCTGAGGCAAGATGGTGCAGGTAAAGACTTGAACAAATAAGTCAAGGTTTGTTCAGAGTTCAATAGAACAAGGCAGTTGTAAGTAACAACGCCCACAAGCTAATAACTCTGGTCATCAGCAGCTGATTAGGAAAGATCAACTCAATCCCAACCAACCTCCAGGTTTTCAATGAACCTGCCCAACTCTCCGCAATCAAGCGCTTGAAGGGTACCAGATAACTGTGGGAGGCTGAACAAAACAAAAGCAATTTGTTTATGAATCTCTAGAAGCAAATCAATAACAAATTTGAGCAAGAATATCCCAACACTTCTCAAGGGACTCAAGAATAGCGTGGCAAAATTCAACCTTAAAGAAGAAGGGAGGTATTCAACTCCAAGTTTTCAGCTTAATAAAACCTCTTCAATCAAACGTGATTGGCTCCAGAAAGATGATCAAGGAGAGATCAAGACCAGTATGGTCGGAAAAAGGGATCAGAGTGGTATAACACACCCAAGAATTCAGACAGGAATTCTTCTTCAACCAGCAAGGCTATTGGTTGGTGATAAGGATCAAGGTCACAAGGGACAGAGTTTGAGTACGGAGGCTCAAAGGATCAAGGGGCAATCATGGATATACCCGGATAAGTTGCTCAGATAAGTGGGGAAGGATTCCCACGGATAAGGTGATTATGATGATGGGGGAAACAGATGAGATGAGATGATGATGGTCTGATGGGATGCTGGGCCAAAAGGCAGGGGAGAGCCCCTCCTTTTATAGACATGAGGCCCTGTATACTATGTACAAGAGATACTACAAATAGGTGCGGGAAAATGAAAACATAAAAAAAAAGATGACATGAGAGGAAAAAAAAAAAAATGTTGCCCGCATCAAGAATGACCGCGGGAAACCAGATGGACACCCGCGACAGCGGTCGCGGGTGTCAACAACGGCTGTCGTCGCCCAATCGGCGGCAACAGCAGGGTGGAGGTTCCGACGGCCGCGAGCGGTTGCTTGCGGTCGTCAGTCGGATCAGATGATGGGCAAGGAGGGCGTGAGTGAGTTTGACTTGATGGTCGTCGTCTTGGCCGTCATTGTCGTTGTTGTCGTTGGATTGGAGGGATGAGCGGATGGTAGGAGTGATAGATCAATCGAATGATAGTTGACGACCGTCGCAACAAGAGACGGCGTCAGTTGGATGAGAGGATTGGGAAGGATCAAAGGGATCGTCAAAGGTGGTTCAATGATTGCTCGCGTCGCCAAAAGTCAGGGCCGCGAGCGCGACAAGTAGGAGTTGAACATAGGAGGGGGGATCGAAGTGGAGAGACAGGCAAGAGGCCTGTCCTAGACCGCTAGGACAGGGAGAAGTTGAGAGATGGGGGGAAATGAAGGTACCCATAGAGGTACAACCGAAAAAAAAATATTTTTTTTTTTGTGGTGTCCCGGATTGGTCACCACACCGGATCTGGGGAAAATGAGATGACAACCCATTTGGGAGACACCCGAGTTGATGCACGTCACATGGGCTCTGGTGATTATCGCAAGGCTGGTGAAGTTGATGCCCCTTGAGAAGCCAGGGGTGGCGTTCCAGGAGCTGGAGGAGGCCAACCCAGAGTTGGGCTAGGGGCTGGAGGAGGAGATGGGAGCCTTCAAAATAGTTCCTCAACTCATGGGTCAGTTGCCCCTTGATTTATCGGACCCAGTTGGCCCAGAGGTGGAGAGCTGCTCGCCAGTCCGCGGGGTTTGGAAAGTCCTCCTTATGCAGTGTGGAATTGAAAAGAGGACTTCTCCCTTAATGGTTCCAAGTTTGGAAGTTACTGATCTGTTCTGTCTGTTAAACCTGAGTGTGACTTTTCACCCTTTGACTGAGAGATAGAGATTTTGAGAATAAAGATCCTTCCGAAACCTATGACAACCAATGTCTCTCCCTTTCCCCCAATGATATCCAGGTTGAGGGAGAAGCTTAAGTAGCCTACCCCTCAAACCTAACCTAAGTACAACCAGAAAAAAGCAAGACTAATGAAATACAACCCCTAAGCACAGGATCCTAGCGTCAACCCTATCCTTCCCATCCCATAATTCACATCCCATATCCCACATTGCATATCCCATATACATCCATCTGTATTTCCCACCTGCCATTATGTCCACCCGTTTTGTCCTTCTCATGACGCCGCCTCATTCTGCGCCCAACTTGGAGCCCCCTGCGCATGTCCACATCTGCCTGACGTGCCATTCCAAATATCCAAGATATATCTGTGCAATCCAATCTGCGTCTTGAAACGCACAATCTGTGCGCTGTGGAAAGAATAGGAGGTTATCCCCCTATAATTGTCCCAAGGTTCGGAAGTTAACGGTTCCCTGCATTTTAAAGGAGATGAGGATGTCCAAAGTTGCACTTAAATGATAAATAGAAATACGGAGATAAAGAGATAAAGAAAAGTAGAGAGAGAGAGATAAATTGCCAATCCTTCAATCCTAAGAACTTTCCACCTGGATGTGTATCTGGTATGAGTTCCTTTAATTTCATGGTGAGATGAGTGATCCAATCCAATGATGTGATGTGATTCTTCTTCCTCTGCATGCATGCATGCCCCTCCTCCAACCAGGAGTTGGGAGTGAGGATAAGTCCTCCCCCTCAACCCTAACCTAAGTACACGCGCAAATGACAGTATGAAAAGAAAACAGAAAACCACCCCAAAACAGAAACCCTAGCCTCCTCTCTCCACCTCCTCCGTACCAAACTCCCCCTGTTGTCCGTACGCCGTTCTGTCCATCCGGTTTGTCCTTCTCATGACGCAGTCCTTGCACCCCGCCCTACTTGGAGCCCCCCGCGCCTGTCCGTATCTGTTTGTCCGCGCCCGTTGTGGGTGTTTGGTAATATCCCCCATGATCCGCGCGCTTGCACGCGCGCTTCATCCTTTCCTTCATAGCCCGCAGATTGATCTGCCCCTATGTATCCGAACCGGTGCGCCCGCAAACCTAGTCAAGCGCACTACCTTCCGAATCCGGTCTCCAGGGTGGATTGCCACTCACGCCGCATTTGATGCTGAACCCAACCCGTCCACCAGGTGGGGAGCCAAACAGCGGCTGCTGCTGATCCAGCAGCTGCCGCTGCTGAGCACTCCACATACCCTAATGCTGAGTGCGCAGCCGCAACGCAGTTCCCAATCCGTGTCTATAAATTGACACCACAGCGCAATCCATCCAATCCAATCCAATCCATCCCCAATCTCCAGATTCTGAACCCAATTTGACTACTGCTTATCCCGCCGCGCAAATTGCTGCGGCAAAGCCGCACCAATTGCTGGGCGCGCAGTGCGCAGCCAATTCTGACTTGCTTCTATAAAAGACCACCAAATCCCCCCCCAACTTGAGTTCTGTCCCCAGAGATCCACCACTATCTCACCCTCCTCCGACTATACCTTAGCTATACCACCTCCAACGGCACCCTTTCATCAAACAAACAAAAGAAAGAAAAACCCCATCCAACACTCTTCAGCAAATATTTCCTGCACATACTGCAGCCAGAACGGCCTTTTGTGCCAAATCCTTCTGGGCCTGCGCACCTGTGTCTGGTGCCAAGCTGGTTACCACTGCTGCTCCCTCTCGGAGGGCATGCTGCGCAACCGCCCCCAAGTTTTCCCGCGCAAGAGGACCCATTGCAACTCCTTTGTGATCTCAAGCAATGAGGAGATCTCAAAAAATGAGTGGACCCCCCCAGCTTGCCTTACAATCTTCTGCAATGCGCCCCGCAAAATCCTCCATTGCACAAGAGCCACAACTTGGGTTTGCTGTTCTGTCTGGCTGGACCTCCAAGGCGCCAGGATTTCCCAAACTTTGCAGCCTTCCAGAAAGCTGCCCACAGTGAGCCGCGCGGGTACAAATGAATGTGCCAGAAATGGACCCAAGGATCCCAAACCTTCTGGACGCTCCTCCTCCACCACAACAAAGGCCATCTCCTCCTCTGTTGCCACCACTTCCTCCCACTCCTCTGAGGCCTACTCCTCCTCCGGCTTCATCTCCTCCGTGGCCATCACCATCTCCGGTTCCAAGGTCATCACTGGAGCCTGTGTGCGCAACATCTCCCATGGTTATCAAGTTGTCACCAGAACCCGTGGCCACTGCAACCCCTCCAGCCGCAACTCCCAAGATCCCAGAGATCCCCCTAGTTCTGGCTCTTCCCTTGGCAAGGTTCTACGCAATGGTGAATGACGCGGACAAACCCCTCTGGTGGTTTCTAGCAGTCCCCTACGCGCACACTGCCAATGTGCAATGCAAGGTGTTGGCGGCTTTCCAATCCCTAGCCATGGTGGCTGGTGCAGATGTGGAGGATGTGATGAGGACTTGGCGGGCTCAGGCGGATTGCCCCCCTTTCTCCCTTCTTTCTTTCATTCTGTCTTGTATCCTCCCGGGCGCTTTTTGCAAAGATGAGGACTTTTGAAGGGCCATCCTGAACAGCCTTTGGGCTTGTTAGAACCCTGAGAGAAATAAGAGCCATGGGAAAGATCCGCACTTTGAGAAGGATCCGCACTGCTGCAAGTATCCAGTGAGAGTAAGAACATGATAATTCTTCCACCTACCTGCACATGAAACACACAACATGGTAAAATCATGTGGGAAATCTGGGGAGGTGAACAACTTGTGCTATGTTGTCCACTTCCCCTCAACCACATGGTAGCTTGATTTGTAATATTCCAAATGATTGACGATTGTTGGTACAGTGAATGACTTAGCATAAGTCTTCCACCTCCCCAGCCTCTCCACAACAATTTACCATTTCATTTGATTCCTGTGTGCGCACAAGTTCAGGGAGGTGGAAGACTTATCATAAGTTGTCCACCTCCCTTGAAATTCCCTATGCATGTACTCTGCTGTAAAGCTACATCTAATTTGATGGGAAGGTGGCCAACTTAGCATAAGTAATCCATCAATCTAAAGTCATCTCATCTTCCATTACAACCAGTAAAATGTGGTACAAATCATGCAAACTTTGAAATAATTTCACAAAATAACTGGTAATAATTTTGGAACAAAGAGGTTATGTTTGAATTGTATACATGGAAGCACATGTTTAACAATATCTGGGTCTTTCAATTAACTCTAGTTATGATTTCAGAAGTAGAAAAGTTTTGAAGTTTAAGAGAAGCCTTTGCTAGTTTTTTTAAAAAATTTTGAAGGAGAAACCAAAATGAGTATGATTTTCAGTTGTTTGAAGGCTGGGTGGAGGAAAACTAGTTTGATGAGGAAAAGCAGAAGTTTGCCATAAAATTACTGTAATTCCCCCACCTTTTGCATAATCAAGTATGAAAACAAGAGTTGGTAAGGAGACAACATGGCCTGTTTCTTTGGAGGGAGGAGGGATTGGGTTTCTGGTAGGTTTTTCAATATAAGAGAACAAACCATAAGTATAACCATTCAAGTCATCCTTATCTGTATGAGAAACATTGGAAAAGTCATCACAAGTTACAATTACATTAGAATCATGACTTTGTTCATTCCACTATGGAGATTTCCAGTTTGGAGTTTAGAAATCCTCTGATACTTCCTTGTTCTTGACATGAGCAGTGTTGGATAAAAATTGGATTCTATTGAAAATCAGTTGGATATTTAGTGGAAGCTTAGACCACAACAGATCATCATTTGCTATTTTTTCTGGTTTAACATTGTCTATCCTTGCATATATTCCTATTTTGAAAGATATTTTGATGGAAATCAGTGAACAAAAAAATGATCAGAAAGTTTGTATTTATTCCCAATTACCTGCAGAATATCCTTGGTCATTGCCCTGACAAAAGCTAATTCCAAACATAGATCCAGTTATAGTGTTTCTATTGGTGTTTATCAGGTTCTGTCAATTGTTTTAAATCACAAATAGATCTTTTACCATCTCAGAAAATTGAGTTTCCAGAAATGTGCATGGTGCTTGCTGCAATAAATGTTACTTGAACACCACATAGGGTTGGTACTTTCTGTCAAAAACTACTTTTAGATTTACTGGGAGTTTTACATTTGGTACTATTACTTGGCATGGACTTAGACCCTTCTTCAGGGTGATGAAGTAGATTGACTCAGATACACACTCCTTCTTGCAATAATCACACTCAGATTTAAAATGCTTTTTGTGTTCTCTGAATAAGGATGGCGTGGATGGAATTAAGTTTCATGGTGGTGCCCTAAGAACAGAACAATATTGGCTTGATTACTGATGATGCTTTAAATTCAAGGGCTCATCCTCACTACAAACGCTGTCTCAAAAGCACCAATAGGAATACAAGTGACAAGGATTGTTATAAAAGTGAAAGGTTAAATTCAATGACAGAAACCCTTTATGATGATTGAAATGCATAAATGTGGCTAATTTCAACCACTTTTGAAGACACATCCTTATTATTGGTTTTCAATGGCAACAGGTGAGTTTGAAAGTGGGTGAATGCTTTGGAGTTGACATGATCAAGGGTTTACTATTACACATGATGATGATGAAGTGATTCATGGTTCAAAAAGGGGTTCAAGGACAAGAATGAATGAATAAAGGATCAGTGGATGATAGGTTTATGTCTTCATTTCTGCTTACTGTAAAGATGAATACAAGGATAGATGGTGTTGATGCTGATATGTGATGATCAAAGTTGAGTTGATTTTGTGAAGAAAGAAGCTATGATTGGAAGAAGAAGAAAAAAAGAATGTTGAGGAAGAGGAAGAGTGAAGTCAGTGTTGGATTGATGAGGATGAAGGATTCAAGAGATGGAAATAAGTTCATGAGTTCTTACCCTTGAAATGCAGTGATGATGAGTGAGAGGTGGAAGAGATGCCTTGCATCCAATGGGTAATAGAAGGAGTTGGATGGAGTGTTTGGTTTTGATGATGAGGTTGATTGGAGTGTTTCTTGATGATAGGAATCTTGAGAGGTTATTGAAAGATTGGTGATACCTGTAGAGAACAGAAACAATCAGTCTACATTTTCAGATGTTCAAAAAATGAAAAATTTGCTTGAAACTTACCTGGATGGACATGCTGGAGTCCTTTGGAGATGCTGGATTCTTCCTGCTTCTAAGATTGTTTGCAGGTGCAACTTAAACGCTTATTGTTTTGCAAGCACTCATTGTTTTGATTTCAAATCTACAAGCAAGACTTGCGCCAGCAAGTTTGAAATTGCTTGCATATGCGATTTCAAAGTTGCTGCCCCTTTCTGGCGTTCACCAGCAACGGCCAGACCTCGCCCGAGGCGCTGGAAAACTGCGAGACCATGACATTAATGCTTTTTGCAACCCTGTAGCTAGGCAAGCGCAAATGGGCAGCTTGCATTGCTCAGGAGAAAAGAAAACAACCAAAGCAAAGGGAATTTGGGCTCCAGGCCCAATTGTGGCTCCCCCAGGGCCTGAAGCGCTTCGCGCCAATGAGCACCATTTCCATGGGGAGCCCAGGGCAAGTGCCTGTATTTTTTGGCCTTATGGGAAGGCCAAAATCACCCATGAGCTTGAGTTTGGTTCATTGAAAAAAAAACTAGACATGGGTATAAAATGCCATGAGTTTGTGTTTTTTTGGGGGTTATGGCTCAAGCCAAAAATCAGTGGCATGTCTTGCATGAGAAGTATGCTTAAATGTAAGCATAATTCTCATGCAAGACAGACCCATGACCTTTTTTTATGGGGATGATGTGAGATGGGCAGATCCAGATCATATTTTGGAATTTGAATGAGATTGTTTTGAGTATTTACAAATGGTAATTTTAGAATATCTTGGTAGAATTCCTGATTATAGAAAAGAATTGGAGCAATGGATTTCATGTTTAATAATTGAGGGTTTCTATATATTTTCCTTTCTTTTTCCACTTCTGAAAAGGTTCAAAATGACACTTTCAACTTTGAAGGAGATATCTGATGAAACCAAAATTTTCTGTTTCACTCAAAATTATGGTCAGTACAGTAAGCAATAAGTTTTGTATTTAGGTGCATTCATGTAAAAATTTATCTATAATCATGATCTTTGTTTCACTACAGAAAAGGTGTGTTTTAAATATTCTTTTCTAAAGAAAATGTTTTCCAAAGTTTATTCCACTTTTTTTAAGCTCCAAATAAATAACTGGAACTAGTGTCCAAAATTTGATGATTGGAATATTTCAATAAACCCTGTATTCTTTTTTTTTTACTCCAAATTTTCAGAATAAAACATACATGAAATTTTTCATAGTTTTTGGTCCCTGTGCATCTGCCTGATTACAAGATTCATAAAGAGTCATGTCATTTCTCAATTTACCATTACATTTTGGAAATGGGTCTATTGATCAATGTGGGGTTGTAATTTATGGAACCACAATTTCAAATTGTTTTAGAATTCATTAAATTGCTCTGAGGATAAACATTTTGGTACTCAAAAAAAAAGTTATTGTTTATATGAATTTAAATAACAGCAGAAACTCCTCTATTGCATGATAGTGATTTCTGCCTATGAAACTGAAGGGACATGGTGCACTTAGGCTAAGTGCACCATGTCCCTTCAGAAAACTAGTTGGTGGAAGTTTTAGGTCACCACAAACCTACATGACATGGTGGCCAGTATTGAGCCTCCTTGCCCTCATGCTGGAAAACTTTGTTTTTAAGTATAGACATGTTCACTTCCCACTGTGACCTGTTGATGATATTAATCAACAATAAACAAAATATCTTGGAACTTTGGGGAATGAGAAATATGGAATATTTTTTGTTATTGGAAGTTTCTTAAAAAACTAAGGAAGATGAATAAAATATATTCAGGGCCATTCAAGAATCACAAAATCATTTAATTCTACCAAATTTCCTTTGAATATGTCAATTATCTATTTTTTTGGATGAAATGTATTTGCCATCCCGGGAATTTCAGTAACAACTAATTCCTGGAACAGAGATGGTGGAATAGTTATTCTAATTTTTCCTCTTTGCCATACCAATCAATAAGACCCAAGTATTTTTGGGAAATTAGAAAATTTTGATTGGGGAGGTGGACCACTTATGCTAAGTTTTTCACCTCCCTGAGCCCTCTCACACTTTATAATGTCAATATTTATGTTATGTTTTTATATTGTGTCTTATTTTTGCAGAAAATGAGAATGTGTGTGATTCTGCATGATGAAAACAATCAATTTTGCTGTGTGATTTTCCAACCTACTGATTAATTCATGTGTCAACCATGACTTCCCCTGTGACAGTAAATTAATGTTGTCTTAAACAATATTTACAATTCATTACGTTAGGGTATTTTTTCATCCATTTTGCAATGAACTCTCACAATGTATAATTGATAATCCAGAATACGCAATTATTCCCAAAATATTGGCCTGAGCCAGAAATATTTCACTGTTTTTTGACTGAAAAATATTGTTCACCACATTGACTTCTTGGAGCTTTCCTACCATCATTTTTTAGGCTGGGTTCAATGATTAAGAAAGTGGAAGAAAATATTGTCAGGGACATGCAAGGATCAGAAAAACCTGTAACTCTACCAAATTTCTTTTTAATTTGGCCATGTTTTGATTTATCTTCTTGGATGAAATATATTTTCCAGCATGGGCATTTCAGTACCAGCATATTTTTTCCTGAAACAAACATTCTGGACTAGTTATGCCAAGTTGTCCACTTCCCCACACTATGAAATGAGAAACAGCTAATTTGGGTAAATTGGGAAATTTTCATGGGGATTTGGACAACTTAGGCTAAGTTGTCCACCTCCCTGGGCCAAAATCCACTTGATAATATGGATATTGAAGTTTCTTTGGTGCATTGCATCTGGTTGTTTCAGGAAAAAATGATATGTGGGAATCTGTAGCTTGAAAACCAATCATTCCTGTCAGTCATTATTCAATCTAGTGAATCTTCCACAACTCAAAAAAAGCATGAAATTTATAATCACCCTCATCCTTCACCTCCACCCCTGCTTGGTATTCTCTGAAGTTCCTAGGTACAGAACTGGATGATAGTAAGGTTACTCCACCATAAGCTGCTGAGAATGTCAAACTGGACTGTCTCTCACCACAAAACAAAAGATCTTCTCATGCTTATCAGTTGAGAATGGCTTCAAAAAATAGTCAATCTAAACCAGATTAAGTTAACTTATGTATAATTCCAAACCAGGCAGTTCATAAAAACTTTCAGAAATACACAACTTGAGCAGGAGAAGATACCTTGCAGGCACTAGCATTGACTCAAAAAATTTAATTCAGCCACTGCACTCGCACCTTTTGAGATTTTCATCAGTTCTGTATGCCATCAACAAAACTCTTGTGGGATGTTTTGAGCTCTTGATTGGAACATTACTGATGACTTTGGGTGCAAATCTTATTAATTTCATTGAAAACCTTTTTTTTTCTCTACAAAAATAATTAATTCCTTTAATCTCATTTACTTGGAACCCCCTATTGAAACCTCAAAAACCACATAAAACTGAAAATCCATGGTTTCTGGGAACCATTTGAACAAGCCATGCTGACTTATGTTTATTTCAAAGGTTTTTACAAGCCCAAATTTTCCCTTGATGGCTTGCAGCACAGTCAAATCAAAGCACAAGGCCCTATAATATCTGTAAAACTTTATGAAAAAGTCTAAAAACAATTTTGGGGGGACCAAAAGGTGATTAAACTTTTAAACAGAGTGGAGATTGTTTTTCCAACTTTCTGTATGAATTTTCTTGATTCAGGGCAATTCATACCCCCAAACCAGTGAGTTTATTGAATGAGGAAGGATGATGACACCAAAGTAAATTTCAAATTTATCTCAATGTTTCATTTGCACACACAGATACAAAAATTTGGTTTGCTAGCTCAGCATATGATATTCTGCAAGGGTCTATGGCAGTTGAATCAAGCTCAGCTTCCAGAAAAATCACTTGAAGTTCTAAAACTCAATTTTTGGAAGCAGGTACCAAGTGAGACAGAAAGAACCAGATAATATAACCAAAAAGTTTTAAGGGTCACAGGTAGCAATCATGGGTGCAACAGAGATTTGGCTCATTACCAGATATTTTTTCTCAGACCAGGATTGACACTACCATTACAAGGGATTGATTTAAACTTATCCTTGGCTGATTAAATTGAGATGGAGTTAATTATTATGTATAATGATTCATCCAAAGCTTTTGGTGGACAACCCTTGTTTTTGAATTTTTGTCAAATTACGGTACAATACATCTTGTTTGGGGCCCTTTTTAGTTTTTAGGCCTCCAAGTTCTCTGGAGCCTGACCAATTGCAAAAATTTATTGAGTTGAGAGGTTTTACATATAATTAGAAACTGGGTACAAAATTATTTTTTTGGAGAGGGGCATTACAATTTGAAGCCATTGAATTTTATCCAAAAGAATACTCATGTTCTGAGAAAAAATTCAGAAAGTGACACATATTTTTTGAACATGCAAGTCAGTTGCAATGCTGCTCAATATAAATTGATTTAAATTTAAAAATATTCACAATTTAATTGTTCCTCAAGCATGAATGAGAAAGAAATCTTATTTTGTAGCTTAATAATGATTATTTAATTTTTCATAGAATGGCACAGTTAGACTAAGTGCCTTACAATGACACCAATTTTGAGATTTAAATAGAGGCGGGGAGTGAACAGGGTGAAATCATTTGAATGCACAAAATTCCAAGACATATCTGCAGAAATTGAATGACCAGTACTTGAAAACAAATTCATCATTTAAAGCAATTCTCCAACAATGCTCTCTGGTTTTTCTTGGTGAAGTGGTCCACTTGAGCTAAGTTCACCACCTCACAAGGAGGAACCACCCCAAAATAGAATATCTAAAAGGACTTGGGAGCCCAAAGTTGTCAATCAGGGTGATGTTGGTTTTCAAATCCAACTAATTTCCCTACAGTGGCTCTCCAATCAACATAACAACCTAATAATTTATTTTGCTCATCCCCCCCCCCCCAAAAAGAATGGGAGCCAATGCCTCTCTCAAACTCCAAAATTTTCCTTCTTTTCAAATTTTCACTAGATTCAACGGGAAAAAATCCAGATATGGTTAAACATGTGCTTCAATGTATATAATCCAAAGATCACCTTTTTGTGCAAAACTTCTTAACATTTATTTGATGAAATCATTTCAAAGTGTGCATGAGTTGTACACCATTTTTACTGGTTTGAATTTAAGATGGAATGACTTTGGATTGATGGACAACTTATGCTAAGTATTCCACTTTCCCATTGGATTAGATGTAGCTTTTCTGCATAGTACATGTATAGGTAATGTCAAGGGAGGTGGACAACTTATGATATGTTTTCAAAATCCCTGGAATTTTGTGCATAAAGGAATCACATTACATGGTAAAACCTTGTGGAGAGGCTGGGGAGGTGGAAGAATTATGTTAAGTTGTCCACTTTCCCAGCATTTATCAATCATTTGGCATATTCATAATCAAGATACCACATGGTTGGGGGGAAGTGGAAAACTTAGCACAGGTTGTCCACCTCCCCAGCCTTCCAACATGATTTTGAATTAGCATCTGATTCCTGCATACCCATTGTCCTGGAGTGTTGGATTACTTATCATAATTTGTCCATCTCCCTGCACATGACTCATATTTATTTTTTGTGGTGAAGCATACACTTTGGTGATAAACACCTGCCTATTCCAACAAATCAACTAGGTGAATCCTGCATAATGTAATCTCTCCATGATATTATGCGCCCCTGTTAAACTTTGATTTATTCTTTTGAAATAATTGATACAGAAATGTTGAATTATCATATAGTCTTTTGGAATCATTATTCAGAAATGTTAGTCATGTCATTGATCCTTATTACTGGTGTATGACCAACCAGTAATGAGAAGGCACTCTGCCTTCTTTACAAGGATTAGCAAGAATTCATATCACACCAGTTTCAAAAGAATGAAATTGAAAATCATGCATTGTTATTCTTTCCCTTTATAATTAATCCAATATGATCTGAGGAGATTTAGTCAAAATCAATTCAGGAAAGAGGAAAACTATAATCCTCATTTCCAAGAATTGACACCATGAAAAATCTGACACCTGATTCATCATATTTCTCTATTATTCAGTTTCCCAAACTGAACTCTCAAAAATCATTTCACACTGAATATCAATCCATGGATTAAAACTGCATCTGGATGGTACCCAGCATTACATTTTTGAGTAATTGAAGATTTAAGCAATCTTATAATCAAAAAACAGAAATGCAACAAGCTATTGGACCTTTTCCAGTATTATCCATCTCTAATTGATATATTATTCAATTAGAACTTCAATCAAATCAATAATATTGGCAAGGAGTAGTTTGAAGTTCATATAATGGAAAATTAGATATTGATATATTTCAACTCCAGCTCTTCCTCATGATGGCTGGAATTCTGGAGCTCATTTTCTCATTCAATAATTATTGGTCAATTCCATAAATATGAGAGTGATAAATTTTTTGGAAACACCTAATAGTAATGTTAAATTCATGACTCTTTACATGACTCCTTCAGTCTTGCAAACAGATCAATGGGCCATGTGGAACCCTATACGACTCAAATGAGCCGTGTGGCATGCTACAAAACTCATATGGGCCGTGTGGCAAGCTACAAGACTCAAATGTGCCGTGTGGAAAGCTACAAGACTCAAATGTGCCGTGTGGCAAGCTAAACAACTCAAATGGTCTGTGTTGCAAGCTACACGACTCAAATGGACCGTGTGGCAAGCTACACTTCTCAAATAGGCCGTGTGGCATGCTACACATCCCATTTGAGTTGTGTGGCACGCTAAAAAAATAAAATCAAGTTTTTTAACCTCCACTGAATAATAAATAATAAATAATAAATAATAAATAATAAATAAAAAATAAAAAATAAAAAATAAAAAATAATAAATAATAAATAATAAATAATAAATAATAAATAACAAATAATAAATAATAAATAATAAATAATAAATAATAAATAATAAATAATAAATAATAAATAATAAATAATAAATAATAAATAATAAATAATAAATAATAAATAATAAATAATAAATAATAAATAATAAATAATAAATTATAAATTATAAATAATAAATAATAAATAATAAATAATAAATAATAAATAATAAATAATAAATAATAAATAATAAATAATAAATAATAAATAATAAATAATAAATAATAAATAATAAATAATAAAAAATAAAAAATAAATAATAAATAATAAATAATAAATAATAAATAATAAATAATAAATAATAAATAATAAATAATAAATAATAAATAATAAATAATAAATAATAAATAATAAATAATAAATAATAAATAATAAATAATAAATAATAAATAATAAATAATAAATAATAAATAATAAATAATAAATAATAAATAATAAATAATAAATAATAAATAATAAATAATAAATAATAAATAATAAATAATAAATAATAAATAATAAATAATAAATAATAAATAATAAATAATAAATAATAAATAATAAATAATAAATAATAAATAATAAATAATAAATAATAAATAATAAATAATAAATAATAAATAATAAATAATAAATAATAAATAATAAATAATAAATAATAAATAATAAATAATAAATAATAAATAATAAATAATAAATAATAAATAATAAATAATAAATAATAAATAATAAATAATAAATAATAAATAATAAATAATAAATAATAAATAATAAATAATAAATAATAAATAATAAATAATAAATAATAAATAATAAATAATAAATAATAAATAATAAATAATAAATAATAAATAATAAATAATAAATAATAAATAATAAATAATAAATAATAAATAATAAATAATAAATAATAAATAATAAATAATAAATAATAAATAATAAATAATAAATAATAAATAATAAATAATAAATAATAAATAATAAATAATAAATAATAAATAATAAATAATAAATAATAAATAATAAATAATAAATAATAAATAATAAATAATAAATAATAAATAATAAATAATAAATAATAAATAATAAATAATAAATAATAAATAATAAATAATAAATAATAAATAATAAATAATAAATAATAAATAATAAATAATAAATAATAAATAATAAATAATAAATAATAAATAATAAATAATAAATAATAAATAATAAATAATAAATAATAAATAATAAATAATAAATAATAAATAATAAATAATAAATAATAAATAATAAATAATAAATAATAAATAATAAATAATAAATAATAAATAATAAATAATAAATAATAAATAATAAATAATAAATAATAAATAATAAATAATAAATAATAAATAATAAATAATAAATAATAAATAATAAATAATAAATAATAAATAATAAATAATAAATAATAAATAATAAATAATAAATAATAAATAATAAATAATAAATAATAAATAATAAATAATAAATAATAAATAATAAATAATAAATAATAAATAATAAATAATAAATAATAAATAATAAATAATAAATAATAAATAATAAATAATAAATAATAAATAATAAATAATAAATAATAAATAATAAATAATAAATAATAAATAATAAATAATAAATAATAAATAATAAATAATAAATAATAAATAATAAATAATAAATAATAAATAATAAATAATAAATAATAAATAATGAATAATAAACCCAACACATAATGGTCAAGAATTATTTTTGTGGAAATTTATTTTGATAATTAAAACCATGAAATGAAATAGGAAGCTATTCATATCTATGATCTGAAGAAATACCCAGAATAAATAACTCAAATTTGACCGCATGATCCCTATATATTTTCATGAATCATGCATAAGTGCCAAAAAAAATGATCACACTCTTTGCGGCAGATGGTAGCCACAGATTCTCTTTTCTATGTCAATAATGAATTGATCTCTCATTGAGCTCTTCCCTTGTTGAAGAATATTGTATTCAAATCTCCAAGTATACTTATGTCCATACCCTTTGCCCAATTTGAAAAAAAAAATTGAGAAGAAAGGGGAATCCTAATATATAATATGTTCATTTCTGAAAATTTTTAGAAGGTCAGTAAAAGGAAATCTGACTTCCTATTTTTCATTTTGTGAAAAATAAATAAAAAATCAACAAATAAGGAACATTTTCATTTTGTTACTAACTTGGAAAATTAAACATGGAACCCAGTAAGAATTAATCCTCCCAGTATAATATCTTCACAACAAAATATAAACCCATTGCAAAATCATGGTGTTTATTTAATGTTACTAAAATGCCAAAACCCCAGCTAACCAAAAATAACCATCCCCTGAGCCATAAAGAGTCCCCCTTCCAGATGACCAACTCAATACTCCTGTTGTGGAGGAAGATTATGATTTTGATGACCCTGCTTCCCCATCCTACTTGATGATTGCACAAAATCTCTCTCAATCCAACCAACATCAAAAGAAGCAAGAATGTTTGGCCCAAGAACAATATTTTCTCTCTCTTCATTCATGCAATCTTGGCATCCCCAATTCTTCAAGTGTTATTTCCATGCCCTTGATTGATTGGAAAAAATCAATTCTTGGAATGGATTCCAACAAAAACAACATTCCTAATCCTCCAACTGCTGATGAACCAGCATCCCTCAAAAATGATATGGCAAAGAAGAAGGCATCTATTAATGATGCCATAGCGTCAAAAACTGGCAAACCAAACCAGTACAGCTCCAATCCAAAACTGCAAGAAAAGGAGCTGAAACTTGTGAAGAAGGATGCCTTACGCCAATTCAACCAAAAATTGCTTCAAAATCTTGATCCCTGGAAACTCTGCTTTGGGCCAAATCTATTCTCATGATGAGACACAGATAGCCCATGCCTGTGCCTTGATCCAAAATTCTAGTATTTCCAGATGCATCTATCACTGGGAACAGAATGCAACATCTTGCTAGAATCCCTCTCTCACTGCAATAATCATCAGAGCATGGGAGATGTGCCAAAAATGCCGGGGGAATGCTTCCTATTCAATGAATTAGAATGAAAACACCCCATCCAACAGGGTCGCCATAATCAACTGTTGGCTTGTCTCAAAGAAGGCTATTTGGAAGAAGGAGCCCAAGGCAGAAGGAGGCTCCAACAGTAGAAAATCTAATGTTTCTGCATCTCAAAGTATCAACAAGGAGAAAGTGTGTCAAATAAATCCTTTTTTATTTTTCTTCATGATCAATGAATAAATGATTATCATGTTTTGTAATACAGAATAACAAGGAGGAAATTCAAAATAACACAGCAGTTGAGCTGGAAATGACTGAAATTTTCCCAGAAACTTGTGCTCTTTTCATGGACAGTGGGTTCATATCAGATGTTGAGGGTGAGGATGAGGAATTATTGAATCATGAAAATGTTCGGAGGGCTCAACGTTCATCCAAAATATATCACTACCTGAATGAAACATACATTCAATTGGCCAAAAACCGGCGCATCAAGATGGATAGACAGTTGAAAATTAGTAAACTTGCTCAACCAAATAATTCACCAAGAGCTGATCACCCACCAACACTTCCTACTTCAATAACTCAAAACTGGTTAAGTGATGAAGCTCTGGAGGAAATAACTCCATTTGAAAAAAGAGAATTGGATTTAGTTCCAGAAGTTGATCTCACAGAGGCAGTTTCATATCTCAGAACCCAAGTTTTCAATCCCTCTAGCTTAATGAAAACCACACAAACAATGTAAAAATATTCCAAATAGTGTAATTTTTAAATTAGTACTTTAAAAATTATGGAGGAGTATGTTTGGATAGAACATTGGCTTTGTTGAAATTTTTCTTGAGTACAACATGTATTTTTATTTTCATCCCACTCTTGTTTTGTCAACCAGAAAATTTTAATTATATTTCAAGCTAGATTAGCTGAATGTGCAAAATACAATGATTTGGAGTCACCCTGAATTGAAGAGGTTAACAAGGTATGTTAAAATCTTAAACTCTTGAAATTTTCAAGTAAATATATCTCTCACAAGTTGGTACATTCAAACATAAATTGAAGTAAGAGTGGGAAAAACCAAAATCCACATGTTCACAGAATACACAATCTCATTGAAAAATTCTGTGTAAATTATATTTGAAGAACCACCTTTTGGAAAGCTACATGAAATCTTTTTTCCATCATAAAACCCTAAATACATTTTCCTCACTGCGCAGCAGTCATGTTGAGATCACCCACTTGTTAAAAATTCCCAAATATCTTTTTATGAAGGAAATATATGTAAAATACACATTCCCAGACGTGAATCGCGTAATTTGAGAAAAGCCCACTAACTCTAGGCATTGGGATTTTCCTTGTCAAATGAAGCATCATTAACATTTTTTAAAACCAAAAGGTGATTTAAAATCATGGTTTTGTAATAAGCTAATTAATTTTAAGATACAATATGTGATTTTCCATCAAGGCAATTGACCTTGAATTTGAATCAAAACACCTTGGGATTGGCTGAGTATTTTAGGTGGGCTAGCCATGAGAAGTTGATATGATTTATTGTTTTGAAACCGTATTCAAAATAAAAAATCTACTGTTCAATTCCTTGCCCTTTATGTGAATATTAATATTCAAAATAAAAGCATTTTTTTGAATACTTAATCTCACCGTGAGGTATAACATCAAATCAAAAATTTCATTCAGAATCAATTCTATTTCCCTTTTAAATAATAAATCTCAGACATCCTCCAAAAATCTGAATTACCACAACATCCAAATCAATCAAAACTGTGGAGAACACTACCAGAGTTGGAAACATTTGGACATGCCAATTTCCCAAATTTTTTCAAAGGAATTTTCCAAAAGGAATGAATCTATAAAATGGTGTTGTAAGGTCCAAAAAAAGCACATCAAAACCATATAATGCAATCAAATGATTACAAAAATGTATGTGACTGAATATTTCCTGCATTTTATCAATATTAAAAAGGTCACTGATGAATTTTAATTGTTGAAAAACATAAAACCGAAAGACACCAAACATTTTCCAATCCACTACCAGAAGAAAACCCACCAGGGAACAACTACAAGCAAACATCAGGGCTGTAAGTGAAGATCTTGCACAAGAGTACATTCCTTGATTTATACTTCAATTGGTGTGAAATTTCTTATTTATCCTATCATTTTTCACATTTAAGCCATCAATTGAAGATTCCAATGCACAGCAAAACCCTGAAAGAGATCCTTGCTATGGTGAAATACAAAAATTATCCCCATCATAAAATATGGAAATTTACAACACATCTGAGATGAAACCTCTTCAATTTATCTATCACACTCCAAGTGCCCTGATCTCATGACTCCAAATCCTTCACCAAAGTATTGAGAAAAAAATTGGTGAATATGCATGTCAGAAATACATCAAGATGGAATATTAGAAAATCCACATGAACTCAATTCTCAGTGGCCAGCACAAATATTCAGCAGAAATACCCAAAAGTCTTGAAAAATTGAAAAAAATATTTTCAATTACCAATGATATAGTGAAAAATGTCTTTTGCAAAAAATGTTACCAACTTTATCCTTTGAATGAAGTACTTTCTTCTTCAGAAACCCAAACTGGTGAATAAATTCAAAAACACAGGCATAATCCATAATTCCATAATATAATTAATTCAATAGCTGGGGAGCCTATTACATGTGGATGCAAAATTTGGAAACAAGACAAGAACAAATCTAAATTTTATCCTCTGAAGAAGTTTGGGTACCAATTGCTCAAGAAGTGGATTGCCATGCAATTCGTTCTCCATTGTTTTGAAGAATTATTCAGTGCACCTCAAGAGAATAAAGCCAGTAATTCTGCTAAACTTTGTGATATTTGGGATGGAACTATATGGAAAGAATTCAAGGATCAAACCAATCATATTTACACAGAAGAACCAGGGAACCTTTTCTTTGGAATTTAAATTGATTTGATGAATCCCCATGGAATCAAAACCAGTGGGAAAAGCATCTCTCTTGGCGTAATATTCTCAATATCTTTCAATCTTCCACCTTGTGTGTTTTACAAGACACACAGTATTTTTGTGTATGGCTTCACACCAACACCCAAGGAATGCACCTCATTCCAATTGAATAAACTACTCAAACCTATTTTCTCTGACCTACTGGATCTTTGGAATGGAGTATTCTTCACAAAAACTAACAAATATCCAGATGGAAGAGTGATAAATTCTTTCATATTACCACTGATTGGTGATACACCTGCCTTATGTTCAATGGGTGGATTTGAATCCCACTCAGCAACAATCTTCTGTACCCACTGTAACCTCAAGCTGTATGATATGCGGAAAACCAAAAAGGAGACTTTTCCATTTGAAAAAATAACATCACATCAAATGGACAGAGAATTGGAATAATGCTCAATAATACAATGAGGAAACCAAAATTCTCAAGCTTTGTTGAGCCCTCTCTAAAATTTTGCAAACTCTACCATACTGTGAACCAACAAACATGACAAAAGTTTATCCAATGTATACCTTTTTCTTGGTAATGCTACGCGATTACAGAATCAACTAACTTGTAATAATGACAGCTAGAAAAATTCTTCATAATTTGGAAAGAAGGAAAAGAAATTACCCAAGAAGTGTAACAATTAGCCAAGTCAGAAGCCTCAAATATGGATCCAAACAAAAGCACCATTTGTCACAAGAAAATACCCAAAGAGTCACCAGGACAAGATTTCAAGAATTTCTAGATAACTTCTCAAACAAGCTGGAAGATATTGCTCCTAATCCAATTGAAAATTTTAAAAATTGGGAAAATCATCAGAAAGAAGGCTCATCAAGTATGCAGCATAGAACTTCTGTACCAATGGTTGAATTCCAGAAAATTGCAGGGCTCCATCCTCCCAGCTCCTCAATAAGTTGGGAAAATTCTGCATCTGAACTCCTTCAACCATCTTTAAGACATTCTCCAAGCCTACTTGAGAATGAATCCACAAGCAGCTCATACAATTCTGGGCCTCAATCAAAGGAAAAAGGAAAGCAAGAAGATAACTCACCAGGAACAAATCCAAGTAGATCTATTAGAAGCAAATCAGAAAGCAAAAATGAACCTGGGAAGAGCAAGAGAAGCTACCTTCAGGAAAGCTCCTACCAATATTTTGAAGATAAAAGCAATCCACATCAAGCAGGATCATTGATATATGATGTTTCAAGTTTGTCTGGGAAAATGCCCAAGTCCTGCTTGGCACAGTGCCCAGCAGGCTTGGGTGAGTGCCCAGTGGGCTTTATTTCCGCATTAGGTTTTGCCGTGGATCTTGGCACACAGCCAAGGCCAATCTGTTGGAACCCCCCCCTTGCTTGCTCCATCCCCCTCCCACCCTTGCTCCATCCCCCTTGCTCCCTTGCTCCATTCCCACTTGCTCCCTTGCTCCATCCCCCCTTTCTCCCTTGCTCCATCCCCCCTTGCTCCCTTGTTCCATCCCCCCTTGCTCCCTTTCTCCATCCCCCCTTGCTCCCTCGCTCCATCCCCCCTTTCTCCCTTGCTACCTTGCTACCTTGCTCCCTTGCTCCCTTGCTCCCTTGCTCCCTTGCTCCCTTTCTCCCTTTCTCCCTTTCTCCCTTGCTCCCTTGCTCCCTTTCTCCCTCCCTCCCTTGCTCCTCTCACCATCACTTTTGCTTTTTCCTCAACCAATGGAATGATGGTTATTTTTTTTATTTTTTATTTTTTATTTTTTTTTCTATTTTTTTTTGAACAGGCCAAAATTATCATAAGAGATGCTGAGACCCTTGAAGATGACCCCAAACACAGTTTGAATGGGAATGATGAGTTGGAGAGTGCGGAAAACCAAGAACATTCTCAAGAAATCCTCAAAGAGCTCAAAGATTTGAATCAAAGAACCAACCAAAAGAAGGCCATTCTGAAAGCAAAATCAAGTTTTGAAAAAAACTGCGAGCATCAAAAAAATCAACTTACTCACCAGGAACGTCAACCCAATGCAATCATCAAGCCCAAAGTTTGCAAGCTCATCCGCAAAAATGTTTTAGGGAATGGCATGAAGGTGAGGGAGGCAATGAAGACCTTCAAATTCTCACATTTTCAATTCTGAAGCATCAAGAATTAAAATCAAAATGTGATTAACGTGAACAAAAAAAACCAGGGAAGTTTACCAATGAGATGAAGAAAACTGTCCTTTTCCAACTTGGGCAGAGATCAACCACCACCCTTCATGAAATTCAGGAATTCCTCAAAAATCAGTTCAATGTAGGTGTTTCAACCCAGGCCATTAGTAACCTGATCAATGATATGGATATATCATGGCAACAGGTTACTAATATTCCAGCTTCCTCAATTAATAAGCCCCAGCTCATTGAGCAAAGGGCTAATTTTTTCCAACAATGTGGGTTGGATCTGTAGGAAAGGATTTTTTTTGTTGACAAGGCAGGTTTTGACCTCCATTCAGGCCGGGGCTTGGGATATTCTCCCTCTGGTAAGTCAATCACCTTTTTATTTTTTTAATTTGTCATCTTTTTTATCAGTAATTTTTTATTGATTGTTTTTTTCTTTTTTTGATCAATAATTTTTATTTATTTATGTTTTTTTTGTTCCTAGGTCAAACTGTCTTCTTGAGCCTTGTTCCCAAGGCAAAAAAATTGACCCTCATAAGGGCCTTGCCAATCAAAGGTTTTGTATACCATGAGCTCCTCAATGCCAATTTGGTTAGGACCAAAGGAATAGGATCAGAAAAATTCTGCACATTCCTTGGGAGCCTCACTTCCCAAATTCCACCCAATTCAATTATCATCATGGATAATGCTCCAATCCATCAAGGCCAGAAATTTGACAAAATCTGGGAAACCATCTTCAATTGAAAATCAATTTGGATTGAGTTCCTCTCACCTTACTCACCATTTTTGAATCCAATCAAATATGCCTTCCACTCAATCAAGAGCTATGTTGGATGCAAAGAACCTCCTTATTGTGCAATGCTCATGACTCAAATAAAGCAGGGGATATAAGAGGCAATGAACCCAGAAAAATCCCACAATTTCTTTATGCATTTTCAGCGCCTTTACCTTCCATGAACTAACTTTCAAGAAATTACAGGGACAGTTTTGTCTAACCCCAATTAATATTTTATTTCTATTTTTATTTATTTCATTTCATTTTAAATTTTTTTAAATTTTTTAATTTTTTTAAATTTGTTTTGTCCAAAAAAAACATTTTTTTAATAAAATTTTATTTACATTTTTATCAAAGAAATAAAAAAAATATGATAAAACTTTTTCCCCCAATCATCAATTTGGAGGGCATGGCTGATTGGTTTGGGTATTGGCCAAGCCAAACTTTGGCCCAACACACCCAAACTTGGGTGTGTGCCAAGTCGCGCTTAGCTATGTGCCAAGTGTGCTTTAGGGGGTGCCAAGCGGGCTTTAGGGGGTGCCCAGCGCACTTTAGCAAAAATCAGGCTGACTTGGGCATGTGCCCAGACAAGCTTGAACTACCATAAGAGGCAAGTATTGCATCAAATGAATTGTGCCTTACTACTCAAGACCTCAGAATTTTTCAAGAGGGTACAAATTCAATCAATTTTCCATCTTGGATTACTAGGTTGCCCAGAAACATAGGTTTTCCTGCTGCTGGTACTCCTAAGGCTTCTGAATGGTTTTTTTTGTACAACATTCATGTAGTGCTTGTTTTGATTAAAAGATGGAATTGGAACTCAGCCAAAACCTTGAAGGAGAAAACGCTTACCTCCACTCTTCCAAACTTATTGGTATCATCAACTTGATAATGTCTCATCAACTTACAGATTACCAGTTGTGTCAGCTGGATGAATTAATTCTAGCTTACTGGGAGGAATTTTTGATTCAATGGGAATCTGAAATCAAACCAAAGCTAATAATCCATTTTACTCAGCATATGACTAAGATTATCAAGCTATATGGTCCTCCCTCAATATTTTCATGTTGGTAAGGAGAAAGGCTGAATCACATCTTGACCTTGGTGAAAAAAATAAAAATACATGTAGGTAACACAGATTTCTCACAATTAGATTCTTGGTGGAACACTTAGAATTTATTGTTTGTTTAATTTTAAGGTTTCCTTGATAAGTCCCTCTTGAATGGATTCCTTGAAAAGGCCAAACTTCAAGGCTTGTTTGGCTAAATTGGATCCAACTGGAATTTTTTGGGGTTCAATTCTGACCAACTCCCAGATCTGAAAAGTTTTTTCTACTCTTCCAAGACAGGTGATGATTACAGGGATAAACAGAGATGAATTTTTTGGAAGAAGAAAAATTAAAACAATTCATTGAAAATAACTGAACATACAATGTCTTGCCATGGGACCAGCTGGAGTGGTTTCCTTGAAAATAAATTTTCTTCCATGGTCATCACATAACAACTCATTGCTAAAATAAAAGTAATTCTCAGATTTACTTTTCATCCAAGTCAAATCAAGGCCCTTGTGAGATGCGGAAGGTATTTTCCATCTTTCATGAAAAAAACTGTGCACACTATTTCCTCATTTTTGAAAACTTTTCTCCTTTGGAAAAAATTGATACTTCAAGAAATACCTACCTTGACCTCAATTATAACAATGCTCCAATGGTTTATCAAGAATTTGAATCAATATCTGTCACACATAAAGATAACATATTAGGTTTTGTGGCAAGCATGGCTTATGAAACCAAAAAATCACAAACTTCCAAGGATGTTTATTGTTTTTTGGTAATTAATCATTGGTAAGTTGATATAAAAAATACCAGTTTCTGAATAACTGTCATTATTGATTTTTCTGACAGGTGATTCCTTACAAAGCAGGAGGAAATATAAAAAGACGCATGGACTAATTTTTTATTGTACTATATATTGGTAAAAGATGAAATGAGAGAATTTGGTATTTTGTCACATATCTATCTAAAACACGGGCATAAGGTACAGGATTCAAAAATAGAAATTAGATTTAATTTTATAAAACGGAAGCATTAATCCTAAAAGCCAATTGGGATTCTGTGTTTGCATCATTTATTTGAAATGATCATTATCTAAAAATTTGATTATTCTCATTTTGGAACTTTGTAACATTAGAAATCATGGCCCATGATGTAAAATTCCATTTGTAACTGCTGAAAAGTTGTTCAAGTAAAGTGTGGTCTTACAGTTCAATGAAGAATTCTCAATCCTTCCTTTTATTTAATGAATTTCAATTCAATCTATGGATTGCATGAATATTTTGAATGAATCTTCTGAGTTCATCCAGAAATCAATTTGATGTTTTACTCAAAAAACTCAACAAAGTCAAAACAGGTTTCAATCACAAACCCTGGTGCTACGCCTTCTGGCAGGTCCAGACTTTTTTTCATGGTGAGTGTTCACCATATTGAGGTGATTACAAAATTGGATCCTAGATCAAGAAAAGGGTTTCTTGTTGGTTATGATTTAATAATTGAGTCATATAGGATATATTTTCCAGAATCTAGAAAGTTTATCTGTAGTAGGGATGTAAAATCTGAGGAAATTACCTTTCCACTCAAGAGGAGTGACAATGTTGCTGCTGATAAATCACAGCAAGAAATAGAATTAGAGCCTATTTCAACAGCAAAGTATGAGGAAAATGTAGTTCCAGATGATGAGGATATGATAGAAGTGCAATCAGAGGGTTCAGTACCCGCTTCAGGGGAGTCTGTTAATATGGAACCTGATGAGCCTCCACCTCCTGGTAGAAGGAGTGGTAGGATGAGAGTAACAGTTCATAGGTATGGTAAATGGAAGTCCCATTATGCTTATGCAGAATATAAGTAAGATATATTCAGGGAACAATTTATGCTTGATAAAATTCTGGAGTTAAGTTCAGAGGTGGGTAAAAGGTTTAACCCAAATATCCATGGCCAAGCTATGAATTCTGATTAGAAAGCCAATTGGAGAAAGCTATTTAAAAAGAGTTTGATTCTTTGGAGAATAATTGTGTTTTTGAAGTGATTAAGTGGGATTTAATTCCAAAAGGAAAGACCAGTGTTGGGTCTAGATTAGCTTTGAATAAGAATTTTGACACTAATGGATATTTTAAGAGATTCAAGGCAAGATTTTTTGCACAAGGCTTCAAACAGAGAGAGGGTATAGATTACCAAGAAAATTTCTCTCCAAATGGAAGGTTGTTTGCCTTCAGGTCTATCATTGTTCTTGCAGTGGAGTTGAGTGAAGAGATCAGACAAGCTGATTTTGTAACAGCATAATTGAATGCCAAACTTGAGGAGGAGGAGAATGTGCATATGTCAATTCCTGATGGTTTCAGAGAATGGTTGGTTGACACCAAACCAGAAACCATGAAGAAAATCTGCATGAGAATTTTCTTATCTGCAGATAAAGGGGAATATTTCCTCAAGCTGAAGATATCCCTGTATGGATTCAAGCAGTCAGCTAGGTCACGCTATAATACCATGAGTCAGAAAATTGTAGAGATAGGTTTCAAAATTAGTGAGGCTAATCCATTTCTATTTGTTAGAAAGGATGCTATACTATTTGCTTGGGTAGATGACATTATTATCATTGGGAATGGCAAGGATAAATTCATGGAGATACTCAAGAAAGAGTTCAAGATAAAAAATCTTGGTCTTGCACAACAGGTGCTAGAGATGAAGGTTAATAAGTTTAATCATGGCATCAAATTGGATCAAAGTGTCATAACCATATTTCTGAAACTCCTTTAACTAAACCAATCCAACCTTCTAAATCATCTTCACCCCAATATTAAACCCAACTTCACTTACTCTTAACTCCTACTGGGTAACATTCCTGCATCTCTTGCAGTCTCAATCCTCTTCTACCAGCTTCACCCTCTCCCTGTATGGTACAAGCTCTATGCCCATTTACAACTTACCACTGTGTCATCTGATTCAGTCAACCTTCTCAGGTTCTCTCACTCTCAAAGTGGCTTGGTACCTCCTCCATCTCTCCCCAACCCATTTGGTATATGAGTTAGGCGCCCCACTTGCTGGTCAGACCCCCCCCCCCACTGCTCTTTTCCTTCTACCATAAACAGGTGGGAGGGTGATGAGGTCCCCCCCACCCTGAACAGTTGCCACATGCAACCTGTTTCTAGCTGGTTTTGCCCAGCCAATCTCTTCCTTTCCCCATTGCCCCTTTGCAATAGCAAGGAAGGGGAGGGCAAGGAGCTGGGGCCATAAGCCCCAGCTCCTGCAGCCCTAACTGCCGGACGCAACAGGGGTGGGGGCCCTGCTCCCTACAACAACCCTGCGCGCGTTTTTGGGCCCAGAAATTGGCCAAAGGCAAAAAACCGCGGCCTGAAGTGGGCCACCACACGGGTGACGGCCCCAACTGGCAATCCCAGCCAAAACCACAAAATTACTAGGTTGGCGGGCCAGACCGTCTGGCCAAGTATGTCCAAAATGAACCTTGGGTGCAAAAATACCCATGAAAGCCCATCTGGCTGGGGTGGCCCATCCATCCCAATTGGCCCGTGTACCAAATGACTTATTTAATGTGTTTTGAGGAAATTTCCCCCAATATGTGGCATCCACGTGGGCCTTTGTGGTCCGTGTGTTTTTCCAATGGTCCATAGAGGCCCATATGTGCATCCCCTTTGGATGCCACCTATATGTGGCACACACATAAGTGCCTATGTATTTTAGCACAAGATGCTGCTCAAGGCCGCCAAGAAGCTTAAGAATACCCAAATGGAATAAGTCTTTTACTGGGACAAACATTGCTCCCACTGGCTCTGGGAACCGCTTTGGAAGGGGGACTTGGACTTATTGTAAAACCGGAGCCTGGAGTCTCAGCGGGGGAATTTCTTTTCAAACTTTTGAAATGGAACCTTTGTTTTGCATTTAAATTTGACAATGGGAGTTATCATCTCACCAAACTGGATGGTACCCTTCTCAAGTGAAATTCCGCAGCTTTTCACTTCAAGAATATCTTTGTGCAGGGATCCACCTTTTTTTACAAGACAGCGGGAGAGGGTCATGGCTTTAGTGATGAGGGAGAAGCTTTGGGGCAGATTTATGCAAAGGAGGCGGGTCCTTTGTCCCCCAACAAGTCTGCGCGCAATGTACCTCCCCAGTGAACTAGGACGTTGCAAACCTCTGGGGATACCTGTGAAGCTGAGGGGGAAGCTAGCGCTGGATGTAGAAGCCTGGTTTTGGTGAGGGGTGTTCTAGTTGGTTCACAGCTGGAACAACTAGACACCCCAGAATGTTTGTTTTCTTATTTTTCTGATTGTATTGCTTTTGGGGTGTTCGAGATACCTTCCTGGGAACTCATGATAATGATGGGAATGGATGCGCAGGCTCTCTTAGGAATGTGGAACTCATGGGGGCAGGGACGGGCAAATTTGGATATCTCAGTGGCTCACTTGCAGATGTGGATTGGAACTTGGGTTTTATAAAGCTCCTCTCTCAATTCCTCTCAGCTTCTTACTCAGGCAAGAGGAATTTCTCACAATTATCTCTCATAAAAAACTTTGGCTGAAGCCAAAATCTGTTTCTGTTGTAGTACAGAAGGTTTGGTTACAAGATGAAAGTGAGGGAGAAAGAAGGGAAAGGATTATGGGGGTTCTAAGTTTAAATTGTCTCAATGATCTCCACCATTTTTACCTGAAATGCATTGAGTAGGTTCCAGAAGGCTGCCATCAGTTTGCACACCCAGGGCTGAGAGAAACAACTGGAGCAGGGAGGTTGACTGGTTTCAAAAGTAATTAAAACACTCCACCAGAAGAGCCATAAGGAGCATGATTTCAGGTATATCTGGCAAGGTTTTTGGGAGGATGGGTTTGGCAAGAGGAGAAAAAGAAATGACCACCCATTCTGGTGACTCCGGCGTGCAATTCTTGGCCGGTGGAGTAGGAGCTTGGGCCTCTGGTTCTGATGAAAATTTGGAAGCCAGTGATGGTGGTGGGGCTGGAAGGGTTCCAGAGGACAGACAAGTTGGAGCTGGCAGAGGGGGGGATCTGGATCACAATGGCCAAATATTTCCGTGAAGTTTGGGTGGTTATTTCTAGACAAAAACAAAATTAGGCTCAGAAGGAAACATTTGACCCAAGATTCTCAGCAGTGGGCAAGAAATCCCCAGCCCAATAGGTTTTGAAAAGCATTTTAGCGGACTGCCTACTCCAGAGCAGAAAAGCCAAGATTCAGAATTTGTGTAGCAAATTTTTTTGCAGAATAATGGCAAGGCTGAGCAAGAGTCCTGCCTTTTGAGGAAAAATGGTCAAAGACTTACCTATTTCAGACAAAAATCATGGTTGAACATAAATTCCCTCTGCAATCATGGATTTAGGGGTGAAGAATGCCAAAGCAAGTGGACGCAGCTATGTAGTATTTATCCAAGGGATGACTCTGGGGTTTGCTTTGATAGTGCGGAAGATATGTAATTTTTGGGACAATCAAAAACTAGAGTTAAGCAGGCGGCATGTGGATTGAAGAGGATCCATAAGGGAGATCAAAGGGGGTATTCTGTAATATTGTTTGCAGGATCAATGGGGATCTTCTGAGGAAGGTAAATGGGGATCTTTCCTTGTAAATGAATTGGCGCAAATTGACAGTTAGGGAAATTGGAGATTGCAGAATATCAAGGAATGTAATGTATGGGGACATGCTTGGACTAATAGTGGCCAGGTCACTGAGGAGCATGTTTAGGAGGCAGAGCAAGGTAAAAAATCATCTGTTTTTTTCTTTTGTTTTAAAGTTTTATTTTGGGTTTGTATATAAAAGGGGATTGCTTTCTTTAGCTGGGGTTCCCATATTAGGGCAGGATCTTACCATCTGACATCTTAGATTATCATTGAGTAAGGAGTAGCAGATTTTCTATTGCTTTTTAATGGAGTATCAGTGGGCGCATGTTGTGTCTTAAAAATTGTTTATTTGGATTAGCTTGGAGTTCTATTGAGGAATTTTTCAGTGAGGACCTCATGAGGTAGTCTGTGTCTGCTTATTGCAGCTTATCCCATTGCTTTTCAGTCAAAGGAAGTCTCTGCAGGGAACTGAGCGGCATTTAGAGTGTTATTCTAGCGCAGAGCAGGTATTGTAACTCAAATTATTAGAAATTTATCTGTTAAAGGAGGGAATTGTGGCAGAAATTGAGTGTAGAAAACAATTTCTTTCTGGATCCCTTGCAGGATGTTTGACATGGAACTGGTCCACCCAGAGCTGAAGGGCTGTGTGCCATTGCTTGAGGGTTTTAAAATCCTCCTTTTTTGGCAGAGTGGAAAGGTTGAGTTGCGGATCTTGCAGGAGTTAGGTGGAGGCAGTGCACAAGGCCAGCTGGAATATGGTGAGCCAGGCCATATCCACAACTCCTTGGGGATATAATTGTCTCTCAAGATCAAAGAAAAGTGATGGAAGGCCCTCTTGCGCGGCATAGGATGGGAGGGATGGGGCCTGTTGCAAGGCATTCTCTTGCAAAGTGAGAAGAAATGGGAAGTAGGGTGCACGCAAGGCCAAGCCATGATAGGGACAAACCTGGATGAACATAATGGCAGGCCAAAAGTTAT
>CM062643.1:2410279-2555189 GCA_025617555.3 Puccinia polysora | reverse complement strand
GTATAAAATTCCTCAAGAAATTTCCCAGTTGTTTTCTATTTTTGATCTCAAGATAAAAAACATCACTATGAATGGGCCCTCAATAAAGTTTAGAAAATATTGGAACATCAAGAAAACCCGTTTATTGTGACAGAAAAATAAAAAGCTTTCATTAGTTCCATTGAATGTTTTTTCCAATCTTCTCATCATATTCTCTGTCTCTCAAATATTTTCAAAACTATTTGAACCAATTGCAGGATAAACTTAAAATAGGAAAATGAATGTTAGATTTTTGAATAAAAATCAACACCAATTTTTCAATTCAAAATCTCACTCAATTGATCATGGAAAATTTCTATATCCTGGATCCCCCTACATCTAACTGTCTGCTTGAAAACAGGATCACACACAAAAAGAAATTTTACTCTTAATTTGCCAAAAAAAAAATCACTCTAGAAATACACGAAACTCAAGAATTGAAGGACTACACTCTCAAGTTAAAAATTTAATCAATTCATCTACTGGCTCTTTATAATTTAGCTCATAAAACTTACAATCCCATCACCATCCAAATCCATGAGAGTGCTATTGAAGCATCTTGGCAAGATTTCAAGCATGTCATTGGTTTTCCTCATTGCCTCAATCATATTTCTGGAAGGGTTGGTCACTATTTCATCAAATTAATCCATTCATTTCATGAAGTAACTGAATCTTCCCATTTCTTTCTTCAAACTTCATCATTTTTTTATATGTGTATACCATGTATTCAAAAAGTTATATTAGCTATAATAAATGGTAAACTCTTAAAAATTGAGGATTTCCATCCTCACTGGCATTCCAAAAATTCCTTCATTTTTATTTCTGTCTCTTTTATTCAAGTCCAAATGAATAATTTTCTGATTGATTTCTATTTTGAATTCTCCAGTTGATTCCTAAACATTATTTAACTGAAGAATCCCCAAACATTTAGTTTCAACCCAAAACCACTAATTAACATCAATATGTTAATTAATTATTTTAAAAATTCCATAATTTGCCACCTGGAGAACAACATGATTGTTTGGGTGAATTGAAGAAGCCTTACAGTGGTAAATATTAACTTGTTCTAATTCAAGAGCAAAATTATACTCAAAGATCTAAAATAAGAGGAATACCCACAGAGCAAAATATAATCTAAAGAGGATCTCTCATTCCTCAAAGAGAAGAGAGCCATCTTTTTTGAATATGTAGAACAACAAAAGAGGATTGTAAGGCAAAGCAAGAAATTCACAGAAAATTCAATTTTCAATGACCATTTTTTGAAAAAAAAAAATACCAAATTTCATAATTTATAGATTTTATGTATTTATTCAGGTTTTGAAAAAGTGGAAGTCAAAAAAGGAAAAGGGGAAGGGAAAGAAGAAGGAGAAATAAGAGGAAGAGGTTAATTTATATATATAATTATTTTTTATAAGGATGAACCAATTTTGTTTTAATTATTCCTTTTCAATGTGTTAACAAGGGATAATTTTCTGACTGAAGATGAATCTTCAGAAGATGTATAAAATTTGTGTTCTTTGTATTTATTGAAACCCCATGAATATTAGAATTCAAAATTCGGACATACCATTCTATTTCCAATTATGTTGAATGTGATTAAAATTGGGTGAGTTGAAACCTTTAATAAGCAATAAGAAAAATCTTTACTTTCATCTTTTCATTTTTTTCTCAATTGATTCAAAAAAAAATGATAGGAAAATTCATTCCTGATTTCAAAATGAAAATTGGAAAGCATGTTTTATTTTTAATTTTTTGAAATTTTATTCAATCTTTTTGGGCCAAGAATACAGCAAAAGAGTCCCAGATAAACATTTGGTAGCCCTATGAGATATTATTTTTATCTTCTGAGAGTTAAAATCACCAAAAAAAACCAAGTGAGAAGGCAAATGAAAAAGTTCCAAAAATGGTAGGAGAATTCCTATTTTTTTTTTTTTTTGGATTTATTTTAAGTTTTTCTAATGCTTCACAAATTGTCACAGATTTTTATCAGGTGTTTCAGACACTCAGCTACAGGGCTGAAAACAAAAATTTCCAAGAATATATTTCTTGAAAAATCTGTGTAATAAAGGATCATGCCATGTGTGGACAACAGAATGGGGAGATAAAACCCATTAGTTTAAGGTCAGGGGACATGAGAAAAATCATTCCCTTTTTTCTCTTTTTTTTTTTTAATTAAAATATTATTAAGTGTTTCACCAAAGGATTGGAAAGGACCCAGAATTGGTTCAGGCGGTGGCGTTCCTCCCCCCCCCAATTTTTTTCCTATATAAATATATATATATATATAAAGAATTTGAATTCAGGTTTTGGCCTTTCCCAGGCTTTAATGAGGTTGTGGCAGGCTTCCCCCTCAATAGGTTTTTTTTTAATTTTTTTTTAATTTTCTTTCTTTTTAATACATGTTTCATACCTGTCCCAATTATTTCCTCTTAAAAAAGGTAATGGGAGACTCTGAACTGATTTTTTTAGTCCTCAAAAGGCAGATAAACATCAATATTCTGTAACCACAGCCCTTTAACCCACCCAAATAATTCAAAATTGACATATTAAAAAATTTATAAAACTGAAAAATCAAATGCTCATTGTAATAAAATTAGGAGAAAAATATCTCTATCTCAAGTTAGATTTATCAATATTTCTTAAAATGAATGTTCTTCTATAAATAATTCCTTTGGTCATTCAAGTTTTTCCAATTATTCAATCCTTTATTCCTCAAATATTTATCAATAGGGCACATCAGAGTTAGAAAACCCGCCATTAGAAACCCGCCATCTGAAAACCGCCATTTTTTTACCAAACGCACCATTTTCAATGGCGAGTTTCTGAAATACACATACCCCCTTACTGGTGTATTTCAAAATGCTTGGTTTCATGAAAATGGCAGATTTCAAACATCAAACCCGCCATTAAACCCGCCATTTAGGAAGCATCATCCATCCACCATCCATCACATCTAGAACACCCATCAACATCAGCAAATCCATATTGGTCCCATCTCCATCACATTACACACATCTCATCTCCTTTGCTTCACATCTCCATCACTTCACATCTCTATTGCTTCACATCTCTATTGCTTCACATCTCTATTGCTTCACATCTCTATTGCCTCACATCTCTATTGCTTCACATCTCTATTGCCTCACATCTCTATTTCTTCACATCTCCACCTTCACACAAATCCCATCATCATCTCATCACCCCACATCAAATCACCATATTTCTCAACATGTCCCATAAAACTTCTTGGCAGGAAGTTGGAAATGCAAAAAAGCTGACTGAACATTTGTTAGTATTTGACTGCCTTTCAGACTCCAATTCAGACTCCAATTTTCAATCAACTTGGTTTGCTTTGAATGCTCTATTACAAAAGAGATACATGGTTCCAAGAAGACAAACTCTCCACAACCCTATGTATGAAAGGCAAAAGCTTCATCTCCTCCCCAACCTAAGCTTCCAACAGCTGTTCCAAACTCTATTTCCTTCATTCATAAAACTTTTGGAGATGATTGAAGACCACCACATCTTCCAGAACAATTATTGAAATCCTCAATGCAATCCAGCTATCCAACTGGCTGTTGCTCTTTGTAGATTGGGATAAAATGGAAATGGAGCATCAATTCATTGATTAGAAAATCTATTCTCAGTTGGATATGAAACCAACAACTCATACACCAAAAGAGTCATGGTTTCTATCATATTTTTACTTCACTCAGTCCTTTCTTGGCCAAAAAAAGAAGATTCCAAGGAGATATCTCAAGTAATGGAAACCAAAGGATTTCCTGGTTGCATTGGTTTATTTGATGGAACCACCATCCCCTTGAGTCAAAAACCCAAGCTAGATTGCAACCAATATTTTGATTGGAAAAAAAAGGCAATTGATTCATATCTTTTCCAATTGCTTTGATAAAACCTTTGATCACAAACTGACCAAATATGTTTTTTCTGTTTTTTTAGATACTCTGTGGCACTACAACTTGTTTTCAATAACAACAAGAAGTTCATTTCCCTCCATGCTGGCCTTCCAGGTTCTTGTCATGATTCATACGTGTTCAACTGGATGCGGATTAACCAACAACCAGAGAACTACTTTGACCAAAATCAATACCTTCTGGCCAATTGAGCTTATGCTAGTGGGAAATATGTGGCTCCAGCATACCGGAATGTTTTGTCCAACAATCAAGGAAAAACCCATTTCAACTATCATCTTTCCCATCACAATTTTGGATTGAGCATTCCATAGAAGTCATGAAAGGAAGATGGGCCAGATCAAGGGAAATGCAAAACCAGCTTCAAAATCCCAAAGACATGAAGTTTCTCATCAACTGGATTATAACTTTTGTAATTCTTCAAAATCTTTTGGCCAACATCAAAGATGAATGGGAAAAAATATTTTAAGATGATATTCCAGATCCGCCTCAATTCATCCCTGTCTCATCTTGTCCCTCATCTTCTTATATGAGAGAACATATTCTTCCTCTTACCCTTGCTTGCTTTGATGAGTAATTTTTGATTATGAATTAGGTAAAAAATCCCTTCACCAAATTTTTTGGTTTTGGTTGTTCACCCAAGATTCATTCTCTGAATCACTTTTTTTTTCTCATTTGGTGGGGTGGCCTTAGACAAATGGTTTTGGTTGGTCACCCAAGATTCCTAGGCTGAGTCTGTATTTTTTTTTCTCATTTGGTGGGGTGGTCTTAGACAAAACAGACTCAAAAATTCCAAACCCCCCACCTCACCACACCAACCACCGGAAAAACTACCCAACTCACCCCACCAAACCACCGGACAAACCACCCACCTCACCCCACCAAACCACTGGTCAGGGTCAGTCCACTTCTCCCTCCTCCTCACCAACAACCTCCATCTCACCAACCACCTCCACCTCACCCATCACCTCCACCTCACCCATCACCTTCCCTCCTCCTTTGATTGCCTCCCCTGGTAAGGTTCCTCCCCCCTCCTCCTCATCCTTCCCATCATCCAATGCTCATAGGTTGATTCATCCACCTCCATCCCCTTTCAGGCCCCCCCACCCCCTTGGTCAATTCCCCAGGTAAACTCCCCCCTCCCACCTCCTCATTCAGGTTTTCCCTCCCTCTCACCCCTTCTCACTTGTTCCCACTCACTCACCAACACCCCCCCTCTCCCCCCTGCCATCTCACTTGGCATGCTGGCCCCACCCCCTCTTGCTTGCTCAACCAACCCCGCCACCCCCCCCCCCTTGCTTGCTTGGCCAACCCAGCCAGCCCCCCTCTTGCTCGCTTGGCAGCCCCCCCCCCTCCCTTGCTTGGCTGCAGACCAGCACCCAGCAGCCCCCCCCCCTTGCTCAGTCTGCCGCCGGCCCCCCCTCCCTTTTTTGGCTGCCAACCGACACCAAGCGGCCCCCCCTTGCTCAGTCCACGGCAGGCCCCCCCCTCCCTTATTCCGCCGCCAACCAAAACCCAGCGGCCCCCCCCCCTTGTTCAGTTGGCCACCTCCCCCCCCTCCCTTGTTTGGCCGCCGGACAACACCCAGCATCCCCTCCCCCTTGCTCAGTCTGCTGCCGGCCCCCCCTCCCTTGTTTGGCCGTGGACCAACACCTAGCAGCCCCCTTCCCCTCAATCAGTTGGCCGCCGGCCCCCCCTCCCTTGTTTGGCCGCCAACAGAGCGGCCCCCCCCCTTGTGCAGTTGGCCGCCGGCCCCCCGCCTCTCTTGCTTGGCTGCCAACCAACACCCAGCGCCCCCCCCCCCTTGCTCAGTCCGCCGCCTCCCCCCCCCTCCCTTGCTTGGCCGCCAACCAACACCCAGTGGCCCCCCCTGCTCCGCCATTGGGCACCTGCCACCCCTTGCTGACCCAGCCCAACCCAAGGCCCAACCCAATTGGTACGCCCCCAATCATTTTTCATTTTTTTTTTGTTTTGATGATGTAACTTACTTTTTTTTGATAGTCCCCACCCATGCCCAGTAATTTTCTTTTTATTGGTTTTTGGTTGTTTTTTGGTGATCACATGACTGACATTTTTTTTGTAACCCTTCTTTGACCCCTTTTTGTTCAATTCCATCCCTTCTCCCACCGCACTTACAATGTTATAATCCAAATTGAATCCCTTTTGGATCCTCACCCCAAGCAGAGCATTTGCCTGGGAGGGAACAAGATGGAAGGAGATGAGGTGATAAAAATAAAGAGAGGTGGAAAGCAGAGGGCTTTGAAGCAAAGGAGGGATCAAATGAGGGCCTCCAAAATCTCTTTGGAACTTACAGAGGGGGGAATCAATGAAAAGGTTGTATGGTCTGAATAGAAACTACGGCCTTTGGATCTGTATCCTGCAATTACCACTGAAAACAAAAAGAACAATTGAAAACCCTCACCAGCTGAGTTTGAACTTGCCAAGCAGACAATCAAGCCATTCCTTTTCTTCTACCATGGAAAATTAATTGTTCTCAATAAGTCTGATCACCAAATTCTTGTGGCAATAATTTAATTTGTCCCATTGGATAAACTTTTTGATCAAGACAAGAAGGACATCAACTTTGTGACAACTTTCCTTCACCATTCAAAAAGATTTTTCAACACTGTTGGTCCCTTAAGATCTTGGGGTGTAAAAATGTGGTAAATTTGATGGCAAAAATTGATGGACCCCTTTGATTTATTTGGACACTATGTGAAGAAATCATTTATTCAATCTTCCCCTCAAGCATATGCTTTTCTCAATCTTAAGGCAGAACAAGTCTCTCAAATTTTAGGGCAAACGTTTTGCAATTTGGCCGGACTTCCCTTTGAATCAAACTGCAAAAAAATGAAGGACAATTTCATCCCCTCCTTCTCATCACTTGAAGTTGGTTCTTGGCCTACTCCCTTTGACTGCTCTCCACATGTCACCTTCACATCCAACTCTTTTTACAACTCATCTGACATTGAAAAAGGTGACATCTCTGAGTATTCCTTTTTACTTGCAGCTCCAACCAACAAATCTAATGGACAACTTATTGAAAATATGGATGAATATTGAGTATCAGACGGCCATTTTTTTTTCCTGACCTGGAGTTTGGGATTGATTTCAAGCAAAAAGGTTTAGTGAAAATTGTTTGGGCAGCAAATAAGTACAATAACTGTACGTTTCCTGCTGTGGAGACTTCCACTCATACAAGAATGGCAAGGTCAATGCAAATCAACAAAACAACTAGAAAAACTTTCAGGGACTTGGGGAGTGGGAAAATATACTCCAGGAAAAAAATATAAATAAAAAGAAAAAATATTTTTTTATTGGTGGGGTTAAAAATAGTCTTAAGCATTGTTTTAATCAAAAATTATTTTTTTTTTCTTTTTAAGTTTTTCATCAAAGCAAACATATTTACAAGACCAGCATTTGAGTAATCTGCTTTAATTCATCTACTGTTCTACTGCTGTCAATGCATGCCATGGCTACTGACCACTTATCCTTTTGTTCTGTTGCCAGTTGTTCCCTCTCAATTTGCAGTTTCTCTTGCTTTTGATCCTTCTCCTTGAAGAGTTGAAGAAGGACTATATTGCCATGAGGGATGAAAAGGTAATGAAAGGCTATGGAGGAGCCTGATTAGGAGGAATAATAAGGCTACCAAGAGCCAATAGAGAGGGGATAATTCTTGTATAGTCAAGAGGAACTGATCTGATGAGGAGGAAGGGGCACTCCGGTATTGTTGACTGGTAATCAGATCAGTTTGATTCCTGGTCCAAGGGGAGGACCAGTATTTAAGCACAACTGGAGAACCCCAAAGGGGGCCTAGGGTAGCAGGGTTAAAACAACTAGAGAGCCCCCAGAAGAGGCCTGAGACAATAATAATAGGATAAAAAAAGCAGTAAGATAGATCTAAGGCTGACTAAATTTGTCACTTACAAAATATGAACAGAAAAATGACAACACACCACCTTAACTGACAAATTTAGGAACCAATTTTAGACCAATCAATATTTCAGATATTCATGAGAATATGAGAAAAGAACATGAGAATGAGAGATATGAGATTTGAGAAAGGATGACAAGACACCACCTTGTCAGCATATGAGATGGGGAATGAAAGCCTATTTTAAGAGGAGCAACTAGGACCTCAGGCATAGTTGCCTAGCATGATATGGCAGGAATGATATTACTATTTTAAGAGGAGCAAAAAGGACCTCAGGCATAGCTGCCTAGCATGATGGGGAGGATGATATGATGATAATGATGATAGATGAGGGTAATGAGTAATGGTAAAGCTAATGATGATGTGATGGTAATGGTGAAGGTGAAGGTGATGGTGATGGTGATGGTGATGGTGATGGTGATGGTGATGGTGATGGTGATGGTGATGGTGATGAAATGGATTGGTAGCAGTTGTTGAATAATGGTGGGTGATGATTGTCTTGAATTATAATGAGTGTGATTGTAGTAATGAAAGAGGGTGGATAATAGAAAGGTATATACAGATAGTATTGAACAAAAGAATGGGAGGATTCCAACACACCAGCCTGTTCAATACTAGATGGGAGGAATGTTAATGTGTTGTTGGAGTTGAATTGAATGTTGTTGATGGTGTTGAGAGTTGATTGTTGATATTGTTGATGGTTGAAGTGATGGTTGAATCGGATGGATGGTGGAGGTTCGGAGGAGTGAATGATGGGATGATTGATTTGGATTTTGATGGGGCAAAGGATGATGGAGGTATTGATGATGTAGCAGGTGGAGCGGAGGAGATGGATGGGAGCAAGCGAGCGGTTGAGATGGAGCGGAGCGAGCAAGTGGTGATGTAGCGTGTGGAGCGGATGAGATGGAGCGGAGCAAGCAAGTGATGATGTAGCGTGTGGAGCAGAGGAGATGGAGCGGAGCGAGCAAGTGGTGAATGTTGGAGAGGAAGCGGCGTAAATGGATGAAGGGAGCAAGCAAAAGGTCGGATCGGAGAGAGGGGAAATGGATGAAGGGAGCAAGCACAAGGTTGGATTGGAGAGAGGAAAATGGGGGCAAGCAAGATGATCTGGATTTTGGAAGAGGACAGGTAGATAGTGGACCGAATCGCCCGCAAGTGGGCAAGGGATCAAGAGCCAGACGGGTTGACAGCAATTGAATGGGCAAGCGCGAGATCGGATAGGCAGGAGGCATTGGTGGAGTGAGACGGTAGTGGATGCTGAGAGCAAGGTGAACAACAAGAGCCGGATCAATCGATGAAGGCCAGCGATTTGGGAAAGAACCTGATCACAAACGGTCTGAGGATATTCAAGGCAATGAGGTAGGCTAGGGATGAGCTGATGGCGGTGAGGAGGCAGGTGAGGATGGTGGAGAACCAAGTACCATAGATGGCGCCAATGAGGATGTTGAGGAGGACGGTACCGGGGATCGAGAAGGCCTGTTTCCGGATGAAGATGAGGGAGAGGATTGAGGTGAGATGGAAGAAGGGGAGTGAGTACGGATCTCAAACGTAGAGTTTGAGGTTGATCAGTTCGGCTTGAATGGAGTCAATGGAGGTGGGCAACCTGAGGGAAGGGATGGTGGAGATGGCGAGGGTGATGATGAGGATGGATGATAGGATGATAGGATGATGGATTGAGGATGATGGGCAGATGGATGAGTGGGGTTGGAGGATGGAGGCGTAGAGCGGGTATGAAGATGGAATGGATGATGAATGATCCAATGAGAGATGTAGTAATAGGAGTTGCAAGGCTGAGCAGCAAATTGGCAAAGGGGCGAGATTGGTTGAGAATATAATGATAAGTAAACCAGTTGGAACAATGAAGTTGACTGGATAGCTTAGTGGGATGAGATTTTGGCTTTCAACCGTGAAGAGTTGAAGAAGGACTATATTTCCATGAGGGATGAAAAGGTAATGGAAGGCTATGGATAAGCCTGATGAGGAGGAATAATAAGGCTACCAAGAGCCAATAGAGAGGGGATAATTCTTGTATAGTCAAGAGGAACTGATCTGATGAGGAGGAAGGGGCACTCCGGTATTGTTGACTGGTAATCAGATCAGTTTGATTCCTGGTCCAAGGGGAGGACCAGTATTTAAGAACAACTGGAGAACCCCAAAGGGGGCCTAGGGTAGCAGGGTTAAAACAACTAGAGAGCCCCCAGAAGGGGCCTGAGACAATAATAATAGGATAACAAAAGCAGTAAGATAGATCTAAGGCTAACTAAAGTTTTCAGTTACAAAATATGAACAGAAAAATGACAACACTCCTTTTCCTATTTTTGAAATTCTAGCTCAGCCTGTTTCAACTTCCACTCAGCATCCCATTTTTTCTGATGAGCCAAACTCCTGTCTTTCTGCTTTTTAAAATCAATAGCCGGTTGATGATCCCACTTCTCTTTTTCAAACTGAAGTTTTTCAGATTCAATTTGCAATTTCTCTGTTTTTCAGAGGGGAATAGCAATAAACTATAATTTGACAGCAAGGAGAATCCAATGGGCTTACTTGAATCCCACTTCTCCATGATCTCCTCAAAGCCAAAAAAATTTGAAGTGTTTCTCCTCTTTTTCATGCTATTGGGGTTGATGTTGATTGAATTGGAGGCCTTTTGCTTTTCCTTTGCAGAGGGGGTTTGTGTGGGAACATCATTGCTCTCATTTGAAGGGGATGTTGGAGGCCCGAATGGATTTAGTTTTTGGTCATTCAGGAATGGATGAGCCAGTTTCTTTTGAATCTAAATCAGTCAGGCTTAACTGGACAGAAGAGAAAAGAACTTGGTTCCTTACTTGAGCTGATTTTGATGGCAATGGTGATACAGGAATGACATCCTCCTCATTGGCCAAGTTCTCCAGTTCTTCCGCCCCAGGAAGAGAGAAATTGAAAGAAGGAGGGGAGGGTCCAAGGTTGGGTTTGACTCCCCAATCAATACAGAAGTAGACGTGATTTGAGCTGATTGTGTTTGAATATCCTCCTTGCCATTAGAAGGGGGCCACTCCAAGGAAAAGGTTTCTTCAGGATCACCATTGCTAGGCCAAGCATCCCCAGCCAAGTCCTCAGAGTGGACTGAATTTGATTGTTGCGAATCAAAAGTGGCTAAAGGGGTGATGTTGGCCTTCTTTCCAAAGATTTCATCCATCCAAATATAAAAATGACAAATGGATTCCAAATTATCAACCACCAAGTTGATTCCCTTGGCTTTTTCAGACTTGGCAATACCAAAGCCAATGGAGATTGACATGGAGTGGGCCTTTTTTTACTTGGCTTAATAATTCTTGAATTGCTCCCTCATCTGTTTGGATCACAGATCCAGCCTACCTTTTTTTTTCTTGAGTTCATTGGCCATCAGGAGATAACCATTGACCTTAGAGGATGGAGGTTGGCCAATGCATGTTTCATTGTCCAATCCAAAGGAAGCATTGTAGTTGGATGGAATTTTGAGCCAGTTTACCAGGATGATGTGATCAGCTCTCTTTAGCTGACTTGAGCCTTTGGAAGATGATGGGGGAGGATTTTTGGATGTTGAGTTCCTGGGGGATATTTTCTTTGGTCCATTGGATTTTTTAGTGGACTTACAGGTGGAGGATTGCTGAGGGGCCATTTAAAACTAGTAAGAGGGATGAAGGGATGAAGGGCTATGAGAGTGTTTAAGTCGTGAGAGTGATGATGTGATGAGAGGATCAGAGTGATGAACCAAAGAGAACAGGAAGAGATGAGAGTGATTAAGTGACAAGAGGAATAAAGCAATGAGATTTGGGATGTGATGAAAACAATAAAGAGATGAAGTGATGAGGAAAGTGATCCAATGAGAGTTTGCTGGATGTGATGAAAGCAATAAAGTGATGAGAGTGATGAAGTGATGAGGATAGTGATGAAGAGATGAAGATTTATGAATCAAATTTTTTCTGATGAGGTAGGAGCTAAAAGGAGGCGGGAATCCAGGTGTGGATGATGTGGACAGGTGGTGGAAGCCTTGAAATACTTTATTTGAAAAGACCCCCTTATTTCTGTGTAACTCTGACGGGTCTGATGTGAAAGAAGTGAGTTTGTTTGATATTGAATGGCGGGTTTGAAATGGCAGATTTGGTTTGAAACCCACCATTAAAAAATGGTGGGTTTGCTTAACTCTGACACGCCCTAATATTTTCATAATCCACTTTAAACAACATTACCAACCTCCAAATTCAATTACCAAATTCCTTCCAGCAGTTATTTGGGTAGAAAAAATGATCCATTTTTGATCCCCTGGGATACACCACAAAATCAGCTTTGAATTTAGATCCAAATGATTTCCATAATATGCAAAAATCTCATGCACCTCCACAATATGTTTATTTCTTGTAAATTTTCTATTCTTGTGTCACTTCCAGTTGCTTTCAACATCCTAGGTTTGGTTTATACAATAAAACCACATAATGTTTTTTTAGATTTGGTAAAAATATATTTAAATTGCATGGCATATAATCTTTGATTCAAAAAAATTGATTGTGAATTCTATCATTCTTCTTATTTTAATCAATGAATTCTTAGCTGGAATATTCAAAAATACTGCATTCTCCTGGTAAGATAGTTATATTGAGAATTTTTATGTTTTTTTATGTTTGGCACATGGTATTTCAATCCCACTAGCAAAATTAATTCTTATTCAAAGGCAACAAATTTTCATAGGGTTTTATATTATTCATTCCCCCAACCCTTGATTTTCTGTGTTTTTGATGTTGCCACAATATCTTGTAACATACCCAATCCACCCTGTAATCCTTGAATCAACATTTTTTTGCATTATTTACAAAAAAAACAAATATGAGTGCTAGAGAGGCATCTAAAACCTCTGTAAAGGAAATATTGGAGTTTTTGGCCAAGTTAAAGGCCTTCAAAAGTACACTCAAAAAATTGAAAAAAAACACTTTACATCTCAAATTTTTTCACATTTTTTATTTCTTTATTTTTTCAAATCTCAAGAGAAAGAAAGTTTTCAAATATGACAGGAAATTCAAACATAGTTTTTATAGATTTTTAGTACTTCATTTTGCTTCCATAAATGGGGTTAACATCAAAAATAAGACATTCTTTTCAAAATTTTTTCCTTATCATTCCAAAGAATTTTCCAAATCTGGAGCATGCAGTCTTTTATCAGGCATTCAAAAGGGCACAAAAACTCATATGAGGTGTTTTTTTAGCTTTTATTTTCCCAAGGAATTCATAATTAAAAACACAAGAGTGGAACTTTTTGCTCTAAATCATTTAGCCAATAATCAATGGAAAAAAGTCTATGAGGAATTCAGCAAAAAAACAAAAAAACAATGCAATAAATATCAATTTTTAATACTTTCTTGATTGGATGTGTAGTACTTTTAGGAGGAAACAAACTCTTTCAACCAAGTCCCAAGCTATCATGAATCAAATCTTCCCATTTGTGTGATTCCTTGATAGCAAAAGCCTTCCAAATGGGATCTAATTGGGGAGCTGGCTACAATCCATAATCATAGTGGAAAGAAAATAGATGCTCAAAATCTTCAAAAATAATTAAAAATATGGGAGATATTTGAGAATTGGAAGTTTGAGGATAATTTAGGGGCAAATAAGTTGATTGCATCAACTTAGATAAAAGTATCACTGGCCTTTTGTATGTATCTTCCAGAAAGATACAATGGCAAGGGAGTTTCATCAAGTAAATTTGAGGGATTGGACCAGCCCAAGAGTTAATTAGGAGGCATAAAATTATTCAAAGTCATATTGAATATCATATTATTCATATAGAAGATCCCAAAAATGCAGAAATACCCCAAAAATGCAGAACTACCCCAAAAATGGGTCTGTCACAAGGGCTACTGACATGCAAGCAGGGCTTGGCACAAAGGGGACTCTACTCTCAGTGGGCTTGGGGGCAAGTATACTGGAAGATGCTACAAGGGACATAGTAGGACTGAATAGAAGATAAGATTCTGATGGCACTTTCTGGCATGAGCTCCTAGTAAGAACTAGTAAATTGATTTCTTAGTGAACAATAAGGAAGGAGGATGAGGAGGCCATTTTAAATAGACAAGGGCTGGAGCTATAACAAGGGTAAAGTTGGTTGGGGCTCAGACTACATATTTAATGAAAAGGAAATACTCTAGGCAATGGATAGTGCTGGTCAGGTATGCTACTACATTAGTTTAGGCTGCTTCTACATTGGGACAAGGTTACAGGTCTGGGCTTTCTAAGTTGGGAGATTAAAGTTGAAGGATGTAAAGTCTGCATGGAGTTCATGACACTATGTACTAAGCACAGAGAGTATTGAATAAAATCTTCAAGAGGTTGTAAATAAGGGTTCCCAAATGATAAACCATGACAGATTATAGGTTAGAAAAATTTAATAAGGTTAGTATGTGCAGACCTGGGAGATGAAGTATCTGCAAGCCTATGGAATCTATCTGCGTAGTGTATGAATTTAGACTAAATGCAGATATGTATTGCATGAAGATCCTGAGGTTTATAGTTTCTGGAGATATACTTATATAAGTCACCTGGGCCCTGAGGTTGGCGTTCCTTGGGAATTAGATAAGGCCTGAGGGTTATACTAGGTTTTCTGATTTTAGACTGAGTTAGGTTTCAGTATGACAGTACCCCCTGCTGAAGAGTAGGTCATCTCCTGATGACCATAAAAGGATCAGGTTGAAGAGTTCATCCAGTATAGTTGTTCAGTCATTTCTAGCCTGAGATTCCCTTCCCCATATCTACAGCCATCACCACCATCCACCCCATTACCATCCTTATCTTCCTTCAACAGATCCCCCAAACCAACCTGAACCATTTGATAAGCTGATAAGTGGGAACTAATTGTTACTTGCAAAGACCAATGAACTAACAAGCAGTTCAAGTTAACAATGATGAAGGAGTGTGATAATAAAGGAAATAAAGTTGATGGAATCCTTACCCAGGGCACCTTTTCTAATGTTGGAATTGGCGACTATGAGAAGGAGGGTAAGTAAAGAAAGAGATAAAGAAAATGGTAAAGAAAGGAATGGATCTGTGAAGACAAAAAAGCAAACAAGGATGGGAAGAAGGAAATCAAGAAATGATAAGAGCGGCAGACAGATATCTCACAACTGATCAGCCTGAGTGATCTGAGATTACCATCAAGAGTGATGTTGAAGAGATTTTTGATCAGGGCTGAGCAAGGAGCGGTTGAGGGTGATTGGGATGAGTGGTTGGAGGAATGGCTGTTAGTTGAGATGTTGAGATGAATGGTTGAGAGCGTTAAGGGAATGTGATCGGATGAGAAGCAGGAGGTGGAATTGAATGGATAGAGGAAAGGAAGAATTGGAGGTGAGAGGAGGCAAGTCAACCAGGCTGGACAAGAGGGTGAGCAAGAATGCTGAGATGAGGAAAGAGTCAGGATTGGAGTTGGGGACTGGATGAGTTAGGGATTGGGCTTCAAGTCAGGGGAGAGCTGGGTGAGCTGACTCTCTCCACTTGAGGATTCCGCACCAGGAGTGAGTTGAGAGGTTGCGGTTTCATCAGAGGAACTTGAAGGTGACACCATGGTGGGTGGTGGGAGATGATGACAAGCAGATAGTAGGAGAGGTGAGTAAAAGAGGAATGAGAGGGTGGAGAAAGAAACAGAGTAGAAAAGGGAAATTAAAACACGCCTCCGTGATCAGATGTGAGAGGATAAGGTAACAGAGGTGAGATTGATTACAGAAGATCTTAGAGCGGCCGTAGTGAGGGAGTTGGAAAGCATTTAGCTTGAAGTAATGAGATGAGTGATAAGTGAGTGATTGTTTTTTTGTTCTTGTAGCCACCTGATCTGCGTATCAATTTATTTCAGAGTACCATGGTGGGATTCCTGATTAACTAAATTGTTCAAGGCTTTGTTGTCGATGAAAGAGAAGTAGGTATGATTGGCGGAGGGGCTTGTTTTGTGGAGAAGTTGCAAGAGCCAGATTTTTTCTTGAGTTGCGAGAACAAGAGCCTTGAGCTTGCCTTTGGTGGATGACAGAGAGACTGATCCTTGCAGCTTGCTGTGCCAAAAGACTGGACAGCCATAGAGCATAATCAAATATCCAATGTGACTTTGTCGCAATTCAGGATCATTTCCACCGTTGGAGTTGCTAAAGACTTCTATATTGTATTGAAAGGAGGTATTTTGAAGGCGCGGGGCCATTTCTTTGGTGGAGTTGAGGTAACGCCAGGCTTTTTTTGATCCCAGCCAGTGTTGGTTGCTGGGTTTGTTGTTGAAGCGGGAGAGGTTGGATACAGTGTAGGAGAGATTGGGCTGCATTAGGCTAGCGATGAAATTGAGAAATCCGGTGGAGGATCAAAAGTTGATGTGAAACTTGAGGAAGTGCTTGTGCTCATCATTGGAGGCACTGGAGAGCTTGATTTTTGGAGTGAATGGAGTGCTGATTGGTTTGCATTCAGTGATTCCAAGTTCTTTGAGCGCGGTCTCAATGTGATTGGTCTGGAGGAGTCCATATCCATCCTTGGTTTCAAGCATTTTGTTTCCAAGGATCTTGCAAAGAAGTCCATCCCGCAAAATTTTGAACGCGGTCTTGAGACTGTCTCAAAATTTGATAGAATTTCCGACAATAAGGAGGTCATCAACTTAGACAAACACATAAAGTTGCCTTGTTGTGCTGATGTATAGACACGGATTGGTTCTAGAAGTATTGAAGCCCTTGTTCAGGAGCCAGGATTTGAGGGTTTTGTACCAACTTTTTGGAGCCTGCTTTAGTCCATAAAGGGCTTTGTTCAGCTTGAGGTAAGGAAAAGGGGAGTTGCAGCCAGGAGGGGTTTTGATGAAGATGTCTTTGTCAAGCGGAGCGTGAAGGAAAGCTGATTTTATGTCCATCTGCCAGAGAGTGAGTTTGTGGTGCAAAGCGTAAACCAGAAGTACTTGCAGAGTCGTGATTGATCCGGTAGGGGCTTAGGTTTGGTCATAATCAAAGAACTCCACCTGTTTGAATCCTTGAACGCACAAGCCTGATTTGAAAGAGACTCCGGATTCATCAGGGCTGTCCTTGATTCTGTAGACCCAGACCATTGTAAGGGCATTTTTGCCTTCAGGAAGTGAGTAGCATCCTTCCCACACCTTCATGGCTTCAATTTTGGTCAATTCTGATTTCATGGATTTGATCCAATTTGTGCTTTCTTTGCAGTTAGTGGCTTTGTAGTAGTTCTTGGGTACAGATTGGACCATGAAGCCATATCATTGAGGTTTTTGGAGAGAGTTTCAATCACGTAGGGTTGGAGAAGAAGGCATGAGAAGTTCCTCGGCAACGGCTTTGTCTTCTTCTGAATCAAACTTTGATGATTTGGAGTTTGAGTCAACGTGGGAAGGGGATGGATGGTTGAGAGTGAGTTCATTCTGAGGGGAGTTTTGAGTGAGAGGAGTTTTGATGGGAGAGGATGAAGGATCATTGTTGGAGTTAGGGATGGAGACAGGAGACAAGTGCGAGTTTAGGACGTCAGTGAGAAGAGGATCATCAGTAAGAAGCAAATCAAAGAGGGAGTTGGAGCTAGGTTATTCATTTGAGGGAGAAGATGGAGGAGACAGATTTTCAAAAATTTTGACATTTTTGGAACAAACAATGGACTTGGAGGATGGAAAATAGATTTGATACAAGTTGAGATCTATGTTGAATCCAGTCAAAATACCCTCTAGGCCTTTTTTATCCAATTTGCGGGTGGAGTTGGCTTGATTGAGGACAATGGCCTTGGAGCCAAGGATGCAAATGAGATGAAGTTTGGGAGGAGTTCCAGTCCAGAGTTCATATGCTGAGACTTTGGACTTAAAGGAAGGAAGGAGATTGAGAATGAGACAAGAGCTGATTAAAATTTCATCCCAGAGAAAGGCGGGAATGTTCATGTCAATCATGGCAGTTTGTGCCTCTTCAAGAATTTTTTGGTTTCCCCTTTTGGCCACCAGGTTGTGTTGAGAATTATAGGGTTCAGAGGTTGAGTGCTTGATACCGTTTTCGGCAAAGAAGGTGGAAAGGCAATGATTAACAAACTTGCCGCCATTGTCAGAATGAAAAATCTTTAGCATTTGTCCTTTCTGGTTGGCATGGAGTTTGATAAACTTTATCACTTTGTCCCTTACGTTGGATTTGAGTCTGATTGGTACACAAGTCTTGAACTTTGACCAGTTTTTGGTGAGCAGCAGAAAGTAGCAACATCCAGAGAGCAATGGTGGATTAATCAGCCCACAGACATTGGCGTGAATCTGTTCAAAGAATTCTTGACTGAGAGGCAGGTGGTTTTGAAAGGGTTGTAAATGGATTTTTCCTTTTGTGCAGGAGATGCAGTTTACTGGGTCATATTTAATATTGGGGAATGCTTTGGAGAGGAGGCGCGTCTTTTCAAGATGGGGATGACAGAATTGTTTTTCAATAGTGGATAGGGAGATGAACAAGTAGGAAAGGGCAGGAAGATTGAAACCTTTGTTGATGAAGAAGAGATTATCCTTGATGATGCCGGAAATGATTTGAGCGCCGTTGAGGGTGATGGCGAACTGATTTGGAGACAGAAGGGTCAGAGAACATCCTTTTTGGATGAGTTGACAAAGTGAAACCAAGTTTATGGCAATATTGGGGAAGTAGAGGGAGTTTTGAAGGTGGATGGTGGCAGAGGTTGTTGTTATGATGGCTGTTCCTTTTCCAAGGGAGGAGTTGGTGCACTTGGGTTGCCCATTTTCAATTTGGTTTCATTGGGGTGAAGGTGAGGAAACAAATTGGGATTGTTGAACATGCTGCTTTAGGCGCCAGATTCCAGCAGTACTTGGTTTGGACTCAGGATGGGTGAGGAGATCATGGCCAAAATATAGGCAAGATGAGCTGAGGATAATTTTTGAGGATTTTGCGGAGCGTTGGATGGAGGTGTTGATTCCGGGCCACTTTGTTGATTACCATAGTTGGGCCAAAGGTGAGGGTAGATCCACAAAAATTTGCTTTGATTGTGGTTGGCCTGAGGGTTGTGCCAGGTTGATTGGCACTTGATAGCTTCATTCTTGATAACCTGAGCTGATGCACTGGATCCGCCCATGATCTTGTTTTTGACTTGATTAAGATGTTGCAGGACAAGATCAGCATTGATTTTGGCCTCTCCAAGCGAGTGGGTAATAGTGGTTTTGAGATGCTCAAGTGCTGGTGGGAATTTGTAGAGAAGCAGGTAGGTGGCTATTTCATTGTCCATTTGTATTCCAATCTTCGCAATTTGAAGAAGACACAATCAAGCATTGGTGATAAATTTTTCAACTCTCTTGGGGTTGAACTGGAGGTTGAGAAGATTGAAGAAGACTCTAGAGCGGTTGGCAGTCTGAGACAAGGAATAGTATTTGTTGATTGATTTCCATAGTTCAATTCCATTGGTCAGGTGATGATCCTTGACGCAGTTTATGTAAGTGCGGTTGTCCAACTTGGCAAGAATATATCGGACTATTTCAAGATTCACCTCTGGAGGACACTTATCAGGTTTGGAGGAATTGAGCCAGTGAGAGATTCCCTTCTGGGAGAGAATAGTGGTGATCTTGGACTGCCACAGGGAGAAGTTGGAGTTGCTGAGATTGGGAATGGAGTCTGTCAGGGTCTTCAGTAGAGATTGCAAGGGGTCCATTGGTCTTTGATGGTTGAGGGTTTTCCAGGCAGCTTCAGACAAGGAAACTTTTGGCTTTTAACCGTGATGAGCTGACAAGTGGGAACTAATTGTTACTTGCAAAGACCAATGAACTAACAAGCAGTTTGAGTTAACAATGATGAAGGAGTGTGAAAAAAAAGGAAAGAAAGTTGATGGAATTCTTACTCAGGGAACGTTTTCTAATGTTTGAATTGGAGACTACAAGAAGGAGGGTAAGGAAAGAAAGAGATAAAGAAAATGGTAAAGAAAGAAATGGATCTGTGACGACAAGAAAGAAAACAAGGATGAGAAGAAGAAAATTGAGAAATGATAAGAGGGGTAGACAGATATCTCACATCTGATCAGCCTGAGTGATCTGAGATTACCATCAAGAGTGATGTTGAAGAGATTTTCAATCAGGGCTGAGAAAGGAGCGGTTGAGGGTGATTGGGATGAGTGGTTGGAGGAATGGCTGTTGGTTGAGATGTTGAGATGAATGGTTGAGAGAGTTAAGGGCAAGTGGTTGGATGAGAAGCGGGAGGTGGAATTGAATGGATCAAGGAAAGGAATAATTGGAGGTGAGAGGAGGCGAGTCAACCAGGCTGGACAAGAGGGTGAGCAAGAATGCTGAGATAAGGAAAGAGTCAGGATTTGAGTCAGGAACTGGATGAGTTAGGGATTGGGCTTCAAGTCAGGGGAGAGCTGGGTGAGCTGACTCTCTCCAATTGAGGATTCTGCACTGGGAGTGAGTTGAGAGGTTGCAGTGTCCTCAGAGCAACTTGAAGGTGACACCATGGTGGGTGGTGGGAGATGATGACAAGCGGAAAGTAGGAGAGGAGATTAAATGAGGAATGAGAGGGTGGAGACAGCAAAAAAGTAGAAAAGGGAAATGACAAAACCATGGGGAAAACCAACAATCACCATCCAGTCCAACAGTACTTCTCAAGATGTGATAGATGCATCAAGATGGAGAGAATCTGTACCACCAGTATCAAGCACAACTGCACTGAGTGTGAAATTTTAGGCAGTATGGAAGATCCTGTGAAATTTACAAGCAAGTCAGGAAAGAGATGGGGCCAACTATGTGGGTTGTAGATAAGAGTCAACCTTTTGATGTGAATGATGCTACAGATGATTATGCTATGAAATTGGCTTTATCCTCCCAGTTTCCTTCAGATTCAGGTAATTCCTTTGTTGAAATTTGTTTAGGAGATGCAGAGTGTTGCTCTTTAAAATATGTATGCACTCATGTGTGTGCTATTTATAGGTTTAATCCAAATGTGATAAACTTATGGGCCTCTAAGGCTCATTGGAAAACTACACAGACCACATGGGCCTGTGTGGATGTCATGGATTTGGAGAAACTGGCTCCAAAACACATGAAATAGGTCATTTTTTACATGGTCCATCACCGGCCCATTGGGATGGATAGGGCCACCCCAGCCAAATGGGCTTTCATGTGATTTTTGGGCCCAAAGTTCATTTTGGACATACTTTCCCATCCAGGCTGGCCTGCCAAAGTTTTTATTTCATTTTTTTGGCTTGGGACGGCCCAATGGGGCCATCACCCATGTCATGGACGGCATAGGGCCATTTTCTATTGCACTTGGCCCGTCTCTGGGCCCAAAGGCCCGTGCAGGGCTGTTTTTGGGGGGCAGAGGTGTTGACTATCACATTCTCTTCTGCTCAGTAACTCCTCTATTCATTTTACATCACGACCTGTGCTCTTCCTGTTCATTACTATCTCTCTGTTCTCTCATTATGTCAGTTATCATATGTGCCTTGTTTCCCATCCCACAAATCTTGATTCCTCAGAGAACGCGTAGATTTCATGTTTACAGCCGCGGGAGCTCATTCCTTTCCGGGAACCTGTCACCTGACAAACCTGTCCATCCTCTCGTGGGAAGTGTTCTATCCTCTGTTTTGCTCTGTTACATTCTGATTCATTCTTCATCTCATCTTTCTGTTTCTTATAAATTTTTTTTCCCTTCTTGCTTGACCAATCTTCTCCTTTCACAAAATCTCCTACCGCAATTGGATTGCATCTGACTCGACTTAGTACTCGCAATCCCAATTTCCTTCAAGCTCAAGCTTACCTCATAACTGTAGGCCTTGACAATCAATCATTCAACTCAACCTCAGGATGAATTTAACTGACCTCTTCACTCAGTATTCTTTGATTCCTCCAAAGTTATTCTCCTGTTGTTCCATTGAATTCTCAGCGTCATTCTCTACTTAGTCCGCACCAGGGCCATAACCCTGCTTGTAGAGGTCTTGTCTCTGTTTGTTATCATCTTGTTTGTTCTTTTATTTCCTTTGTTCCTTGTCGAGTAGTTTCTTAACTAAGCTTTCTTTTATTATGAAATCTATCAGCCTGGTTCAGGTTTTCTAGTTCTCAACAAATTTTACAAGAGGAACTCATTTGGAGTCCCTCCACCCAGGCTGGTTTTAGAGGTGGCACAGGAGCCGCTGCAGTGGCAAGGAGGGGGAGCAAGGCTGCTCCCCCATCCCCTCCCCTTATTTTTTGCAAGAGAGAGGGCAAGATGAACACGTTTTTTGCATTGAAGCAACCAGAAGTGTTGGTCACTTGATCAGCCCACCACCAGGCTGGGGCCATCTCCCCCCTGCCATACTGAAACCTAACTCATTCTAACCTCAGTTCTAGTCCACTTACCTCAGGAACGTCCACCTCAGGGCTCTGGAGACTTTACTAGTATATCTTCTTCAACTATCTATCTTCAGGATCTTCATGCCTTACATATCTACATCTATTCTAACCTCATGTGTCATAGATATAGACTCCTTATGCTTGCACATACTTTATTGCTCAGTTTCTGTGTATCTTCTAACCTTGTTCACTCTGTATATCCCATACTTCATCATAGTTTATCCTTTTGGAATCCTTATGTACATCCTCTTGCACATTGTATTACATACTCTCTCTACTTAGTACATAGTGTCATGACCTCCATGTAAACTTTACATCCTCTCACTGTAAATTACCAACTTAGACAGCCAGACATGTAGCCTAGTCCCAATGTAGTAGAATACCTGATCAGCCCTCTCTGTTACCTTGACTGTTCCCTTGTCATCACATAGCTATTCTGAGACCCAATCACTTTTACCTCTGTTGTAGTTCCAGCCTCCTGTCTATTTAAGCAGCCCTTCTTTTCCTCTTTCCTGATTTTCCCTCAAGAAATAAGTTTACTAATTCTTACTAGGAACTCATCCAAGACATTGACATTCAGCACCTTGCCCTATCAAGCTTGCTCTACTCCTTTTAGCCTCCTCCAGTAACCTTGCCCCCAAACCTACTTTGATTTGGAGTACCCCTTGTGCCAAGCCCTGCTTGCAAGCCAGCAGCCCTTGTGACATTAAACTTATTTCTTCCCCAACAACACCACCTTCACCAACCAAAAATTCTTACCTTATTTGATTTCACCAAATTTTTCTATTGAATTTTGACAAATTCTGTTTTCTTTTCCTTTACCATACTACACCTATTCTTGACTTTACTTGGATATTGAATTTGTGGCCATTTAATTTATCCTTCCTTCTTGTCATACACCCATTCCTTAATGCCCTGCCTCAATGCTTTGATGTTTTTCTTTGATGCTTTGACATCTTTCCTTGACACTTTGACCTTCTTTGATGCTTCAATGCTCTGAAGCCACCCTCTACGCTCAACTTTAACACTTTGACGCTTTGATGCCAACTTTGACATCCAATTTTGGGTAATTTCTTTGATTATTATTTGGGTATAATAAATTCTTGAAAAATTCATCTCTTTCTGGTGAAGACAACTTTTGGGTAACAACCTTCTTCTCAAGCAATGAAATTCCTCCACAACATGCTCCCTTCTCTCATATCTCTAGCCCTGCTGTTACCCCCAGCTCCAGAGGCAGAGGGGCCACTGAAACAACTGAACCTTCTACTCCCAGAGTATGTGGAACTGGAAGAACCTTCTCCAACTTAATAGCGCCAGTGGATAGCACCTCTACTCCCATGGGCACTGGCTTATTGGATCCTTTTCCGCAAGTTTCCATTTCTCAAATTCCTTCTTACCAAGCCAGTTTACACAGATTTACAGGTCAATTTCCAATACCTGGCTACCATGGCCTTGACTCCCCTTCCTATGATGCAAGCTTGGTTCCCATTCCAGGAGAAAATAATGATGATGATGAGGATGAGGACTCAGGATTTGATTCCAGAATCTTAACTGGTTTTAATTCACCTACCCCAGAGGGTAACCCAAGTCCAACCTCCAATGCTACTGCAGTCCCAGAAAACTCCCAAGCTGCTCATGACCCTTCTCCTTCTCAGGGTGCTACTACTGCCGCTGCTAGCAAATGACTACTGCAATGAACCACCTTTCCAAACCTGCTGATAACTCACCTCCTTCTAATTTCAAATCTCCTTCCATTAATGCTCCAGAAAATATTCATGGAACTAACCCAACCAAGCTTAGGCCCTTTCTCCAAGCTTGTGAACTCATATTTGCAAATGATGAGAGGGTATTTTCTCATGATTGGAAAAAACTTTTCTTTACAGTCTCTTAACTCTCAGGGAATTTTATTTGATGGATCCAACCTTACCTTGCTCACATTGGTAATCATGAGCCTGATTTTTTACTCAATTCTTGGTTCTTATTCACTCAATAGCTCCATACTAATTTTTGGGGATTTTCTTGAAATCAAGCACTTTGAAAAAGAACTGACCCTGCTTAAAATGAAGGAAACTGGTTATTTAACTAACTACATCACTGAGTTTAGAACCCTCATCACCAAGTTCTTGGGTTGGGGTGATAAAGCCTTTTTCTTCCATTTTAGACAGGGATTACCATTCAGGCTTCTGTATCAGTTAGCAGGACATGAGGGACCACAAGATACGCTTCAAGAGTTAATGGATATAGTGTTCAAATATGATACTTGTTACTACAAAAGGTTAAGGGGAAAATCCTTCAGTTCTCATCAGGCTCCAAGACCTGTTCCCAGTTCCTCAACTCCTCCCAAGTCTTCACAATTCAGTCATAGAGGTAAGGGGAAGGCTAAGGCTGCCCCCAGTGACTCCACTTACAATCCAAAGGCCAATGTAGGGGAGAATGGACAACTCAAGTCTAAGGAAAAAGCTAGAAGATAAAAAGAGGTATTGTTCAACTACTGTTGAGGCGCTCAAAAATTTACCCTTTGCAGGAAACAACCAGAATATAAAACTTTGAAAAAGCCTTCTCCAGCAAAAACTAAGGAGGGAAAAGACCATGTGATGAGAATGTGGTGCTCCATGACCATCACCCACCTAATATCCAAGTACACACCTTGGAAGGGAGAACCTCTGAATCCCACAAAGCCTTATGTTTTATTTTTTTTCTTCATAACCAACCTTATAGTGTACTTGTTGATTCAGGAGCCTCAAAATCTGTCATTTCCAAATCTATGGTTTATAAGTTTCCTCTTTCTCACATACCTCTAACTGCTCCTATTTTCCTTTTTCCATTTAGCCCTTCCAACTCTCCTTCACTGGAAATCACTCATAAGGTTTCCTTCAATATTTCCTTACCTGCTTTTCCAAACTTAGAATGGGATTTCTTGGTCATTGATACTTGCCCAAAAGAAGATGTTATTCTGGGTATTGAATTCCTTCATTTCTGGAATCCTGAGTTACATTGGCAATTGGAATTGATCAACCCAAGACGCCAACCAACTTTAGACTACTCCTTCTCCCACTTCAGAATCTATGCAACTTAAACACTTTTCCTCAAGTTCAACAAACACTTCTGTGAACCAGATATTCTTTGGAAATTCTCTTGAATTTTTGGAGGATATAGAGGACAATCTATCTGTTCAAATTTTGTGTATGATTATTTCCACTTCTTAGTCTGTTCCAAAGCAGAATCCTTCTGAGTTTCTGGATGAAGATGAAGAAACTGAAGAAGTTGAAACTGTGATGGAGAGAGTTCCGAAATCTTACCATGCCTTTTTAGATGTTTTTTCCAAGTTTAAATCTGATAAGCTCCCTCCTCACCGTGCTTACAACCACCATATCCAATTGGAAGGTTCTTTACCTCCAATTGGGCCTATTTACTCCCTCAGTCACCATGAAAAAAGAGCACTATAAGCCTATCTATCCGAAAATATGGACAAAGGTTTCATTCACCACAGCACTTCCAGCACTGGTGCAACTTTCCTCTTTGTGAAAAAGAAGGATGGTGATTTACAATTCTGTGTTGACTATCACAAAATGAACGCTGCAACTTGAAAAAATTGGCATCCTATTCCTCCCATGACTCATTTATTGACAGTCTTTTCCAGTTCTACCATATTTTCTAAAATTGACCTCAGGGGTGCTTACAATCTCCTTTGAATCAAAGAGGGTGAAGAACATCTTACAGAATTCAGGACTCATTTTGGGAATTATGAATACTTGTTTATGCCTTTTGGACTGCCCAATGCCCCTTCCTCTTTTCAATGTCTTTTTAACAACATTTTTTCTGACCTCCTAACCATTTGTGTGGTGGTATACCTTGATGATATTCTTATTTTTTTCAAGAATTTAGAAGAACACACAGTTCATGTGTGTGAAGTATTGAATAGAATTTTGAAAAAAAACTTATACGCTGAAGCTACTAAATGTGAATTTCATACCACCCCAGTGGATTACCTAGGCTAAGTTATCTCCAGGAATGGTATTCAAATGGATGGCTCCAAGGTCCAAAAGATCTTGGATTGGTCCGCACCAATTAATAAAAAGTCACTGAAACAATGTTTGGTTTTTTCTAATTTTTATCACAGGTTTATCATTAATTAATCTAGGAAGGTTCACCTCCTCACTGCTCTCACTGGCTCCAACCCTTTTTTTCCTTTATCTTCAGGGGCTTTTGAGCAGTTAGAGGACCTCAAAAAGGCCTTTACCAAGGCACCAATCCTGAGAAATTTTTATTGTTCATTTAAAAACTTTCTTTAAACTGACGAAAGTGACTATGCCCTGGGGGCTGTGCTCACCCAAGTCAATCTTGATGGATCCAAGCACCCAATTGCTTTTGATTGCAGAAAATTTGGAAGTGCTGAACTGAATTATGAAATACACAATAAGGAAGTTCTGGCCATTCTATGGGCTATCAGGATCTGGAGAGCCTACTTCTCAAGCCTCTCCTCTCTCTTTTAAATTCTCATTGATCATTTTTCCTAGAAATAATTTATGACCCCCAAATCTTAACTTTCTGCCAGGCCCGGTGGGCTGAGTTCCTGTCCAAATTTGACTTTACTATAGTCTATAGACCTTGGAAGCACTCTATTGTTCCTGATATATTTTCACATTGAGACTTTGTTTACCCCAAGGGGGGATGCCCTATGCAGCAAATAATCCAGAAAACGTTAAAAAACTCCTGAAAAAGACTGAATTTGAACCTGCTAGAATTTTGTTTCTTTCCACTAATCAGGTTGATGGACACTTGGACAACTGAATTCAATCCCAGATCTCCAACAAATCAACCCAAAATATTATTCAGAAGCTACTTAAAAATGAAAAATTAAAGAGTTATTTAACAGATCCAGACACTGGCCTTCTTGTTTTCCAAAATAGAATAGAAATCCCCAAGGAAGACAAAAAGCTCCAACTTGAAATTTTTCAAAAGTAACACAATTACCCACTCTCTGGTCACCCTGGACAATATAAAACAATATATCTAGTCAAAAGAGAATTCCATTGGAAAAATATGACCTTGTTCATCAAAGATTATGTTTATTCTTGTTACCTTTGCAGCAGGAACAAATCCAGTCACCATAAGAAGTTTGGACTCCTTCAACCTTTACCAATCCCAGATGATCCTTTGAATTCACTCTTTATGGATTTTATCTCTCAGATGCCACTATCCAATTGATTTGATTCAATCCTTGTGGTAGTTGATTTTTTTTCAAAAATTTCCATCTTTAGTAAAACTAGAAATGATATCTCCTCTGTGGATTTATCTAACCTGTTAATCTCCAATATCTTCTCAAAACATGGACTCCCTAATGACATTGTCAGTGGCAGAGGATCTCTATTTGTCTCTTCCTTTTGGAAAGATGTGTTTAAAAATTACAGATAAAAAGAAATCTCTCCACAGCTTATCACCCTGAAACAGACGGTGTGGGAACAGATTGTGTGTTTGGTAAAATTATCGGCAACATAATAAAATTCTCCGCAAAAATCTCACTCCAAGTTGTAGAAATCCCACTAGCCCTTGAGTCACACTCCTGTACCTCTGCAATTCCTAATCAAACTCCACTTCCACACCCAAGCTGGAAACCACTAAAGCTAACTTGCAATCAAATAATACTAAATAAACAAGACGGAGTCCCCAACAAGCTCTGCACTTGAACTATTTCCCTAAATATGACCTTCAAGAACTCTCTCTGGTAATTACACTCCAAAGTAACAGAAGAAAAGAATCTAGCTATAATTTGCCGTGAAATATACTCCAATAATTCAATAATCAGATAATATGATCCTGTGACCATGTCCAATCATCTCCCCCCTTCTCCAACAAAAGAAAAGCTTCCTTATATATAAAACAAATAAAAAAAGAATGCAAACCACAAATGAAAGACCCCCATTGTCTCCATGAATTTGGCACTGACCCTCCTTAGCTACTCCAAAAAGGAACATAAACTGCTAATGAAAGAACCCTATTGTCTCCCTGCATTCCGCACTGACCCTCCTTAGCTATTCCAAAAAAGAAACATAAACTGCTAATAAAAGACTCCTTTTCCCGCTGCCTCCATGCCTTCCGCACTGATCCTCCTTACTAATAGTCCAATCATTACCCAATCCAATGATTTGAAGTAGATCTGAAGATCCTGTTTCCAACTCCCCTTAACAGTTGAGTCGCACCAATTCATAGCTAAAAACAGATTCTTGTCAATCTTCCCTAGCGGATCACTCCCAATCCCGCAAGCAGCATAACTACAAATCCCCAAAGACCGGCATGCCGCCTCCTCAACTTTAGTTTTCATTTCCCCAAAGCTCTGCAACCTCAGTGCGTATCCCATAATTGGCCTCATCTGTACTACGTAGCTTTGATCACTTGCTTCCACATTGGTATACCCACAGCGGCAGAGGGAAAGTTATGTTTGACCACAATGAATTTTTGCAAAAGGCAAAAACTCCGGCCCATTCTTGTCATTGTGCCCGCTGTGGTGAACCATTTGGGACACCTTGGGAAAAGAATTCAAAAATTTAAAAAAAAAAAAAATTTTTTTTTTTTTTTGAACTTAGAAAAAAAAATTTGGATCCTTTGCTCCAACCCTTCCTTTCCTAGTGGTGTAGCTCCTCCTCATCCTCATCGCATTTCTCCTCCTCATCCTCATTGCGTCGCTCCTCCTCATCCTCATCGGATTGCTCCTCCTCATCCTCATTGCATTGCTCCTCCTCATCCTCATTGCGTTGCTCCTCCTCATCCTCATCGCATTGCTCCTCCTCATCCTCATCGCGTCGCTCCTCCTCATCTTCATCCTCATCGCGTTGCTCCTCCTCATCCTCATCGCGTTGCTCCTCCTCATCCTCATCGCGTCTCTCCTCCTCATCCTCATTGCATTGCTTCTCCTCATCCTCATCGCGTTGCTCCTCCTCATCCTGATCGCGTCGCTCCTCCTCATCCTCATTGCTTTGCTCCTCCTCATCCTCATTGCATTGCTCCTCCTCATCCTCATCGCGTCGCTCCTCCTCATCCTCATTGCTCGCATCCTTGATTGCTTCCTCACTTTCATTGCAACCATCAGTATTTCATCATGACCCTCCCCATTGCTTTGCCATGTGCAAATCATTGCCTTCCCTCTCATCATTGATTCATCCATCATGGCATCCTCATCATCACCACCATCACCACTTGTCAGCAAGGATCATTGATCACATCAACCCCATTGCTCATCATCAAAACCATCCAGCAATGATGAGCATCATCATCATTGCGCTCGCCAACTCCATCATCATTGCCTCCATCATCATTTGGATCACCCTCTCCTCCTAGATCGGAAGATTGGCAGCAACCGTCCTCCTTTTTTTCATTTATTTGGATGGGAGGGGGTGTTGCATTATTACTAGGTGTGCAAACGTCTGCACGGACGTTTGCAAGCGACAGGCTGGGGAGAATCTCTCACCCCAGTCTGGAATATTGGCAGAAGGGAACCAGGCCTCCCTAAGCTTGAGCCTCATCATTGTTAAAAAAAAAAAAAAAAAAAAAAAAAAAAAAATCCGCTTTCATTTGTGTTATCCAATTGTAAATAGCTACAGGGCTCTCCCCTGCTTTTTTTCCATCATCAATTCTTCCCACTAATAAGAATTATGATCTTCTGATCCAAGAGCTCCTTCCTTTGTGAAATTGATCACTTATCTGGATATATCTTTTGATTATCCCTTGATCTTTATCCCTTACCCTTGAATTTTTTTTAGAGTCCAAAACTCTGATCTGCCCTTCTGTGGCCCTGTTCCTTATCACCAACCATAGCCTTGCTGGTTGAAGAAGAATTCATGAAATTGAATTCTTGAGTGTGTTATACCACTCTTGATCCCTTTTTCTGACCATTATTTGGTCTTGATCATTCATTTGATTTTCTTTCTGGACCAGTCACGTTTGACTAAGAGGTTTTATTAAGTTTAAACCTGGAGTGTTAAACCTCCCTTTAATTATTCAAGTTGCATTCTGCCACACTATTCTTGAATCCTTGAGAAGTGTTGGGTTACTCTTAGTCCAAAATTGTTACTGTTTGTTTCAGTGATCCATAAACATATTGCATTGTCTTGTGCAGCCACACACCCTTATCTGGTACCCTTCAAGCGCTTGATTGCGGAGAGTTGGGCAGGTTCATTGAGAACCTGGAGGTTGATTGGGTTTGAGTTGATTGCTCCCAAGCACCTGCTGACAAGCAGAGTTATTAGCGTGTGGGCGCCGTTACTTACAACTGCTTTGTTCTATTGGGCTCTGAGAAAACTTTAACTTATTTTGTTCAAAGTCTTTCTCCTCATCATCTTGGTTCAGGTAAAGCTGCTTCCCCCTCAGCTATTGATGCTATCAACTTATCCCTATCCCATTTGATTCCTCATTAACAAAGGTTACTGGACCTTGATCATGGTTACATTAAAATATTTTTGTAACACTCAGGAGGGCAGCCTAAAAAAGCACCTATCCACTCCACAGAACTGCCAATGCCCTGCGCCGTTTGTAGTCTTACGCTGCAAAAAGCGTGCCCCGCACCAATGCTGAGCCCTTAGCTAATCCACTCCGGAATAGACAGTCTGCCAAGGCGCTTCTCTGAGCCTATTGTGCTGCGCACTTCCAACCACTGCTGAGCCGTTCCAAGTCAAATTTTCAGTGCTGAGCCTGCTTGCCTCTGTTTCTTTAAATAACCACCACAACAGTCAGACAGAATCGGTAAATCAGATCCTAGAGCAGTTTCTTAGAATGTATTTCAGTTATCACCAAGGCAACTGGGATACCTGGATCACCCTTTCTGAATTTGCCTACAACAATTCCACGCACACTTCAACTTAGAAATATTCCTTCTTCACTATACATGGCCAACACCCCAATTTTGAAAGTCTAAATGTAGTTGACAACTAACCTGCCATTGACTATACAACCCTGATTAATCAGAACCAGAAACAACTGGGAGTTCAATTGGAAAATTCAATTAAAACTTGTAAGAAATATGCTAACCTCAAAAGAAGTGATTTTCCTGACTCATTTTCTGTTTGAAAGAAAGTTTTGCTCTCTTCCAAAAAAATCAAAACTTTTTTTCCAACTCATAACCTCTCATAGCAATGGTTAGGTCCTTTTTTGATTAGAACAGATTGGAAAAAAATTGCTTAAACTCCAGCTTCCTCAAAAATGGTCCACTATTCACTCAGACCTCCACTCCTCATTACTCAAGCCCTATCAGGATAACTCCCTATCCTCCAGGCACCAACCACCAACCAAAACAGTCCAAACCAATGGGTAGGAAGAATGGGAAGTTTCTCAATACTGGACTCAAAGCCTAAGAGGGGGAAATTATTTTACTTAGTTGAATGGAAAGTTTTTCAAGCTCATGAGGAACACACCACTTGGGAACCTCACTCTAATCTAACAAACTTCCCTAATTTACTTCAATATTTCCATAAACTCTAACCTTTAAAACCAAAAATAAATTGTTGAAATAAATAAAACAGACAATTTTTTTGAAAAAAATATAAATATATATTTGATAAATACAAATAAACTGTACAATAAAAAATTCATTTCTTCTTGTTTTGGCTGATCAGACAAAATCTCCTTTTTCCTAAAATATGTATAGGTAAATCAGAAACTCTCTCAAAATATTTCTTAATCTATCCTCCTAGTAAACTCAAACATATATATATATATATATATATATATAATAAAATAAAACAAAACAAAAAAAAAATATTTTCTTTTATATATATATATATAAGAACAATTTTCAAATAGTTTCACACATCAACTCTCCCAAATCTTTTATTCTAGACATCCATGAATGAACTAATTTCAATTTTTTGGCTTCATAAGAATTAGGTCCTCTTACAGTAGTACCCACTTCAAAAGTATGACCAGCTAAAGCTAAAATATCAGAGTCTTTTCTTTATTTCCAACATATTTTTCTTCCTAGCCTCTAAAAAATCCATAATTCTCTCTTCTTATCTCATCTCCCCATCCTTTCTTCAAAACCTTCTGCAAATTCAAATTCAAGGTTCAATAATTTTTATTATAAGCTTCAAAAGACTGATTCACCTGTTCTTCATTTAAAATTGAATCCTGCCTGAATCTGTTACTTTCCATCATCTCCAACAATCTTTCTTGATTTTCCACATCTTCCAACCATGCCTCTGAAACCTCTATTCTTCCAACTCCCTTCTTCTTATTTCTTCTATATTCTAAAACCTTCATTGTCACCTCTAAGTATTTAATCTTATTTCTCAAATCATCCAACTCTAAAGAATTATCTGATCTGCCCCCTTCTTTGAAAATGACTTCCCCTTGTTGAAATCCCTTTACTTTTCCTGTTTCTTTTTGAATCTCTCATCCTTCTCAAACTTCACGTAAGTCCATCTCTAAACTCCCCTTGGCGTCCTCTTCTTTGTCAATGCTTTGATAGGTTACTTTTACACTTCAACAAACATATTTGACGGCCCTATCTTTGATAGTTTGATGGGTTACTTTGACGCTTTGAAAAACTGCTTCAATGGGGTTTGATCAACCTTTGAAGCTTGGTGGATTTGATCAAATCTCACCAGCCGGTGGATTCAATTGGACGCTTCAAAGGCCATCTTTGACGCTTTGAAAGCCTCCTTTGAAGCCTTGAAAATCCAAACTTTGAATATTGGCTTTGACAGATTGACAAACTTCTTCAATCAGTTCAATGGAATCTGCAATAGCTCACACCTTTGTCCTCTTTGACAGCTTTTTCACAACTTCCTCACCTTAATCTATGTGAGGAGTCCCCCACCTAATGAACACCTCTCCCTGCTCCTTGTCACGCAATCTTAAGGTCCCATCTAGCGCAAAAGAACCTTTTCAACACATATTATCCCTCTTAGCCTGTGTTTTTTGAAGTCTTTCCTGCATCAATCAAAATACCAGCCTTATATGAGCTTCTATGTCAACCTCAACAAGCAACCCAACTGTACTAACCAGAAGTTTCATCCAATCTGGATGAGTAACCCAGCCTCATAGCATTGTTTTCTGGATCCTCCTTTAATTCAAATGGTGGCTCTTCTCCTGGACCCACAGGGTTGGCCCCAAGGCCTTCCTACTTTTCTTGTCCATCTCACAGGTCCTTCCATACTGGAAAAGACTTTCACATTTGGCTGAATTGAGCTTGATGCTGGTGGTAAATATTCTTTCCATCTTCTTGAATCTATCACAGTTGGGGAAATATTGTTGAACTGGGTAGTAGTTGTTACTCTTCTCCATGGTATAAGTTATTTTGGGTGATCTTTTGAAGGAGGATAAAGATTTTAATGGAGTGGATGGTGGAGATGGTTGGTGGTAGGGGGAAAAAAATATCAAGTCAGAAATGACTGAAGGAACAAGCCTAGATGGCCTCTTCAACCTCTTCTTTTCTGGTCATCAGGAGATGCCATCCTCTTTACCAGGGGGTGCTGTCATACTGACACCTAAATCAGTCTAACCTCAGTTCAATTCTACTTACCTCAGGAACTTCAACCTCAGGGCTCTGGATACCTTACTAGCATATCTCCTTCAACCACATATCCTTATGATCTTCATGCCTTACATATCTAAATATAGTCTAAACTCATGTTTTATATGTATAGAATCCTTACGCTTGCACATACTTAATCTATCAGTTTCTTCATATCCTCTAACCTTCTTCACTCTGTCTATCCTATACTTAATCATGGTTTAGAATTTGGGAATCCTTATGAAAATCCTCTTGCAAATTGTGTTAAATACTCTCTCTACTTATTACATATTGTCATGAATTCTATGTAAACTTTACATCCTCTCACTGTAAATTCCCAACTTAGACAGCCACCCATGTAGCCTAGTCCCAATGTAGTAGCATACCTGATCAGTTCTCTCTTTTACCTTGACTGTTCCCTTTTCATCACATATTTAGTCTGAGCCCCAATCACTTGTACCTCTGTTGTAGTTCCAGCCTCCTTTCTAATTAATTAGCAGCCCTTCTTTTCCTATTTCCTGATTTTCCCCCAAGAAATCAATTTACTAATTCTTACTAAGAACTCATCCAAGAAAGTGTCATTCAGAAGCTTTCCAAATCAATCTTACTCCACTCATGTTGGCCTCCTCCAGTAACCTTGCCCCCAAGCCTACTGTGAGTTGGAGTACCCCTTGTTCCAAGCCCTGCTTGCACGCCAGCAGCCCTTGTGACATCCCCTCCCCCTTTACCAAGGGGGAGGAGAAACCACTAGGCCAGTTGCAACAAGGTAAATGGTGGTGGGGGGGACCTAGCCACCTTCCCACCATTGAGGGGGGCTCTCCCCCTCCCCCAAGGGGGGGGGAGAGCTTTAATTACTTCTCCTCCTGCCACTAAGCTAATTCCTGGCCATAATTTTCACAAATTATCAGCACCAGGCTTTATTTGATCCACTGTTTGGATCCATGTGTTTCTGTTTTAATTATGGCTTCTTTTTATTACCTTTAATATTTTAAGAAGATTTCTTTCATCCAAGAATCTAGAAATGTCAAAATTATTCTGAATAAGTCAGATGTTTAATCTTTGGGAAACGTTTACGGATATTAAGCTTGAAAACATTTTTTGTGGTCATTTTATGAGGAATGGTGAAGATTAAGATCTTTTCTGAGGTAAAGAAAACATTTTACCATTTTATTTTTAAGGTAATTTAGTGAGAATCATGTAGCATAGGTTGCAGATACTCTTGTTGGAAGAAGAGAAGATAATTAGAATCCTATGGGAGATATTGAAGGTGAATTATGCTGGAAATTCAATCCATAATAAGGGTCACTATTTGAGTGACTGTAAGCACTTAAGTTGATTTCCATGGAAGAAGACAACAAGGCCAATCTTGCTATGAAAAATGTGGCTCTGAGGGTATAGTTTGTTGATTATTAGATCTAACAAAGTAATTTCAATTATTTCAGAAGCACTCATGATTGTGGGAATTTCTCCCCAATAAGAGAGTTAAGGTATGAGAGGATGAAATAATTGAATTTATTAATTTCCAGGAGCTTTGAAATAAAGATCCATTATCTTAAAGAAGATGAAGGTTTTTTGCTGATGATTTGAAAAGGAGAACTGTTCTTGGTGAAAAATTTTGGAATAAATTTTTTTGTGCAGATTTATTACAGATTTCAGCTCTGAGGACAGTCGCTCACTGTAGAAATTTTCATAAGTTGAAGGACAAAAACTTTGAGAGTTTTACCTTAGGGGACAAGACTAGAAATCTTTTCTCAAAGAGTAGAGAAAAAACTATGATTCCTAGAGAGGAATTTTAAATTGATTTGGCAGGGCCATTCAAACCAACTTCTCTTGGAGGGGAAAAGTACTTCATCAATTTAGTTGATACGGCAACTAAATTTTTTTGGGTGAAACCAATAAGATCAAAGGATCAAACCACAGAGGAGATTTACATAATCTTCAATTTCTGGAAAAAGAATGTTTTGATGAAGGAGATCAAAAGGGGAATCAATGATGGAGGGAATTATTTTGTGATTAAGTAGTTTGAGAAGTTGTCAAGTTATTATGGTATGTTTTGTATTGGTAAAACTGAAATTTCTCCACAAAATAATGGAATATTTGAGAGAATGAATAGGACTTTGTTTTATCAAGTCAGAAATATTATGGCTCAATCTGGTATACCAAATTTCTTATGGGATGAGTTGTTATGTAAAGTTTTTCTGTTGCATAAAATTGTTATTTTTAATGAGAATAGTCCCCATTATCAGTTTGGTAATCAAGAGCCCAAAACTTCACACCTTAGAAAAATTTGTTGTTTGGTGTATTATAGTGTTCACCATAATGAGGCAATTGGAAAGTTGGATCCTAGAGAAGACTAGGGTTGCTTGTTGGTTCTGATTTAATAAGTAAGTCATATAGGATATACTGTCAAGAATATAGAAAGGTTATCTGTAGTAGGGATGTAAAATTCGATGAAAATACATTTCCACTAAAGAAGGTTAAAGATTTTTCTGTTTATAAATCACATCAACAAATAGCATTAGAGACTATTTCACTAGCAAAGGCTGAGGTGTAAGAGATTCAAGAGTGCTCACTGCAAATACTCTATTAATAGAGTATCACAAGAACCACTCCTTCCAATCTAGAGTCTTCATATATGGAGAGTTTGTACCTAGCTTGGCTTTCTAGTTGGGCGCTCGAATGTCTTCCTTCATCTCTTTTCTCCATTCTATTTTTCATTTCTACCACTCCTGACTATTTGCTAGTCCACCATTGTCTGTCATCCCTACGCAACCAAAGACCTCAACACTCAAACAATACAAAGATGGTCAGATGACCTTTAACACCATTGGTATGAAGAACTGGTTTGATCTCAAGTCATTCCCTACTAACCTTCTTCACTGAACAGACATCATCTCGAATCCCAATTCCTTCCATCACATCAACTTGGTCATCAGCTCACCGTCATCTCCATACACCTCAGTATGCCTATTCCACTCCTGTTTCTTCTCCATTGAATCTAAGAGAATCTCTTGCCATATCACTACTTCTGTCACCTAGTCTTCTCAAATTTCCTACCTCTTGATTCAACAAGGTTCTTAGGACTCAAGTCTTCAACGCCCACGTTGGTTGTTTTTCATGTTCATTCAGTTCTCTCCTTTCTTCACATCCTCATTCTCACTCTTGCTCCCACTCGTGCTTGAACACATTGAATGAAATGAAAAACTCCAGCGGTCCTGGTTTTCAACCCAAATTGTTTCACGGTTAAAAGCCAAAGCTCCATCAACCATACTGCAAAATGGCATCATCAACACCAGGACCGGCGGGAGATTCATCCAAGGCACTGGCTCTTAAAGGAATCTACAAATCTATTCCTCTACTCAAGGAGGATAACTATTCAATCTGGCAATCAAAGTTTCAAAATCTATTTTGACTGCACAAAATTCTTTTCATCATGAATCAAGAGGACGAGGCAGAAGAACTGGATGAGGACCTCAACCAGGAGATCACCGCATACTTGCTGTCAAGACTCAAGGCCGCCACTCACTCCAACATAATCAGATCAGAGAACAAAAACAGCGCTTGTGGAATCTGGATTGCGGCCAAGACGCATTTTGCCTCATCTCAGTCTGCAAATCGAGCTCAAGTTTTCAACAATTTCTTGTACCTATCTTTCAACAAACAGCAAATCAAATAATTTGTGACCACTGTTTGAATCCATCTGAACAAGCTCTCTGAAGTTGGAATCGAGCTGCCATCAGACATCTTAGCCTATCTAGTGCTTTTCAAGTTTCCTTCTTCTCTGAAGTCTATGCAATCCCAAATTATGCACGGGAGCCAAGTCATCACCGTTGATTATGTCCTCAATCACCTGATCCAACATAAAAACAAAGTTTGAGCGACTAAGGAAGAATCAAAAAATGATCTTAGCTTAGTCCACATATCTTATCCTTGATGCACAAATGGGATTCACAACAAAAGAGTGAAGAACCACAAACGCAAACAGTGCTGGGCGGAATTCCCTCATCTCAGACCAGTTAACCAAAAAGGGAAGAAATAAGAGAAGAAAGAGGACAAGCTTGCTCAATTCTTCATCTTCTTCTGCGGAGCCAACACTTTCAACTCCTTGAACAAATCATCCTTTGTCCTTGATTTGGGGTGCTCCGTGCATCTCCTCAACTCCAGGCAATATTTCAGTCAATTAACTGCTCTCGATGGTTCTGAACACATAAAAACAGGAAAGCCAGGTGCAGGACTTAGGATACTGGGAAGAGGAAAGGCATTCCAAAAATTCGGAGAGATCAATCTCAAGCTCACAGACGCATACTACGTTCCAGAAGCTACGCTGAATCTGTTATCCTTCGGAAAGTTCCTGCAGGATGACTGTCAGATCTTGGTAGACAAATCCACCCGCTCTCCTTGATTCACCATTAGATGGAAGGAAAAATCACTGATGCACGGCTCAATCCTAAACAACTTACTGGTTCTGGATACCCCTGCGAAAGAATCAATGTATCTCATGAACATTGACAAGGTAGATAACTTGCATTGGAAATTGGGACATGCTAGCTTAGGACGAATCGAGAAATATCTTGGAGAATCCATCAACGTCAAAGTCAAAGAGCAATTCTCTTGTTGCAGATGCGACCTCAGTAAGATCACAAAATCCTCCTTCACTCAACAATCCACCACTGCCTCTAAGATATTCAAACAAATTCACGTTGATCTCATGGGGCCAATCACTCCCATGTCAAAAGGTCACCATTGCTTCTTGCTTACCTCGGTTGATAACTTCTCCTTGTATATAGCCGTGTTCCCCCTTCGCGCTAAGAGCAATGCCGCTGAAGTAATCAAGTTCATAATCAATAATGAACATCATAAGAGAGGTTATTACCCAAACAAATTCTGTTGCAATGGAGGAGGAGAGTTTGTAAATCAATCTCTCACCAATTTCTTCAAGGAAAAAGGGATAAGAAGTATTTGCTCCAAACCCTATCACCCTGAACACAACGGGCGGGCTGAAAGAGCAAATTGTACAATAGCTGAATCAGTACGTGCAACTCATTTGACATCCAAATTGCCACTGAATCTGTGGCACGATGTAAGACTCCAAACGGTGCTAGGCCGTGGCAGTTCTGCGGAGGGGAAAGGTGCTGTTTAGGCTGCCCTCCTGAGTGTTACAAAAATATTTAAATGTAACCAAGATCAAGGTCCAGAACCTTGTAAATGAGGAATCAAGGAGTAGAGGATAAAGATGATAATAGTTTGGTAGCGACGGAACAGCACTATCTGAGACAAGATTATGCAGGGAAAACTTGAACAAAAGAAGTTAAAGTCTTCCTAGAGTTCAAAGAACAAAAGCTGTTTTGTGTAAACAACGCCCACAAGCTAATAACTCTGGTCGTCAGCAGAAGATTGGGGATGATCAACTCAAAACCCAAGCAACCTCCAGGTTCTCAATGAACCTGCCCAACTCTCTGCAATCAAGCGCTTGAAGGGTAACAGATAACTGAGGGTGGCTGTACAAGACAAAGCACAATGTTTAAGAAGCTCTAAAACAAACAGTAACTGATTTGAAGCAAGGATAACCTCAACACTTCTCAAGGGACTCAAGAGTAGGCTGGCAGAATGTAACTCCAAAGAAGCTAAGGGGAGGTATAACACTCCAGGTCTTAAGCTTAATAAGACATCTTCAATCAATCGTGATTGGCTCCAGAAAGGTGATCAGGGATCAGGACCAGTATGGTCAGAGAAAGGGATCAAGGAGTGGTATGACACACTCAAAAATTCTAACAGACAGAATTCTTCTTCAACCAGCAAGGCTATTGGTTGGTGATAAGGATCAGGGATCAAGGGTTGAGTTTGGAGGCTCAAGGATCAAAGGTGTGCTGATTTCATGCTGGATCATTCAATGTTCTGATGATTTCCAATGATGATCAAAAAGGCAAGGGAGAGCCCCTCCTTATATGGACAGGAGGCCCTGTTAGACTATATACAACATATTCTACAAATAGAGCGGAAAAGGGAAGGCAACCATGTGGTCACTCGCCTCCGTCTGTGGATGGGCGCATGTAACACTACCAGAGTCACCCACCCCTTGTCCGAAGGCAGAAGCGGGTGGGAGAGAGAAATGAACCAAACCGCCACGGATGTCCACGGGCGGTCGTTGGCACTCTTCCAAAGGCGGAAGCGGGTGGGAGAGTCCCAGGAAAGGTGACGGATGAAGTCCATGAGAGCGCGGATGGGCGGATAGGAGATTGGTTTGAGAAAGTTGAGTAAATCCTGAAGGCCTTGAGATCCACAACTGATAGATCAAGTGCGATGGGAGGTTTGACGGATCCAAGGATTTTTCAAATTCTTGGGGGTGCGGTCAGGATGGATTCAGTAAATCATGGATGAGCGCCGCGCGACGGTAGCAATGAGGAGATGGGGACGCGCGACAACAAAGATGAAGACACGCAACAACAAAGATGAGGACGTGCTATGACAACGGCGGAGATGACAAGCAATGCGGATGAAAGGAGCGCGGCGCGGGAAGCGGATTAATGGAAGCGCAGCGCGCGCAGCGCGGCGCGCGCGCGCGGGTTAAGGACGGTTTGGATGAGCCTGAGGATAAGTTGTTCCGCCGGACGGTACATTTGCGCAACAGTTTATGGATTGAGGTCTTAAAGCAGCCAGGGTGTCCAGGATGGTGCACCACATCTCTCCCCAACTTACAGACTGTCCCTTGTCTTCTCCCAAGTTTGATGCCATAGAAAAAAGAAAGGAAAGAAAGATGATTGAAACCAAAGAATTTCCATTTTGATCCTGAGAGTGGTTGAGAAAAAAATTTGTCAATCCAACCAAAAATCCTAGAAGTGGCTGAGATAAAATGAAGGAGGCGTCCCAAGTGCTCACACGCGTGGCATGAAGTAGAGTTTTCACAAAACGACAAGGATCTTGCCCACATGGTGCACAAATTGGGAGGACTTACTTCCGGACCAAGTTGCCTCCACGAGAATGAAATTTCTTGACCTGATCAGCAGAGAACCTTCTGGCCATCTGAGTACCATCCAGCTCCTCCAAAATATATGATCCACCTCTAACTTGACGGACTACTTGGTAAGGACCATTCCAGCGGTTAGAGAAAAGCTTTCCCCACTGAGTTTCCAAGGAACGATTATAAGACAATACCAGGTCACCAGGGTTTAAAGGGTCCCTGATTCAATTCCGGTGTTCTTCTTCCCAATACTGAACTGATTTTGCTCTTGATTCCATCATCTTCTGATAAGCTTTGTTACAAATATCTTCAATCTGCTCCAGTTGCTTTTATCTGGCAACTAATAGGTCAGTAGTTGAGGAAACTTGTTCCCAGGGGATGCCCAAGAAAGACTCCATCTCAAGATCAAGAGGAAGAACAGCCCTCTGACCAAAGATGATTTCATAAGGAGAATAACCAGTGGTTTGCTTGGTGGAAATTCAATCAGAGAAGAGGACCAAGGGGAGAAACTTTTGACAATTCTTGCCACTTTCACCAGCCAATTTGACAAGAGCAGCCTTCAAAGGAGCATGGCCTCTTTCCATCATGCCTTGTCCTTCAGGATAATAGGGAGTAGTAACTCTATGTTGTCCAGGGAGCGATTGGATCATTTCAGCAATTCTTCCACCAAATTCTGAGCCACCATCCGTAGAATAAGATCGGGCCAAGCCATAACGCATTGTCCAAGTCTCATGAAGGAAAGCTGCTACTGATTCAGAGCTGAGGTTCTTAAGGAACTTTGCTTCAACCCATCCAGAAAAATCATCTCTAGCCACAATGAGGTACTTAGCTCCACCAGCCTTAATGTGAACCACATCCATAGCAATCCTCCCAAAGACAGTGGATTCTCCAGTGGGGTAACAAATTTTGGCCGGGCGCCTAAGATCATGTTTCTGGCACACTTCAAAACTCCTACACCATTGAGCGACGGATTTCTTCAGGGATGGCCACCAGAATCTTTCAGATATTTGTCGATAAGTTTTGGTTTCCCCACGATGACCAAGGCCTTCATGGAGATTTTCCAGGATCAAATCTTGCATGGAAGGGATAGTGACCACAACAAGTGCACAAGGAGTTGACCTTTTCATAAGCCTAGAACCTTGGACAAAGAAGTTGGAGGACTTCCTTTTAAGGGACCAAAATTCTTTGGCAGAGAGATCAGGGGGTCTTTGGAGAGTTGAAAGGTACTGCTCCAACTTAAGCCAGAAACCTTGCTGGAAACCAGAGTAATTTTTGGAGGAGAAGGCAATGACAGGGCGGACCAAGGGTTCTTCCTCATCAAAATCCATTCCAACCTCTGATTCATTGTCTCCAATAGGTCGTCGAGATAAACCATCAGGCATGGTGAAAGATTTTCCAGGCCTGTGAACAATATCAAAAGAGAACAACTGGATGAAAGCCACCCAACAAGTCATGGGAGCATTTGGGAGGCTGGGGACGTTGATCATTTCAATAATAGATCGCGCATCGACTTGTAACTCAAAGTGTTGACCCCAAAGGACAGTCTGTAGCTTCTTCAACATTCGGGCCACACCGCAAAGTTCCAGTTTTGGCTGGGAGTACCTGGATTCCACATCTGAGAAAAGAAGAGATTCATACAGAGCAGGACAATCCAAACCATTTTCATCTTCCTGGGTAAGAACAGCCCCAACAGATTGATAACTCGAGTCCACTGCCAACTTGATCTTGCCGGCTCCGTGTCCATAAGTGATCTTTTTCAAAAAAATGTCTTTCCCAACAATTGTTTTGAGAAACTGAAATGATCATTCGCAGTCTTGGGTCCAAATCCCTTCAGCATCATTCCTGGTTAAGCGACGCAAGGAAATACAGATTTTGGATAATGAGGGAATGAAGATCCTGACATAAGTTACAACACCTAGGAAACCTCTAACTTCCGTTGGATTTATTGGGGTAGGCCAGGAGATGATTTTGTTGACTTTAGAGGGTTCCATCCTTCTTCCGTCCTTGCAGACTATATGACCAACTATTTCCAAGGCAGGAACACAGGCCGCAAGTTTTGATCCAGAGACAGTAAGGCCAGATTCCTCAATTTGAAACAAAATTCTCTCCAAAACAGTAGCATAATCCCAGACAAATTGTCGGATTCCTGAGTGCCAAGGTAAGAGCTCATTATCATAGTCAGAAACTGGACCTTTAATTCCACCATCATCGATAAAGATACCCGCATGATCCGGGATTTTGTCCTGGAGGATCCACATCATCTGAGCCTGATAGACTGCAACCAAGTTGGTGGCACCTTGAGCCAATTCAGTCAACTGAAATTGACCAAGGGGAGTATCAAAAGTAGTGAGGGGACAAGAAATAGGATGCAAGGATTGTTTGTCATAGCCACCCATAATGTCACCTAGACCATAGCAAGCTCTCCCAGAGAAGGATTCAACAAATTCTTCAGTGGCAGGTGGCATGCCAGAGTCTTTAATAGTAACTTTATTAAGAGGTTGGAGATCATGAACTGCTATAAGTTTACCATTACTCTTTAGAACACAGAAAACAGGACTGGAATAGCTAGAAGTCAATTGTTTGTATAAACCGGTTTGGACTCGTTCGCGGACCAACTTGATGAATTCGTCAACTTTAGCAGCAGGGATTGGGATCTTTTTCTTTTCCCAAGGGTCATGTTCAACTACCGGGATGATGTAATGGAGACCATAGGATTCTTTCAAGAGACCTCTCTCTTTGTCACAGAATGAAATTGATTTTTCCCTTAGAGACAAGATATTTTTGATCAAATTTAACTCATCAGGAAGAAGCCATCCATCTGGACCAAAATTGACCACTTTCAGACGTTCTTCAGTGACCCAACCAGAGGGAATAAATGGACCAGTGAGGGATTTGGATAGACCACAGTAAGGATTGCGGGATAGCGGAGGACGCATAAGAGGAGGGTTGAGGTTGAGAGGCATTGGTTGGTTGACTGGCTGGAACTTCTTTGCAACTGGTTTGTACTTGGTGGAAAAGGAGAGCAATCCCTGCTTCCTCCAAGCATTGACCAGTGAAACCTGACTACAAAAACTGAGGCCGCGTTCCAACATCTTCCAAGTCCAATGTTCTGCTGCATCCTTGAAAGGTGCCTTCTCCATAAAAGAGGATCCAAAAGATAACACATTGCTCACATGTGTGGCACAGGGTAGATTTTCAAAAATAACAGTAGTAGAAGCCCTTGGTGGTGCACAATTGGGAGGACTTACTTCTACCCCAAATTGCCTCCACCTAAGATTAAACTCCTTCATACCAAAGCCACCAAGAAAAGAATTGAGATCAAGATCTAGTTTACACTCATTGCGGAGATTCGAAACCGGAATAGAAGATGAGTGATCAGGCTGAAAAGAAAAAGGAAAGGAAGATAGAACAGATCCAGACAGAGAAGAAATATTGTTGGATTTTTCGAATTTTTCATATGTTTGGGTTTTGATCTTATTTGGATGAGAAGAAAGTGATGAGGAAAAAGAAAGATGGGCCTCTGAGGTGGGAGTTGGTCCATGAGTTGAAGTCTGAGGCTGAGGAGAACTACAACTATCAGTAGGGCCAACTATTCTGCTAAAAAATGAGGATGAAAGGAATGAGAGTTTTCTTTCTGCTTTCCTTTCAGGACAGATTTGGGAGGGTGACCAGGGAAGTCTCTTTCCCAACAACCAGAATCCAAAGAACAAAGGGGGACTTCAATCTTTCTGCCATCAGCATCAGGGAGGAGAATTCTCTCCCCAACTTGATCAGAAAACATCAGGGTAGCACCAAAGTCCATTAAGAAAGGCCTTCCCAAGATCATGGGACCATCCAGACGAGTGATCCAGAAGTGACAGGTGCCAACAATATTTTGACCAATTCAAACAGGAATATCCTCAGCAATACCAACCAGTTCACAGGACTGATTCCCAATTCCATAGACCGCAGAGTTGAAACTGACCCTTGGGCTAAGTTTAAGCTTGCAGGCCATGGAGTCTGAAATCAAGTTGAGCTCAGAACCCCAATCCACAAGGAGAGAAACCGTTTTAGTTGAATCACCAAGACAACATGGAAGAAAACCAAGAGGACAGGAATACAGGTTGGTATCTTAAGGGGGATCTGTTCCACCAGAATCCTCTATCAGAGTACCCAAGGAGACCTTTAATTCGTCCAGACCAATCTCCACTCGTCGACGAGAAACCCATTTCTTCATCCCTTCTGCCACAGATGGAGAGATTGACAGGAGTTCAGCCACAGATAGATTGGGGATTTTAAGATCAGAAATTTTCTTTAATACTCCTTCCACAGCATTAGGGTAGTCCTTGGAGATGACCCTCTCAAATCAAACTTTGGGCTGGGTGGAGGGAGGAAGATCAGCTGTAATAGGTGATGGAAGAGGATCTGAGAGTTGGGCAGGTTGAAGAGGGGGAGGATCAGTGTTGTCCTGGAACCTTTCCATAAGCGGTTCCCTTTCTACTTCCATGCCTTCCACATCAGAGGAAGGAGGCTCAGGTGAAGATTGGCATTAACGGGTTTTTGCATAATGGAGGATGGAACAGCAGGAGACTTATGAGGTTTTGGTTCCTCATGGGGTTTCCTAGCTGGATCGGATTGATAGGTGCCGGGGAAGCTGGAAGAAGTGATAGCTGGAGGATACCAAGGTTGCAGAGTTCCACATGATGATTGAAAATCCACAGAGACCAAGGATGCCTTCTTAGGGGTTGGTGGTTGGTATGAGGCCACCACATGACGGATCGGTTGAGACGAATCAAAAGGGATCAAAGCACCATTAGGAAGGAAAAAATTATTTCCCTTCTGCTCTACTAACTTCTCCTCCTTGTCCTTCTGGAGTTCAGGACATCTACCGGTACCATGGCCTTCCCTATGGCAATAATAACAAACTATAGTAGACTTAGGAACAGAATTAGCAGGTTTAGGAGTGGCTAAAGAGGATATTTTCTGATCTATTTTATTCTCAAATGCCTGGAGTAATTTAGTGATCTCATCTATAGTAGGTGTCTCCCGCTGAGTCTGAGGATTGGGTTTAGGTCTGCGATTGGCTTCCATCTTATTCATGATTTTGTTAGATGCTTGAAAAGAGGGGGCAAGGACTGGTTCAGTGATTTTAGGTTTTTCAAAGGTGAGAGCTGTTTGACCTTTCATCACTTTATCCACAGTATTCCTAAGAACCATGAAAGCAGGGAGCTTGAATTGATTGTCTCTTGTCGTGATCATGGATCCAGATTTCACCAATTCATCCTTAATTATTTCCTGCACTCCTGGAGAGAAAGACTGAAAAAATTGCACTCAAATTTTTTCCAACGTATCAATGTGATTGTTCCGGATAAGATAGTACTGGATAGGGTCCCAAGATTTTCTGAAAGTCTGATAGTCAGAGGCTGAGGAGATACCACCATTGGAGATCCATTGAGAAACAAGGGCATCCAAGTCTTGCAAAGTAAATCTGGCTACATCTATTTTTCCCCAATAGGCTAACATAGCCTCCTTCAGGAGCCGCCAGTTGTCAGTTTCAAATCCCTCAAATGATTTGATAACCTCCATAACTTTGTCAGAAGAGATAAAAAACTGTAACTGATAAGCCATATCATATTCACTGGCACCATCCACTTCCGCAGCAATCTCATAGGAGTCCAGGAATTGTTTGACATTGGTCCCATTGAAGCCTAAATGTTTGTTCTGAGGTTTGATTTTGACCATCTTGGCCCAAGCAGATAAAGAGGATCCAGCAGATTCCATGTTGAAGGTTTCCTAAGAGATCCAAACGAGCAGAGTTCCAAGGTGGCTCACAAATGTGGCAAGAGTAGATTTTCACAAAAACAACAAGGATCTCGCCCAGGCGGTGCACAATTGGGAGGACTTACTTCTAGACAAAGCTGCCTCCACGGATCAGAAAAAAAAGAACAAAAAAAAGAAAAGAAAAAAAATCAGATAGGATTTCGGAGTTGATTCTTCAAGCTGGGACTGTAAATCCCAAGGTTGCTGGTTCAATCCCGGCCCCGGGGACCAAATTTAAGACTCCAAACGGTGCTGGGCCGTGGCAGTTCTGCGGAGGGGAAAGGTGCTGTTTGGGCTGCCCTCCTGAGTGTTACAAAAATATTTAAATGTAACCAAGATCAAGGTCCAGAACCTGGTAAATGAGGAATCAAGGAGTAGAGGATAAAGATGATAATAGTTTGGTAGCGACGGAACAGCACTATCTGAGACAAGATTATGCAGGGAAAACTTGAACAAAAGAATTTAAAGTCTTCCTAGAGTTCAAAGAACAAAAGCTGTTGTGTGTAAACAACGCCCACAAGCTAATAACTCTGGTCGTCAGCAGAAGATTGGGGATGGTCAACTCAAAACCCAAGCAACCTCCAGGTTCTCAATGAACCTGCCCAACTCTCTGCAATCAAGCGCTTGAAGGGTACCAGATAACTGAGGGTGGCTGTACAATACAAAGCACAATGTTTAAGAAGCTCTAAAACAAACAGTAACTGATTTGAAGCAAGGATAACCTCAACACTTCTCAAAGGACTCAAGGGTAGGCTTGCAGAATGCAACTCCAAAGAAGCTAAGGGGAGGTATAAAACTCCAGGTCTTAAGCTTAATAAGAGCTTTTCAATCAATTGTGATTGGCTCCAGAAAGGTGATCAGGGATCAGGACCAGTATGGTCAGAGAAAGGGATCAAGGAGTGGTATGACACACTCAAAAATTCCAACAGACAGAATTTTTCTTCAACCAGCAAGGCTATTGGTTGGTGATAAGGATCAGGGATCAAGGGTTGAGTATGGAGGATCAAGGATCAAAGGTGTGCTGATTTCATGCTGGATCATTCCATGTTCTGATGATTTCCGATGATGATCAAAAAGGCAAGGGAGAGCTTGTTCTGGATGCGACCTCAGTAAGATCATAAAATCCTCCTTCACTCAACAATCCACCACCGCCTCTAAGATATTCAAACAAATTCACGTTGATCTCATGGGACCAATCACTCCCATGTCAAAAGGTCACCATTGGTTCTCGCTTACCTTGGTTGATAACTTCTCCTCGTATATAGCCTTGTTCCCCCTTTGCGCTAAGAGCAATGCCGCTGAAGTAATCAAGTTCATAATCAATAATGAACATCATAAGAGAGGTTATTACCCAAACAAATTCTGTTGCAATGGAGGAGGAGAGTTTGTAAATCAATCTCTCACCAATTTCTTCAAGGAAAAAGGGATAAGAAGGATTTGCTCCAAACCCTATCACCCTGAACACAACGGGCGGGCTGAAAGAGCAAATTGTACAATAGCTGAATCAGTACGTGCAACTCATTTGACATCCAAATTGCCACTGAATCTGTGGCACAATGTAAGACTCCAAATGGTGCTAGGCCGTGGCAGTTCTGCGGAGGGGAAAGGTGCTGTTTAGGCTGCCATCCTGAGTGTTACAAAAATATTTAAATGTAACCAAGATCAAGGTCCAGAACCTTGTAAATGAGGAATCAAGGAGTAGAGGATAAAGATGATAATAGTTTGGTAGCGACGGAACAGCACTATCTGAGACAAGATTATGCAGGGAAAACTTGAACAAAAGAAGTTAAAGTCTTCCTAGAGTTCAAAGAACAAAAGCTGTTTTGTGTAAACAACGCCCACAAGCTAATAACTCTGGTCGTCAGCAGAAGATTGGTGATGATCAACTCAAAACCCAAGCAACCTCCAGTTTCTCAATGAACCTGCCCAACTCTCCGCAATCAAGCGCTTGAAGGGTAACAGATAACTGAGGGTGGCTGTACAAGACAAAGCACAATGTTTAAGAAGCTCTAAAACAAACAGTAACTGATTTGAAGCAAGGATAACCTCAACACTTCTCAAGGGACTCAAGAGTAGGCTGGCAGAATGTAACTCCAAAGAAGCTAAGGGGAGGTATAACACTCCAGGTCTTAAGCTTAATAAGACATCTTCAATCAATCGTGATTGGCTCCAGAAAGGTGATAAGGGATCAGGACCAGTATGGTCAGAGAAAGGGATCAAGGAGTGGTATGACACACTCAAAAATTCTAACAGACAGAATTTTTCTTCAACCAGAAAGGCTATTGGTTGGTGATAAGGATCAGGGATCAAGGGTTGAGTTTGGAGGCTCAAGGATCAAAGGTGTGCTGATTTCATGCTGGATCATTCAATGTTCTGATGATTTCCAATGATGATCAAAAAGGCAAGGGAGAGCCCCTCCTTATATGGACAGGAGGCCCTGTTAGACTATATACAACATATTCTACAAATAGAGCGGAAAAGGGAAGGCAACCATGTGGTCACTCGCCTCCGTCTGTGGATGGGCGCATGTAACACTACCAGAGTCACCCACCCCTTGTCCGAAGGCAGAAGCGGGTGGGAGAGAGAAATGAACCAAACCGCCACGGATTTCCACGGGCGGTTGTTGGCACTCTTCCAAAGGCGGAAGCGGGTGGGAGAGTCCCAGGAAAGGTGACGGATGAAGTCCATGAGAGCGCGGATGGGCGGATAGGAGATTGGTTTGAGAAAGTTGAGTAAATCCTGAAGGCCTTGAGATCCACGACTGATAGATCAAGTGCAATGGGAGGTTTGACGGATCCAAGGATTTTTCAAATTCTTGGGGGTGCTGTTGGGATGGATTCAGTAAATCATGGATGAGCGCCGCGCGACGGTAGCAATGAGGAGATGGGGATGCGCGACGACAAAGATGAAGACACGCAATAACAAAGATGAGGACGTGCTATGACAACGGCGGAGATGACAAGCAATGCGGATGAAAGGAGCGCGGCGCGGGAAGCGGATTGATGGAAGCGCGGCGCGCGCGCGCGCGGGTAAAGGACGGTTTGGATGAGCCTGAGGATAAGTTGTTCCGCCAGACGGTACGTTTGCGCAAAAGTTTATGGATTGAGGTCTTAAAGCGGCCAGGGTGTCCAGGATGGGGCACCACAATGAGAATATCAAAGGATGCTCCTTAGCACTCAACCAGATCCCTAGGAATAATGGTGAGCCATGTCCTTGGGAGATGATGCATGGGTCTAAACTACCTAATGACTATCTCCAACCGCTTGGAACTCCTGTAGTCTACCTGAATCTGAAGGAAAAATCCGCCCTCCAAAAGTTCCAAGAAAAAGGGATCCCTGGAAAAATCATTGGATACATACCTTGACTGTTGTCCTACTCGATCCTCAACAACTCAGGAGCAATTGTTCAATCAAAGCATTTTAAAATCTGTAAAAACAACGGCAGTGCGGCCAGGTTCAGTTCTGATGAAATCAATGCTGCCGAAGAACCAATCCATGCAAATTCCACGCCTGAGAATCAAACACACAAATAAAACACCAAAGAATCCAAACCTGAACTCACCCAAATAGATCCCAACGTAAAAATTGAAGAGACTCTAACATCCTCTGAGAAATTGGATGAAGAAAAAAACAAAGAGCAGATAAATGAGATTCTGACAAGATCCAACACTGGTTGCTCTCTCAGAAATAGAGACACTCTTAAAAAACCAGATAGATTTGGCTTCATCACTACATTTGTGCCCAAGAACATTGATGAAGCTTTGAACTCACCGCCATGGGCAATCTCCGTAGGGAAAGAATTAGGCACATGTGAAAACCTCAAAGTTTGGGAAGATTACTTTGGTTCGACACCCACCAATGTATTGAACACAACTTATGTCTCCAAAATCAAGGAGAACGCCCATGGCAAACCTCCTGTTCACAAGACTTGACTCTGCGTACAAAGGTTTGATCAGAAGTTTGGCATAGACTACTTTAAGACCTACGCTCCCACCGGAAAGACCACTTCTCTCCAAGCTCTCCTTTTGTACGCTCTGGACAAGAATCTCCTGATTCTCCAACTAGACGTAAAGGGGGCTTTTCTGCACGCTGAGATAGAAGATGAGGTGTATATCCAAAGACCAAAAGGAAGCAACCAAAAAACTCCCATTCTAAAACTGAAAAGGTCACTCTATGGGCTCAAACAGGCCCCCAGAAACTGGTACAGAACACTCAGCCAGTGGATTGAAACCCTTGGATACCGACCCTCGGACTCCGACCCTTGTCTCTACAACCACATCAGCTCTAACTCCTCTTTGTTTTTCCACGTCAACAACCTGATAGTGGTCGGCAACATGAGCAAATTTGAGGAAAAATTCCTGAAGAAATTCCCTAATTCCACCATTCACGAACCAAATACCATTCTGGGAATGAAAGTGGATTGCGATGAAAACTCGATCTCCCTATCTCTACCCCTAAACATTGCTTGGGGTCTTGAAGAACTCAATGTGACAAATAGCAAGCCCATCTCAACTCCTTGCACTCCAGGAATCCATCTGCTTCCGGCATCAGAAGAGGAACACTCGGAATTCCTGACTATGAACATCAACTACCAATCACACATTGGAAAACTGAACTTCATTGCTGGATTAGCCCAACAAGACCTCTCCTTTGCCGTCTTGAGCCTTGCTTGCTACTCAGAAAGACCCGGAATCAAACACTGGAACAAAGTAGTACGTACATGGAGATACCTGAATGCTACAAAAGACATCAAATTGAGATTGTCAAAAAAGAAAGACTGCCCCAATCTCATCTGCTACAGCAACGCCACCTGGGGCAATGACCCCAGCTCTCAAAAGTCCCAATCTGGCATCCTGTGCTCACTCTATGGGACACTGCTGTTCTGGACCAGTCAAAAGCAACGGAACATCACTTACTCATCCACCGAAGCAGAATGCAACGCCTTGAACGACGGCCAGCTCAAATGTTGCTGGATCAAACATTTGATTGGTGAGATCTGGAGAACCAACACACGCCAAATGATTCCGATTATTCACCTCATCGATAATAAGGGTCTAGAAGATAAAATTATTAAATTCGGGACAAACTCAAAAACCAAATTCATTGATCTGAAAACAAAAGGGGTCAGAGAAGACCTGACATTAGGACTGATCAAACTTCAACTTATCACATCTGATCAGATGGCCGCGGAAGCACTCACCAAGGCAGCGGCCAAGTCCTCATTAGACCGCCTGGTCAAGCACTTCACAACTTGACTTGACATCCAACCAAGGGGGGGTGTAAGAGATTTGAGAGCGCTCACTGCAAATACTCTATTAATAGAGTATCACAAGAACCACTCCTTCCAATCTAGAGTCTTCATATATGGAGAGTTTGTACCTAGCTTGGCTTTCTAGTTGGGCGCTTGAATGTCTTCCTTCATCTCTCTTCTCCATTCTATTTTTCATTTCTACCACTCCTGACTATTCGCTAGTCCACCATTGTCTGTCATCCCTAGGCAACCAAAGACCTCAACACTCAAACAATACAAAGATGGTCAGATGACCTTTAACACTATTGGTATGAAGAACTGGTTTGATCTCAATTCATTCCCTACTAACCTTCTTCACTGAACAGACATCATCTTGAATCCCGATTTGTTCCATCACATCAACTTGGTCATCAGCTCACCGTCATCTCCATACACCTCAGTATGCCTATTCCACTCCTGTTTCTTCTCCATTGAATCTAAGAGAATCTCTTGCCATATTGCTACTTCTGTCACCTAGTCTTCTCAAATGTCCTACCTCTTGATTCAACAAGGTTCTTAGGACTCAAGTCTTCAACGCCCACGTTGGTTGTTTTTCATGTTCATTCAGTTCTCTCCTTTCTTCACATCCTCATGCTCACTCTTGCTCCCACTCGTGCTTGAACACATTGAATGAAATGAAAAACTCCAGCGGTCCTGGTTTTCAACCCAAATTTTTTCATGAGTAACATGTAGTTCCAAATGATTAAGAGATGGCACAGGTGCCACCAGAGGGTTCAGCACCTGCTTCAGGGGAGTGTTTTAATTTGGAACCTGATCAGCTTCCACCTGGAGCTAGAAGGAGTGGTAGGATTAGAATACCAGTTGATAGGTATGAGGAATGGAAGCCTCATTATGCTTCTGCAGAATATGAAGAAGATACATTCAGGGAACAATTTATGCTTAATGAAATTCTGGAGTTGAGTTCAGAGATGGGTAACAGGGTCAAACAAAATAACTATGGCCAAGCTATGAGTTCTGATCAAAGAGCAAACTGGAAGAAATCTATTTTTGAAGATTTTCATTCTTTGGGAAATAATAGTGTTTTTAATTGGTTAAGAAGGATTTAGTTCCAAAAGGAAAGACCATTCTTGGGCCTAGATTAGTGTTGAATAAGAATTTTGACTCTAATGGAGTTTTGAAGAGATTCAAGGCAAGATGTGTTTCAAAATACTTCAAATAGAAGGAGGCTATAGAATACCAAGAAACTTTCTCTTTAACTGGATATTTTTCCACCTTCAGGTTTATCATTACTCTTGCAGTGGACTTGGGTGAAGATCTCAGACAATCTTATTTTGTAACAGCATACTTGAATGCAAAACTTGAGGAGGATGAGACTGTGTAAATTTCAATTTCTGATGGTTTTAGAAAATGGTCAGTTGAAACCAAACCAGAAATCATGAAGAAATTTTGCATAAGAAGTTTCTTTTCTGCAGATAAATGGGAATAATTCCTCAAGCTGTGTAGATCCCTGTATAGATTAAAGCAAGCAGATAGCTTTTGGTATAAAACCATAAGTTAGAAACAGATAGAGATTGGTTTCAAGACACCTAAGGCTAATCCTTGTCTCTTTGTGAAGAAAGGATGCAATTTCAGTAGTATGGGTTGATGACATTATCATCATTGGGGATGGTAAAGAGAGATTCACAGAGACACTCAAAGAGGATTTCAAGATGAAAGATCATGGTCTAGCGCAAAAGGTGCTAGGAATAAGCTTTAGATAGAAACAAGTATGAAGGCTTTGAGACGAATATGTGAATGTTGTTCCTTTTGGATCAAGGGGGTGTGTTAAAATACATATGCACTCAAGTGTGTGCTACATATAGGTTCAATCCAAATGGGATGCACTTATGAGCCTCATGACCAATTGGAATACAAAAAGGACCACACAGGCCTGCGTTAATGTGACATATTTGGAGAAACTGGCTCAAAAACATGTGATATAGTTCAATTGGTACACAGACCATCATGGGCCTGTTGGTATGGATAGGGCCACCCCAGCCAAATGGGCTTTCATGGGCACTTTTCGTCCCAAGGTTCTATTTGAACATACTTGGCTAGCTGGGCTGGCCTGCCATAGTTGTGCTGCCCGCTCAGGGACGCTGCTTCTTGCCCTTGGCCCATTTCTGGGCCCAATGGCCCATGCAGGGCCTTTGTTGGGGGGCAGAGGGACTAATTTGAATTCCCTCCCCCCGGCTGGTTTCCACGGCGGCACAGGAGCTGCTGGAGTGTGGTGACCAATCCAGGACAACTCAGAAAAAGGGAAAACTTTTTTCAACAAAATTTTTTATATATATATATATTCTTTTGTCTGACTATCATCAAAAAAATCCATGTTTCCATGACAATTTTTCCATTTTTTATTCTCCTTCAACTCCCCCCTATTATAGTGGTCTAGGAAGGGCTTGCCTGGGGTGTACAATTCCCCAGGGTCTTGCGTTCAATTCCTCATCCTGCAATTGGCACCCAATTTTTTTTGCCAAGCACGCGCAATGAACCATCATTCTCATTGTCCTCATCCTTCCATTTTCATCCTCATCAATATCAATCCATCATCTCCAGAATCCTCATGGCCATTACCATTGACACCAAAATCCTAGGATTTACAATGGTCTAGCCATTTATCAAGATCAAACAAGGGAATTGATTGGACTACCATCATTGGTGGCCAAATTCAACACACCCATCCATCCCTTGTTCATCCGCCTTGCTTCCATCATCCTTTTCTTGATCATCAGAAAATCTTTTGACTGGCTTTCTTAGTATTGCCTCCATCCTATCAACCTATTGGATCCACCCAACTCATCACCACTGTTGGATCTAACAATCATCAAATCAATCCCCATCTCCCCCATTGCGGAAACCCATCAAAACGGCCAATGAAAGCCCTGACAAAACATCTTGCACCTTGCCCTCCCTTGCCATCTAATCAGGCCCCTGTTGATGTCTTGTGCGCCAACAGCCATTGATACATCACCCATTGATTGCTTTTGCTTGTGCGGCACATCCCATTTCCCCCTACAACAACAGGTCTTTGGCCATTGCAACTGCTCTCTTCTCTCCGCCCACTGTTGCCACTGTTGTGGCTGCTTGAGCTCATCTGCCGCTTATCTCCACCAACCAGGCTGTTTTCTTCTCCCCTTCCCTTTTTTTTTGTTGTTTTTGTTCCTTTTAAATTTTTTATTTTAATTCATTCATTGGAAAGTCTGGATTTCTCATCACCCTCATCAATCTTTCATTTTTCAAAAAAAAAATTCCACTCTCATCTGTGTCATCCAATTTTAAATATTCAACAGGGTCTCTTGCCAATAAAAGGAGGGGATCTCCCCTGCCTTTTTCCCATTCAAGGGATTCATCTATCATCATCAGTGTGATATCCAGTCAATAAATCTTTGGGGCCCTTTCCCTTTATCTGAGCATCCTTATCTTGGGTATATCTATGATTAACCCTTGATCCTTGAGCCTCCATACTCAAAATATTTTATCTTTCCCTCTCCAGCCTCATCTGTTATTTCCAACCAATAGCCTTTCTGGTTGAAGAAGAATGCTGTTGGTTGGATTCTTGAGTGTGTTATACCACTCCTTGCTCCTTTCTTTGATCATACTGGTCTGATCAGTCTTTTATTTTCCTTCTGGAACCAGTCACTTTTTTCTGAGAGATTTCTTTAATCTTGGAACCTGAGATTGTTAAACCTCCCCTTTATTTCTTTAGAGTTGAATTCTGCCATGCTATTCCTGAGTCCCTTGAGAAGTGTTGGGTTATTCTTTTTCAAACTTTTTACTTCTTTGCTTCTAGAGCTTCATAAAAACAATTGCTTTGTTTTGTAAAGCCACCCACAGTAATCTTGTACCCTTCAAGGGCTTGATTGCAGAGAGTTGGGCAGTTTCATTGATAATCTGGATGTTGGCTTTTATTGATTTGATCTTTCCTAATCTTCGGCTGAAAAACAGATTTCTTAGCTTTTGGGTGTTGTTACTTACAACTGCCTTTTTCTATTGAACTCTGAACAAACTTTAACTGATTTTGTTCAATTCTTTTCCTGAACCATCTTGGCTCCAAGAGTGTTGTTCCATTGCTACAAAATACTATCAAAGTCATCACTTCCATTGATTCCTCCTTCATAAGGTTATGGACCTTGATTCTGGTTAGATTTAAATTTTTTTGTAACGCTCAGGAGGGAATCCTAAAAAGCACCTTTCCCCTCCACAGAAATGCCTGCGGCTCAGCACCATTTGGAGTCTAAAATTTGGTCCCCTGGGCTGGGATCAAATCAGAAACCTTGGGATTTACAATCCCAATAATTTTGGAATAAACCCTTAAATCCAATTCTTTTTTTTCTCCTTTCTGTTTTCTTTTTTTTCTAAGATCTGATCTGTGGAGGCAACAAATCTCAGAAGTAAGTCCTCCCAATTTTTCACCGTTTGGGCAAGATTCTTGTTGTTCTTCATGAAACCCTACATTTGCAACACTTGTGAGTTACTTTGGAATTCTGCTCTTTGGATCCTCTAGGAAATTCTTTTATTTAAAATGGCATCTACTGGTACTCCCACCCCCTTTGTTTGAACTAGGATGGTCGAGATTAAAACCTCAGAAAAAGAACTCAGGGTTAAATGGGGTAAATTTTGAATGGTTCTTGGACTCTTACAAAATGGCTGCTGAAGTGGATGTGTCAAGTGAATACAATATGGCCTATCAGTTATAATTCTTTATCTCCTCTGATGAAGTCATGGAAGTAATTCAGTTGTTTGATGGGTTCAAATCTCACAACTGGCCGCTGAAAAGGTAAGCAATGTTGGCATATTGGGGAAAAATAGATGTAGCTTGATTTTGTTTGCAGGACTTGGATTATCTTGTCTCTCAGTGGATCTCCAATGGTGGTGTCTCTTCAGCCTCTGACTATCAGTCTTTTAGGAAATCTTGGGACCCAATACAAATTTTTCTCATCCAAAACAATCCTATTGATATGGTGGACAACGTTTGAGTGCAATTTTTCCAATCTTTTTTTCTAGCAGTGCAGGGAAGGATTAGGGATAGATTGGCCAAGTCTGGATCAATGATCACCACCAGGGATAATCAAGTCAAGCTCCCTGTTTTCCTTGTCCTTAGGGGTACTGTAGATGAAGTTTTGAAATTTCAAACTGCTTTAAATTTTGAAAAGTCTAGAAACACTGAACCAGTCCATGCTCCTTCTTTCAAAGAATCTAAAAATATTATGAATAAGATGGAGGTAGATTGTAGGCCTAGACCAAATCCCCAGTCCAACACGGAATCTCCTACTATAGAAAAAATCACCAGGATACTCCTGACTTTTGAGAACAAAATTGATTGAATGATTTCTTCTCTTGCTACCCCTAAACCCTCTAGCTCTGTTCCTAAATCCACTCTGGTCTTCTACTACTTTCATAGGGAAGGCCATGGAACCGGACAATGTCTCAAACTCCAGAAGGATAAAGAGGAAAAGTTGGTGGAACAGAAGAGGAAAAATTTCTTTCTTCCTAATGGTCCTTTTATCCCTTTTGACTCATCTTGCCTTATCCATTATTTGTTGGCCTCTTATCAGCCACCACCTCCTATGAAGCAATCTTTGGATTCTTTTGATTTCTGATCTTCCTGTGTTACCCTTTAACCTTGGTATCCTCCAGAAATCTCCTCCTACAGTCTTGCTGGGGCTTATCAATCCAATCCAGCTAGGAAACAACATGAGGAACCCAAAACTCCAATCCTCCTCCTTCATCTAAATTTCCTCAACCTTTTGATCCTGTTGCTGATTCACCTGAACTTCCTCCCTCCACCAAGCCCAAATTTTGTTTTGAGAGGGGAATTTCAAAGTACCACCCCTATAGGGTGGAAGTGGTATTAAAGAAAATTTCCAATCTTAAACTTTCTGATCAATCAGTGGCTAAAATACTGTTGATCTCTCCATCTGTTGCTGATGTAAGGAATAAATGGTTTCTTTTCAACGTGTTGAGATTGGTCCTGAAAAATTAAAGGTATCCTCTGGCACTTTTATGGAGGACTCTGTTGGAAAAAGTCCCTACAAATATCACAACCTTTACTCCTGTTCTCTCAGTTTTCTTCCTTGTTATCTTGGTGATTCAGCTCAAACTGTTTCACTCCTTTTCAATTTGGGCTCTTATCTCAACTTAGTTTTTGGTATCATGGCCTGTAAACTCAAGCTTAGTCCTAGGCTCACCTTCAATTCTGTGGTTTATGGGATTGGGAATCAATCTTGTGAATTTTTTGTTATTGCTGAAGATGTCCCAGTTAGGATTTTTCAAAATATTTTTGGAGCTTGTCATTTTTGGATCACTTTTTTGGAAGGTCCTATGATCTTGGGCCAACGGTTCTTAATGAATTTTGGTGCTACCCTGATGTTTTCTGATCAAGTTGGGGAGAGAATTCTTCTCCCTGATGCTGATGGTAGACAAATTGAAGTTCCTCTCTGTTCTTTTCATTCTTTTGGCTGGGAAAGAGATTTCACTGGTTATCCTCCTGAATTGTCTTTAAAGGGGATGCAGAAGGATAATTCCCATTCCTCTCATTTTTTGTGGCAATAGTTCATCCTACTGATAGTTGTAGTTCTTCTCAGCCTTGGAATTCAACTCAAGGGTCAGTTCTCATCCCTGAGGCTTATTTTGCATTATTCTCATCATTTTCTCGAGATGTGGAAAGCATTAAAAATCAAAAACATGTTTAAATAGAAAATTCCAAAAATATTTCTTCTCTCTCTCAATCTGTTGTGTCTTCTTTCCCTTGTACTTTTAGGCCTGATAAATCACCTCTCAGTTCCATTTTGAATCTCTGAAATGAGTATAAACTAGATCCCAATCTTTATTCTACTTTTGGTGGTTTTGGTATGAAGGAATATGGGCTTCAATGCAGGCAATTTGTGTTAAAAGTAAGTCCTCCCAATTGTGCACCGCTAGGGAAATCTTCTACCATGATTTTTAAAACCCTACCTAGTGCCACACATGTGAGCAAAGTATTATCTCCTGTTTGTCCCTTTATGAAAAAGGCACCCTTTGAGGACATTGCAGAACATAGGACAAGGGAAATGTTGAAACTGGTCTCAGTTTTTGAAGTCCGCTTTTGCTGGTCAATGCTTGGAGGAAACAAGAACTTCTCTCATTTGCTACCATCTATAAACCAGTTGCAAAAAATTTTCAACCAGTCAACCAGCCTATGTCTCTCAACCTAAATCCTCCTCTCATGCGCCCTCCCTTATCTTGCAATCTTTACTGTGTTTGATCTAGATCCCTTACCGGTCCCTTTGTGTATAATGGTTGGTTCACTGAAGAACTTCTGAAATTGGTCAACTTTGGTCCAGATGGATGGCTTCTTCCTGATGAGTTGAATTTCATCAAAAATGCCTTATGTCTAACAGAAAAATCTATTGCTTTCTGTGAAGAAGAGAGAGGTCTCTTGAAAGAATCCTATGGTCTTCCCTATATCATCCCTGTAGTTGAACATGATCCTTGGAAAAATAAAAGGATTCCAATCCCTTCTGCTAAAGTCAAAAAATTTATAAAGTTGGTATGGAAACAAATTTTTACTGGTCTATATGAACACCCAACTTCTAGTTATTCCAGCCCTGTCTTCTGTGTCATCAAGAGTAATGGTAAACTTGGAATAGTTTGTGATCTTCAACCTCTTAACAAATTTACTATTCAAAACACTGGTATTCCTCCTACCAATGAGGAATTTTTTGAATCTTTCTCTGGGAGAGCTTGCTATGGTCAAGGGGACATTATGGGTGGTTATGAAAAATGATCCTTACATCCTATCTCTCTCCCTCTTACTAATTTAAATACTCCTCTTGGTTGATTGCAACTTACCTGATTGTCTCAAGGTGCCACTAATTCAGTTGCAGTCAATCAGGCTCAGATGATGTGGATACTCCAGGATTAAATCCCTGATCATGCTGGTATCTTTATTGATTATTAGGGAATTAAAGGTCCAGTTTCTGACTCTGATAATGAGCTCTTATCTTGTAATTCAGGAATCTGTCAATTCATCTGGGAATATGCTACTACTTTGGAAAGGATTCTGTTTCAAATCAAGGAGTCTGGCCTTACTGTCTCTGGATCCAAATTTGCTGCTTGTGTCCCTGCTCTGGAAACTGTTTTTCATGTGGTATGCAAGGAAGGAATAAGGCTGGCACCAGCCAAAGTCAACAAGATCATCTCTTGCCCCACTACAATCAATGCTACTGCATTTAGAGGCTTTGTAGACTTTTTAACTTATGTTGGAATCTTTATCCCATCTTTATCCAAAATCTGTTCACCCCTGTGTCGTCTAAGTAGGAAAAATACTGAATTGATTTGGACACAAGACTGTGAAAATTCATTTCAGTTGCTCAAAATGATTGTTGGTAAAGACATAGTTTTGGAAAAGATCTCTATTGGACCTGGAGCGTGCAAGATCAAGATGGCTGTTGATTCTATTTTTCAATCTGTTTGGGCTGTTCTTACTCAGGAAGATTAAAATGGTTGGGACCGTCCTTCTCTTTATGAATCTTTTTTATTTTCATATTTATAATACAAATACTCTCAACCAAAACTAGAACTCTGTGGTGTGGCTCAAATGTTGAAGAAGCTCCAAAATGTCTTCTGGGGTCAAAATTTTAAATCACAAGTTGATTCTCAATCCATCATCAAAATGATCAATGCTCCCAGCCTCCCTAATGCTACTATGACTTGATGGGTGGTCTTTATCCAGATTTTTTCTTTTTATATTTTTCAGAGGCTCAGGTAATCTTTTACCATGCATGATGGTTTATCCCAACATCTGCTGCAGACAATGAATCTGATGTTGGAATTGATTTCAATGAAGAAGAACCTTTAATCCAACCTGTCTTTTACTCCTCCTCTCAGGATTATTCTGGCTTTCAGCAAGGGTGCTGGCTTATACTAGAGAAGTACCTTTTAAATTTTCAAAGAACTCCTGATCTCTCTGCTAAAGAATTGTGATCTTCTAAAAGGAAGTCCTCTAATTTCTTTGTAAAAGGCTCTAGGCTTATGAAAAGAGGAAATCCTTGTGCTCTCATTGTCGTTAATATTTCTTCCAAACAATATTTGATCCTGGAAAGTCTCTATGAAGGTCTTGGTCATTGTGAGGAGACCAAAACTTATTGACAATTATCCAAACAATTCTGCTGGCCATCTCTGAAGAAATCAATTTCCCAATGGTTCAAGAGTTGTGAAGTTTTTCAAAAACATGATCTCAGGCATCCAGCTGGAATTTTTTATCCTACTGGGGAGTCCACTGTCTTTGGAAGGATTGCTATGGATGTGGTTAATATTAAGGCAGGTGGTGCTAAGTACCTTGTTGTGGATAGAGATGATTTTTTCTGGATAGGTTGAAGAAAAATTTCCTAAGAATCTTAGCTCAGAATCAGTGGCAGCTTTCCTTTATGAGAATTGGATGATGCATTATGGCTTGGCTCAATCCTACTCTACTGATTCTGGCTCTGAATTTGGTGGCAAGGTTGCTGAAATGATCCAATCTCTTCCTGGAAAACATAAAGTTGATACCCCTTATTATCTTGAAAGCCAAGCATGGTGGAACAAGGCCATGCTCCATTAAAGGCTGCACTTGTTAAACTAGCTGGTTAAAGTGGAAAGAATTTTTGCAAATTCCTTCCTCTTGTTCTCTTCTCTGATCAAATCTCAACCAGAAGGACCACTGGCTACTCAGCTTATTGAATCATCTTTTTTCAAAGGGCAGTTCTTCCTTTGGATCTGGAAATGGAATCTTTTTTGGTGATCTCTTTGGAGCATGTGTCTTCAACCACTGATCTATTAGTTGCCAGATCTAAGCAACTGGATCAAAGTTAAGATTTTTTTTGATGAAGCTTATAAGAAGATGATTGAATCAAGAGAAAAATTGGTTCAGTATTGTGAAGATAAGCACTGAAATCAAATCAGGGATCCCTTAAATCCTGGTGACCTATTTTAGCTTATAATTTGTCTTTGGAAACCCAGTGGGGAGATATTTTCTAAAATCACTGGAATGGTCCTTATTGGGTGGTTTTCCAAGTTAGATGTGGGTCTTATGTTTTGGAAAATCTGGATGGTACTCAGTTGGCCAGAAGGCTCTCTGCTGATCAAGTTAATAAGTTTCATTGTTGTGGAGGAAACATATCTCAGAAGTAAGTTCTTGCAATTGTGCACCACCAGGGCCATTTGCTGCACTTTTTGTGAAACTCTACTGTACTCAACATACGTGAGCACCTGGGACGCCTTCTTTGTTTTCTCTCTGCTGCTTCTAGGGCTTTTTGGATGGATCAAGAAATCTTTCAACTCTTCAATCACTCTCAAGATCAAGAAATGGCCATTCTTCTGTCTCAATTTCTTTCTATTCCTCCTTTTCTTAATATCTTCAGAATCAAGATGCACACTAGTAACATTCTGTAAGTTGTAGAGAGATGCGGTGACCACCCAGGAAACATCAGAAAAAAGTGGAAATTTTTTCAAAAGAATTTTTTTTTATATATTCTTTCATCTGACTATAATCAAAACAAAATTCCATGTTGCTAGAAAATTTTTCCATTTTTTCTTCTCCTTTAACTTCTTTCTGTCCTAGTTGTCTAGGAAGGGCTCCCCTGGGGTTTTCAAGTCCCCAGCGCCTTGCATTCAATTCCTTATCCTGCACTTGGCACCAAATTTTTTTTTCCAAGCACGCGCAACGGACCATCATTCTCATTGTCTTCATCCTTCCATTGTCATCCTTGTCAATATCCATCCATCATCTCCACCATTCTTAGGACCATCATCATTGGCATTAATTTCCTGGGATTGAAGATTGTCTAGCCAGTGATCAAGATCAAACAAAGCAATTGATACAACTACCATCATCATTTTCCAAATTGAACACACCCATCCATCCCTTGTTCATATGCCTTGCTTCCATCATCCATTGCTTGATCATTAGTAAATCCGTTGGCTGGCTTGCTGACAGTTTCCTTGCGCCAATCACCTCTCATCTTCCAATGCCTTTTTCAATCTCTTTTGGTCATGATCTGACAGCTGGCTTGCTGAGGGTTGCCTCCATCCTATTGAACTATTAGATCCACCCAACTCATCACCACTGTTGGATTGACACCCATAAAAAATGCTTATGTAAGCCATTGCAACGCATCTTGCACCTTGCTGTCTCTCACCATCTCGTCCAGCTGCTGTTGGTGTCTTGTGTGCCAAAAGCCATTGATCCATAACCCATTGCTTGCTGTTGCTTGCGCGGCTCATCCCATTGCCCCTCCAAAAACAGCTCTTCAGCCATCAAAACTGCTCTTGTCTCTCTGCCAGCTGTTGCCACTGTTGTGGTTGCTTGAGCTCATCTGCCACTCATCTCTGGCTGCCAGGCTATTTTTATTTCCCTTCCAGTTTTATTTTTTATTTTTTTTGCTTTTAATTTTAATTTTAATGTTATTTCATTCATTTTCAAGTCTGGACTTTCTAATCACCCTCATAAATCTTTCATTTATAAAAACAAAATCTGCTCTGATCTGTTTCATCCAATTTTAAATATTCAACAGGTCTCTTTCTCATAAAAGGAGGGGATCTCCCCTGCCCTTTTCCCATTCAAGGGATTCTTCTATCATCATCAGTGTGACATCCAGTCAATAAATCTGTGGGGTACTTCCCCTTTATCTGAGCATCCTTATCCTGGTTATATCTATGATCATCCTTTATCTGTCCCTCTGTTGCTGAATCCGTTATTTCCAACCAATAGCCTTTCTGGTTGAAGAAGAATCCTGTTGGTTGGATTATTGAGTGTTTCATACCAATTTTTGCTCCTTTTTTTGACCATACTGGTCTGATCAGTCTTTAATTGCCCTTCTGGAACCAGTCACGCTTGACTGAGATGTTTCTTTAATCTTAGAATCTGACAGTTTTAAACCTCCCTTTATTTCTTTAAAGTTGAATTCGACCACACTATTCTTGAGTCCCTTGAGAAGTGTTGGTTTATTATTTTTCAAACTTGTTACTGCTTTGCTTCTGGAGCTTCATAAAAACAACTTCTTTGTTTTTTACAGACACCCACAGTAATCTGGTACCCCTCAAGCACTTGATTGCAGAGAGGTGGGCAGGTTCATTGAGAACCTGGAGGTTGGTTGGGATTGAGTTGATCTTTCCTAATCTTCTGCTGATGACCAGAGTTATTAGCTTGTGGCCATTGTTACTTAAAAATGCCTTGTTCTGTTGAGCTCTGAAAAAACTTTAACTTATTTTTTTCAAGTCTTTTCCTGAACCATCTTGCCTCAGATAGTGTTTTTCCATGGCTCCTGAATACTATCAAACTCATCCCTTTCATTTATTCCTCCTTCATAAGGTTCTGGAACTTGATTCTGGTTACATTAAAATATTTTTTTAATGCTTAGGAGGGCAGCCTTAAAAGCACCTTTCCCCTCCGCAGAACTTCCTGCGGCTCAGCACCGTTTGGAGTCCTACAGCGGTGGCAAGGAGGGGGAGCAAGGTTGCTCCCCCCATCCCCTCCCCTTGGTTGTTGCGACGGAGGGGGAAAGATGACCAGGTTGGTTGCATTGAAACAATCGGCAGTGGTGGGTACTTGATCACCCCACCACCAGGCAGGGGCTATCTCCCCCTCCCCTTCACCAAGGTGGAGGAGAGACCACTAGGCCGGTTGCAACAAGGTGACAGGCAGTGGGGGGGACCTGACCACCCTCCCCCAATTGAGGGGCGCTTTCCCCCCCTCTTTACCAAGGGGGAGGAGCACTGGTCTGGAGGGGACTTTACCACCCCCCAGCCCTCTCACTATTAGTGACACCCTGGGGGAATTAACCTCCAGGGTCCTGGTGGGGGGATTTGACCTCCCCCGCCAGGCAACTGTTAGAAAGAGGGGTGGATGGCATATTGGCTGGTTACACCTCCCCCCTGTGAGTTTTACACCGGACCCAGTTGAGTCCTGGATCCCACATGGTCCATGTTTGGGGCCAGGGGCTGGTTGCATGAGGAAACTAGCCATTATGTGAGGTTTCAAGGGGTAACAGTTCCAGTTGTAACAGACAACTGGCCAGGGAATTTAACAGAAAAGGGGTTGGTTCAGCCCTTTGAGGGTGGAAACACTGGTTGTGAGGGTACAGTGAATGATGCTATGTGGACTGATGTTGCAAAAACCAATTAAATGGTCTTGTAGAGCCTGTAGATCCCTTTTGCGGTGTAAATTGAGCCTTTTCTCTCATTGTATCATGTTCCCACAAGAGGCCAATCTTTTTTACTTAAGGATCCCTTCTTCCTGCTTTTTTCAACTATATCCATTCAAATTAATTCAATCAATTATCCAACATATTGCCCCATTGTGAGAGCCTATTAGTTATTCTAGACACAAGGTTTCCAGCATTTCTTTTGCTTTAATTACTGCTCCTCCTGCCACTAAGATGATTGCTAGCCATAATTTTCACATCAATTCTTTGTTTCTTAGTTGAATTAATGCAGGAAAGATTGAGGAGAAACCAGGCCAAGAGGGACAGTTTGAATCAAACTGGTTGTCTTTAGCTGGATGGGACCTCAAGGTTGCAGGAGGAAGAAAGAGTTTAAGCTTTTATAAGTTGGGAAACCCCCCGCATTTAATCAGATGATGAGGTTGTCAAAGCCCCATCAAAGAGGGTGAAAAATATGAGTTTCTTTTATTCTAAGGATTTTTTGGGTTTAAAGGGTGGAGTTTGTGGAAATCTTGAAGTAAATTAAGGCAGTTGGTAAGATTGGAGTGAGGTTCCCAAGTTTTTCATTCCTCATTGTCTTGAATCCTTTTCCACTCGAATAGATACCTTAACTCCCCCTCTTTATCTTGGAATCCAATATCTGAGAGACTTCCCATTCTTCTTACCCATCTATGTCAACTGGTTCAGTTGGTGTTTGGTGCCTGGAAGATAAATAGTTGGTCTAGTAAGGTTTGATCAAGGATGAATTGAACACTGGGTGAATATTGGACCATTGGCAAGGGATTTGAAGCTTGAAAAAAAAAATTCCACTCTGTTCTGTAATCAAAAAGGGTCCTAACTACCACTATGAGAGCTTAAGTGTTGTATGGTTAGTTTTAATATTTTTCAAAGAAAGCCAGACTTTGTGTCCAACCAAAAATTATTCAGGGAAGTTACTTCTTTTAAGGTCAGCATATCTCTGATAGTTCTTAATTGACTTCTCCAATTCAATCCCTTTTTTTTTTTGGTTATGATGAAATTTTGTTATGCAGTGGCTGGAAGGTTGATTTTCCACTTCATGTAGGCTGTCAAAGTTGGGATTTCTTCAATAAATGGTGAAGAAGGGAGATTTCTTAGTAGAAGTATGAGTTGAGTTCTTTTAGGCTCATGCAGCCAGGGGGGTCCAGGTATCCCATTCATCTTGGTGATAACTGACATACATCCTAAGAAATTGCTCTAGGATCTGATTCACCCTTTCTGTCTGACCTTCCATTTCAGGATGATAATCTGTGGAGAGATTTTGTTTTATCTCTAATTTTTTTCACACATTTTTCCAAAAAGAAGAAACAAATAAGGATCCTCTGTTTCTGAAAATATCAGTTGGGATTCCATGTTTAGTAAAGACATGAGAGATTAACAGGTTAGCTAACTGCACAGAGGAGATATCAGTTCTGGTTTTAATAAAAAGAGACATCTTTTAAAAACAATCAACTACCACAAGGATTGAGTCAAACCCATTGGATATTGGCAGCTGTGAGATAAAGTCCATAGAGAGTTGGGCCCAGGGAGAATCTGGAATTGTTAAGGGTTTAAGGATTCCAAACTTCTTGTGGTGACTGGGTTTTTTTCTGATGCAAATCTAACAAGAAGAAACATAATCTTTGATGGAAGATGTCATATTTTCCCAATGGAAATCTCTTTTCAAGAGATCAATTGTTTTGTCTTGTCCATGGTGACCAGAGAGGGGAGAGTTGTGTCATTATTGAAGTAATTCAAGTTGGAGTTGTTCATCTTCTTTGGGGCTTTCTATTCTATTTTAAAGATAAGAATACCAGTGTCTGGTTATATAAGATAACCGTTTAATTTATCCTTTTTATGTAATTTCTGAATAATCTGCTGGGTTGGCTTGTTGCAGATCTGGGATTGAATTAAGTTTTCCAGGTTTCCATCAAGCTGTTTTGTGGAAACAAGGAAAATTCTAGAAGGTTCAAATTCAGTCTTTTTCAAGATTTGTTTGAAATTTTTTGGGTTATTTTATGCATAGGGAATCCCCCCCTTGGGATGAAGGTTGTCTCAATTTGAAAAGACATGAGGCACTATGGAGTGCTTCCCAGGTCTGTAGAATATGTTAAAGTCAAATTCCAATAAAAACTCAGCCCAGCGGGCCTGGAAACAAGTCAAGACTTTAGAGGTCATAAAATATTTCAGAGACAAGTGATCAGTGAGAACCTTAAAGGGAGATGTAAGACTGAGGAGGTAAGATCTTCAGATCTTGATAGCCCATATAATGGCTAAGAGTTCTTTGTTATGGATTTAATTATTCAGTTCAGCACTACCCAATTTTCTGCTTTCAAAAGAAATTGGGTGCTTGGATCCATCAGGAGAGACTTGGGTGAGGACAGCCCCTAGGGCATAGTCACTAGCATTATTCTCCTGAAAAATTTTTAAAGAAAAATCAAAATTTCTCAGGATAGGAGCCCTGGTAAAGACCAGTTTGAGTTCCTCAAACTGCTGAAGCTAGGTACAAAGGAAATATGGGGCCTGAACCAGTGAGAGCAGTGAGGAGGTAGACCTTTCTGGAGTAGTTAATGATAAACCTGCAATAAAAATTAGAAAAACCCAAGAACTGTTGCAAGGCCTTTTTTTTTTGTTGGTGCTGGCCAATCCAAGATTTTTTGAAACTTGGAATTTTCCATTTCAATAAAATCTCTGGAGATAAAGTAGCATAAGTAATCCACTGGGGGGCATGAAATTCACACTGAGAAGCTTTTGCATATAAGTTGTTTTTCTAAAGTCTGCCTAAGACTTCACATACATGAGCTGTATGTTATTTTATATTCTTTGAAAAAATAAGGATTTCATAAAGTTCTACCACCTTACAGATGGTTAGAAGGTCTGCAAAAATTTCATTAACAAGACATTGGAAAAGGGCAGGAGAATTGGTCAGTCCAAATAGCATAACCAAATATTCCAAACTTCCAAACTGAGTCCTGAATGCTGTAAGATGTTCATCCCCTTCTTTGATTCAAAGGAGATTATAAGCACCCCTGAGGTCAATTTTAGAGAAGATATTAGAACCAGAGAACAATTTTAATGAGTGAGTCATGGTAGCAAATCCTTTTGAGTAAAAGTGTTAAGTTTGCAATAGTCAACACACAATTTCAAACAACCATCCTTCTTTTTCACAAAGAGGAAAGGTGCACCAGTGCTTGAAGTTCTGGGGCAAAGTAAACCTTTCTCTTTATTTCCCGCTATATAGATTTTCAGGGCCTCCTTCCCATGGTGACTGAGGGAGTAGATAGGCCCAACTGGATTCAAAGGATCTCCAGTTGAATATTGTGGTCATAAGCATGGTGAGGAGGGAGTTTATTATCTTTAAGCTTAGAAAAAAATCTTAAAAGACATGGTAAGCTTCTGGGACTATCTCCATCATAGTTTCAATTTCATCAGTTTCCTCATCTTCATCTAGACCTTTTGCAGGAGTCTGCTTTAATCCTCTATATCTTTCAAGAGTTTTGGAGAATGTACGAAGAATACCTGTTTTAAAAAAGTGGTTGTTGAACTCAAAGGGAAGTGTTTTGATTGCATAGCTTCTGAAAAGGGAGAAGAAGCAGTGACCTGCAGGTTGACTGGCGGAGGTGAGTAGTGGCCAAAAAGAGTTAAACAGAAGGGGAGTGATCCAAAGTTTGTTGGTGCCTTGGGGTGATCAATTGCAATTGCCAAATTAACCTCTGGGTTCCAGAAATGGAGGAAGTCAATACCTAGAATAACATTCCCTTTTGGGGGAGTATCAACAACCAAGAAATCCCATTCTAAGTTGGGAAAGGAAGGTAAGGACAATTGTAAGGAAACCTTGTGAGTGATTTCCTGAAAAGGAGATTTGGAAGGGATGAAGGTAAATAATACAATGGGAGTGGTTAGAGGTTTGAGAGAAAAGAAAAAATTTTAAACCATAGATTTTAAAATAACAGATTGAGTTTCTCCAGAGTCAACAAGTACACTGTAGACCTGATTATTGAGAAAACAAATGAAACATAATTCTTTAGTGGGGGATTTGGATTTTTTCCCTTCAGAAGTATGTACTCAAATATTGGAGGGTTGATGATGTTGGAGTACCACATTTCTGTCACCTAGTCTTTTCCCTGTTTGGGCTTAGCAGGAATGGGTTTCTTGCCGGGTTTAAAATCTGGGTTTTTTCTGCAGATGCTAAATTTTTGGGCACCCCCACAGTGGTTACACAAACCCTCATTCTCACTTCTGGACTTCTCATCAGCCTTAAGGTGTCAATCCTCACCTACCCTAGGATTGGAAAGGTAAGTTGGAGCAGGGTCATTAAGGGGAGCCTTTTCATTTCCATTGAAGCTACCCTGGTGGCTGGGCTGTTGAGGTTTTGGAGGAGTTGAGAAAATGGTTCCAGGTCTTGAGGTCTGATGGGAGTTGAAAGAATTCTCCCAGATCCTTTCATGGCAGTGAGTATCATACTTAAGGATGATTTCCATTATATCTTGCAATTTTTTTTGAGGTCCATCACAACCTGCTAGTTGTTCCAAAAGTCTGTCTGAAATTCCCTTTCTGAAATAAAAGAAGAAAGCTTTATAACCCATGCCAGAGACCTGAGTCATAAGTGTCCTGAACTCAGTGATATAGTTGGTTGCATAATTAGTATCTTTCATTTTAAAGAGGTTTAAATCCTTTTCAGTGCTTTGAATTTCCAGAAAATCCCCAAAAAGGGTATGGAGCTGCTGATTGAAGAAAAACCAAGAATTAAGTAGGAAGTCCAGCTCATGATTACCAATGTGAGCAATATAGGGATGTATCCATTTACTGGAATTTCCTGTAAGGTAACAGACTGTAAAAAAGACTTTTTTTCCTTTCATTAGAAAATACCCTCTCATTATTAGCAATTTCACAAGCTTGGAGGAATGGTCTAAGCTTGGTTGGGTTTGTCCCATCAAATTTTTCTGGGGAATTAATGGATGGAGATTTGAAGTTAGAAGAGGGTTGATTTTCAGCTGGTTTAGAGAGCTGGTTCATTGCAGTGGACATTTGCTGAAGAATGGCCAGCAGAGAAGGTTCAGTTGAAGGGCCCTGAGAGGTGGAAGGAAGATTAGTAACTGGGTAAGGTGATGGGATTTCTATTGCATTGAAAGTTGGGCTAGGATTACCCTCTGGTGAGGGTGATTCCAGGACACTCAAAATTCTGGAATCAAACCCTGAGTCCTCATAATCATCATCTTCTTCATCTTCTCCTGGAATTGCTACCAAGATTTTTTCATAGGCAGGAGATTCCAAGCCATTGTTGCCTTTAATTGGGAACCGCCATGTAAATATAAGGAGGCTAGCATTTTCAGAAGAAGGAATGGTAGAGAGAGAAAATTGGGGGATAGGCTCCAATAAGCCAGTTTCCCTAGGAGTAGAAGTGGTAGCCACTGGTGCTGGTAAGTTGGAAAAGGTTCTACCTGTTCAAAAAGCTCTGGGGGTGGAAGGGTCAGTAGGTTCAGTGAGGCCCCTTCCCCTGGAGATGCAGGTAACAGCTGGGCTAGAAATGTTAGAAAAGAGAGCACCTTGAGGAGGCATTCTGATTGCTGAGAATAAGGAGTTACCCCAAACATTCCTCACCTGGAACAAGGGAAAAAATTGATTGAAGAAGATTATCCCAAATCTAATTAAATATTTTTTGAATGAGGCATCAAGGTTCCTCATTGTAGCATTGAGATAAGGATTCAAAGGTGGTTTCAAAGCATCAAAGCGTCAAAGCGTCAAAGTAAATGGGTTGGGGCATCAAAGCAAGGCATCAAAGGCATCAAATCAAAATTTCAAAGTGTCAAAGCAGGGTCTTGGAAAATGGAAATTTTGTTTTTGAAAGAGTTTTTATAGCAAGATAAGTGGTTCAATGAAATGGCCAAAAATTTAATAGCCAAACTAAGTTTTGGAAGGAATATAAAATTAAACAAAAATTTCCACAATTTCAATAGCAAGATTTGGTGCTTTAAATAGGGTAAGGATTTTTGGTGGTGAAGGAAGGATTATTGAGGAAGAAATCAATTTAATGTTACAAGGGCTGCTGACATTCAAGCAGAGCTTGGAAGAAAGGGGACTCTACTCTCATTAGGCTTGAGGGCAAGGATACTGGAAGATGCTACAAGGAGGAGATTAGTACTGAATTGAATATAAGACGCTGGTGAAACTTTCTGGGATGATTTCCTAGTAATAAGTACTAAATTGATTTCTTAGTGAATAATAAGGAAGGAGGAAGAGGAGGCCATTTTAAATAGACAAAAGCTGGAACTAAAACAGGGGTAAAGTTGGTTGGGTCTCAGACTGCATATTTAATGACAAGGGAATAGTCTAGGGAACAGAGGGGGCTGGTCAGGTATTTTACTAAATTAGGTTAGGCTGCTTCTACATTGGGACATGGTTACAGGTCTGGGCTGTCTAAGTTAAGAGAGTACAGTTGAAGTATGCACAGTTTGCATGGAGGTTATGACACTATGTCCTATGTAGAGAGATTATGGAATACAATCTGCAAGAGGATGTACATAAGGATTCCCAAGTATAAACCATTACAAATTATATTTTATAAAGATTTAATAAGGTTAGAGTATGTGCAGACCTGGGGGATTAAGTATGTGCAAGCCTATGGAGCCTATCTGCATAGTGTATGAGGCTAGACTATATGCAGATATGTACTGCATGAAGATCCTGAGGTGTATAATTGCTGGAGATATAGTAATATAAGTCTCCTGAGCCCTGAGGTTGAAGTTCCTTGGGAAGTAGATTAGGCGCAAGGGTTATACTGGTTTTGCTGAGGTTAGCCTGAGTTAGTTATCAGTATGACAGGGTCTAAACATGATGATTTGAGCTTAGAAATTTGAGGGCTAAATGAAGGTCCAAAAAATATTAATAAATATATATTTTTTTCATTTGAAGTCCATTTAAAAACTATAAACTCATATTTTCCATAAAATAAATCAACATAGTCACAGAAATGGCTTCAAAACACACCTCAAAACAGACACTTTCTGTTATTGTTTTAGATGCATCCATGAGGTTTAGGTGAACAATTGATCCTAAAAATCCCCAAATAACTACTTTGTGCCCTTTTTCATACCAAATAAAATAATTAATGCTTCAAATTTGGAAAAAAAATTTGAAAGATCAGGAAACAAATTTGAAAAGAATGCCTTATTTTTGATGTTAATCTCATTTTCTGGAGGCAAAATGAACTACTAAAAATCTACAAAAATAATATTTGAATTGCCTTTCATATTTGTAAAATCTTGGTCTCTTCATATTTGCAAAAATTAAAAAAATTAAAAAAATGAAGAATGTGAAAAGATTTGAGATGTAAAGCAGGGTTTTTTTTTCAATTTTTTGAGGGTAATATTGAAGGCCTTTAAATTTGCCAAAAACTCTCATCTTAATTTTACAGAGGTTTTGATTGCATTTCTAGGTGCTCATATCTCTTTCTTTTTGAATACCCTGAAAAACCACATGAGTTCAATGATTACCATGTGGATCAGGGATGTGGCAAGATGCCATGGAAATTTTGAAACCATGCAAAATATAACACCCTTTTTGATTTTTAATTTTTTTTTGTTTTACTTTATATGTTTGAATGATCAAAAACATTTGAATTCCCCTCATTGATTTAGGTTTTTTTTTGTTTTTTGTTAAAAGGTTTAGAAATTACACTGGAAATATTCCATTTTTTGTAAGCAAAATTATTCCTTATCATTTTTCTTGCATTTAATGATTTTTTTTCATATCTGTGTTCCAATTTAAATTTGTGAAAAGGGCAATGTTAAACTCACATCCCTGGGTTTCAAACAGTTTTGAAAAGCCATTCAAATACCATTCTTCAAACAAAAAATGATCTATGAAAAAAATAAATAAATAAATAAAATGAATAAATAAATAAAATAAATAATTAAATAAATAGATAAGTAAATAAATAGATAAGTAAATAAATAGATAAGTAAATAAATACATAAGTAAATAAATACATAAGTAAATAAATAGATAAGTAAATAAATGGATAAGTAAATAAATAATCAAATAGATAAGTAAATAAATAAGAAAATAAACAAGAAAATAAATAAGAAAATAAATAAGAAAATAAATAAGAAAATAAATAACAAAATAAATAACAAAATAAATAACAAAATAAATAACAAAATAAATAAAAAAATAAATGACAAAATAAATAACAAAATAAATAACAAAATAAATAACAAAATAAATAACAAAATAAATAACAAAATAAATGAGAAAATAAATAACAAAATAAATAACAAAATAAATAACAAAAATAAATAAGAGAATAAATAAGAAAATAAATAAGAAAATAAATAAGAAAATAAATAAGAAAATAAATAAGGAAATAAATGAGGAAATAAATAAGGAAATAAATAAGGAAATAAATAAGAAAATAAATAAGAAAATTAATAAGAAAATTAATAAGAAAATTAATAAGAAAATTAATAAGAAAATTAATAAGAAAATAGATAAGAAAATAGATAAGAAAATAAATAAGAAAATAAATAAGAAGATAAATAAGAAGATAAATAAGAAAATAAATGAGAAAATAAATAACTAAATAAATAACTAAATAAATAACTAAATAAATAACAAAATAAATAACAAAATAAATAAAAAAATAAATAACAAAATAAATAACAAAATAAATAACAAAATAAATAACAAAATAAATAACAAAATAAATAACAAAATAAATAACAAAATAAATAACAAAATAAATAATAAAATAAATAATAAAATAAATAAGAAAATACATAAGAAAATACATAAGAAAATAAATAAGAAAATACATAAGAAAATACATAAGAAAATACATAAGAAAATAAAAAAGAAAATAAATGAGAAAATAAATAAGAAAATAAATGAGAAAATAAATGAGAAAATAAATAAGAAAATAAATGAGAAAATAAATGAGAAAATAAATGAGAAAATAAATAAGAAAATAAATAAGAAAATAAATAAGAAAATAAATAAGAAAATAAATAAGAAAATAAATAAGAAAATAAATAAGAAAATAAATAAGAAAATAAATAAGAAAATAAATAAGAAAATAAATAATAAAATAAATAATAAAATAAATAAGAAAATAAATAAGAAAATAAATAAGAAAATAAATAAGAAAATAAATAATAAAATAAATAATAAAATAAATAATAAAATAAATAATAAAATAAATAATAAAATAAATAATAAAATGAATAATAAAATGAATAATAACATGAAAAATGAAAAGTAAAAAAATAGAGGGCATTAATTTCCTCATGTCCCCAATCTTCCATTTCACATAATCTTACATCTACCCGCTGTTATGCACCTCTGCTGCCACACAGACAAATCAGTTATTTTTCAGTACTTTCACAATTTATTTTTTGACTTCTGACACCGAATTCCTATAGCTGAAGTTTTTAAACCCCACAAAAAAACTTTTGGTGATTTTGGAGGCATTAGAACCCCTCCAAAAATGAAATGAAAAAATTAAGAATTCCACAAAAACAAATTTTTCCATGGGCTTTTGGATTGGCATTTTGACTTTTTTAATTATTATTTTTTTGGTTATTTCAGCTACAAAAAATTTCATAAAACATTCAAAGATATTTACAATATTTTTTCATATTTTTTGCATATAACCTTTTGCCTTATAAAATTCCATCAAAAAACCAAAAACCCAAAAAATTGAAATTTCTCATTGGACATTTGCATCCTGTTATTTTCCTTTTTTTTTATTTTTTTGTTTTTTTTTGGTAATTCAACCTGTTAAAGAGCTAAAAAAACAGTAAAAGATCATTTCAATATTTATTCCAGATTATGGGATTTATTATATTACCTTAAAACATTCCTTTAAAAAAGCAAAAAAATTGAAAAATTCAATTTTCTCATTAGACTTTTGGATCCTTTTGTTTGCCTTTTTGATATTTTTTTTTTTTCAAGATTTTCAAAATTTTGAAAAACTGTTAAAGGGTTTTCAAATTTTTATTCAAGAATTTTTGGATGTATCTTGGGCCTCCAAAGATGCACTCTAATGTAAAAACCCTTCAAATTAACACATCTATTCCAATGTTTTTGTTTTACATCTTAAATAAAAATTTCTGCAAACCTTTTTTGAAAAAACTTTAGGATGGAATCCAAATAATAAAATAAAAAAAATTCCAAATGCTTTCCACATTTTTTTCCCCTCAAATTGTAAATGACAATGAAAATATTAACAGAGAAAAGGGTGGTCTCATCTCAACCATAAAACCAAAAAAGTATCATATTAGACCCCTGTTGGGTTCTGGGACTCTTTGTTGAGCCTTTTCACATGCATATATTCAATATGACTGAAAATTGTTTCCTGGGACCTCCACACATCTTGGAACGTTCCAATTATCTTATAAACCACCCCCTTGACCTCTTCCACCCTCCCATCACTCCCCACCACACCATCCCACTACCATACCATACCACACCATACCATTCCACACCACACCATACCACACCACACCATACCACACCACATCATATCATACCCTACCACACCAGACCACAGAACACCACACAACACAACACCACACCTCGCCACACCATACAAAACCACACCACACCACACCACACCACACCACTCATCACCACACCACACCACTCATCACCACACCACACCACACATCACCACACCACACATCACCACACCACACCACTCATCACCACACCACACCACTCATCACCACTCCACTCCACAAACCACTCATCACCCTTCACCAAATGTAAACAAAAACATTTCAACATTCCAGATACTTTCAAAAAATTCTTTTAACTCTTATATAAAGTCTCTGAATATCTTTTTTCACTCAATTTCTTCTATCAACTCCTGTCTACACTTCACTTTTTACAAAGAGAATATCATTTTTCAATGTCTCAAGAAAACATCCATCCACTTTTCAGAACTGTTTCACAATGCCCATCATCAATTATCTCATCTAACCAAACAAGTGATTCAATTCCTCTGGGTCCTTTGCAATCTAATAAAACTTCTGATTCCACCGGTCTGGCCCCTCCCCCTGAGTTATCATATAATCAAAAGGGGGAGGTGGTTGGAGCTATCCAAAAATGGGCAAAGTCCCATGGATATTCCATATCTACCAGATTCTCCAATTGTCAGAAACATACCCACACCTATGAATGTGATAAATATGGGTAATATTAACCTAGAGAAGATACCACCAAATTTAAATAAAAAAATGAAATAAAAAGAAAAATAAAAATAAATAAAATAAAATAAAATAAAATAAAATAAATAAAATAAAATAAAATAAATAAAATAAAATAAATAAAGAGAAAGAACAAGAAAGACCAATTGTCCTTTCAGTTCATCAGGGACTTTTTCCAAAAGATTGGGTTTCTGGGTGGTGAAGTTTATATCTCCAGAGAAAAGCAATCCACCTTCCATTGATCCTTCCACTCATCCCATCCACAGAATAATCCAAGGGAAGCAAAATTAGGTGTTTGAAAATTTATCCAAAGCTGGAGTTCCCCCATTAAAAATTCTCAACTCTCTTATAAAAAAAATCCATCACCTATTGATACAAATCTCCATACCATTTACAAAAAAAGATCACAAATACACTAAAATTCCCTTGATGGCAAAACTCCTGTTGAAGCACTCGTACTGGAACTCCAGAATTCTGCCTTTTTCTACAAAATTAACAACATGTATGGTCAAATCACTTCAATTTTCATGTCTGAACCTGATTCCATCAAACTTCTCAACCTTTTCCTAACTCTCATAATGATAGACTGTACATATGAAACAAACGATTTTGGAATTCCCCTTCTTCATATTCTTGGGGTAAAAATTTTGAAAAGTTGAAGGAAGGCTATGATTCCAAAGAGAGATAAACAGGAAATGATGATGCTACAAAGAACCAAAGGGGAAGAGGTAATACTTGTATAGTCAAGTGAAACTGATCCGATGAGGAGGAAGGGACACTCCGGTTTAGTTGTCTGGTGATCAGATAATTTTTCATTCATGGTCCCAAGGAAGGGCCAGTATTTAAGCACAACTAGAGAACCCCCAAAAGGGGCCTAAGACAGAAGGTTAGTGACAACTAGAGAGCCCCAGAGGGGGCCTGAGACATGAGTAGTTATTTAATGGAAATATTAAGTTGGAGATAAAGGTAACTAAATTTGTTAGTTACAGAATATGAACAGAAAAAGACAACACAATTGTTGCAGAAGTTTCTCAGTTGCCTTATTTTTTTTATCTCAAGAGAAAAAAAAGAACTATGAATGGGCCCTGACTTACCTTCAGTAAATTTTAAAAGATAAACAACCTGTTGTAATTGTTAAAGACAAAGAATAAGCACTTATCAGTTCAATTAAAACATTCTTTCCTTCCTCTCATCATCTTCTCTGTTTCTGGCACATTTTCAAGAATATTCAGAATCATTGGAGGAATCTATTTAAATCTGAAGATGAATGGAATCTATTTGTGAAAAAATGGAATCAGTTGGTCAATTCCAACTCTAAATCAAGCTATCAGGAAAACTTCAAAAAACTTTCTCTTATCTGGAATCCTCCCAGTTCTGAGTAACTTCTTGTGAACTGGTTCTCTAAGAAGAGAATTTGTCTCCTATTTGGCCAACAAACACTATCACTTTGGAAACACAAGTACCTCCAGAATAGAAGGACTAAGCTCCTACATTAAACTTTTCATAAATTCTTCTATTGGCTCTTTCTATAATGTAGTTCTAAATTTTTACATTTCCATCATCATCCATAACCATGAGAGGGCCATTGAATCCTCCCAGGAAAAATTCAAGCATCTCATTGGTTTACCTCACTATGTGGATGATCTTTCTGAAAAAATCAGCCACTTTTCCCTCAAAAAAATTCATTCATTTAATCAAGCTCCTGAATATTACATCAATTGAAACAACTGTTACTAATCTTCTTACATGGGTATACCATTTGTCAACAAAGTCAAATTAGCTATCACAAAGGGTGAACTCTTCCAACTTGAAGATTTTTATCCTCAATGGCATTTCAAAGCCCCCTTATCACTGTGTTTTTTTTTTGTTTTTTTTTTTGGATTCAAGCTCAAAGGAATAATTCAATGATTGATTTTTATTTTGCTTTCTCCAGTTAACTCTGCAGCCTAATGCAACTGAAGAATCTGGAAACCTCAAAGTTCCAACCAGAGAAAGTAATTAAAACCTTAATTCAATTTAACTTTTTGAAGAATTCAGCAAGTTGCAACCTGTAGAACAGCTATATTATCTGGGTGAAAGCAAGAAGCTATACAGTGGAAAATATCAACTTAATCTGATTCAAGATCCCAATTCCACTCAAAGATCCAAAGTAAGAGGAAGACCCAAAGGAGCCACCAATGATTTCAAGAATATCTCTCAGTCCTCAAGTAAAAGAGATCCATCTGGTTCTGAATATTTAGGAGAACCCAAGAGGAGAGGAAGGCCAAAGAAGAAATTCATAGCAAATTCCAAGGTCAGCCACCATTCCTTGGGGAAAAAATATATCAACCTTCATAATTCATATTTCCTTCCTATGTGTTAAGGTTTCCAGAAAGTGGATGGCCATCAAGGGGAAGGGTAAGGGAAAAAAGAAGGAGGAATCAGAGGAAGAGGTAATTTTATATCTATAATTACTTCTTCATCAGTGGATTTTTTCTTAACGAGTTCTTGTCATTTTTTTAACTTAATTTGAATTTCTTACTGAAGAAGAATATTTAGAAGAAGAAGAGGTTCCAGATTTGGATCAAGGTGAAGATCCAGAAGATGAAAATTTTCCGGATTTGGATTTTATTCAGATGGTGATCTTTCATTTACTTTTATTATTTTTTTGTTTTTTTGGATATTATTTTTCATTAATCTTCTCATTCAAACTTTTTTCAGAGGTATGGAACCATTGTGAATAAGTTTTTTGCTTCTCCTGAATACAATCCTGGGACAAGAATCAAGAGACTCATGGTATCCAATCAAGATGGTCATGCTCCTTACCATCCTCCTGGAAGGAAAGTATTATCAGTCCCAACAACAAGTGAGAAAGTGAGTACATTTGATATTTTCTCAATGTTTAATATTTTCTGATTTCTTTTGGGTTTTTCCTTTAGGTTTCCTGCAAATTATTTTATTCATCTTCTTTAATCTTTGACCAAGTATCAATTGAAGAAGTTAGTTCTATCTTTAGACAATATTTTTGGTTATAAAAAATTGTGATTTTTGGTTTTAGTTCCAATTAAAAATATTTATTTCCCCAAAAACAGCCATTCCACGTATCTCACTTGTTCCAGATGTCATAGGGGATGGGAACTGTTGCTTTAGAGCAGCAGCCATTTTTTGGGGGAGGTTCTCAGAAGAATTGATTGAATTCAGGAAAAAAATGGTGACAGAGCTTGAATCCAACCCAATCTTCAAGGACCCAAAATTACTGCATGATATCTGGGGTGAATCTCTCCAAGAAGCAAGAATTCAACTGAACCATATTTCTGGCCCAGCTCCCATAAATATTTGGATGAAATTTACATTCCATGGTTTCCTTCTGGCAGAAACATATAAATTTCAAGTGAATTTATGTTTTCTTCTTTAATGCCTTGCACTTATCTTGTTTTGAATTTCCCTCCCACTCTAAATTTAAAATATTCTCCTATTTACTTCATTTGTTTAGAATATTTGCAACATATGGTCTCATTCAAGTTCAAGTCTGATTGTTGGCCAGCTCACGGGTTAGATCCACTTTGGAAAAGCTTTGTGACCAAGAATTCCAAATATTGGAAAATCATTATTCAGAAAAATTTAGAGATTGGTAATGAGGTTTTTTTTTCCTCCAATAAAATCAAGTAGAAACAATAAAAAAATATTTTTGAATAATTTTTGATATTTTTAACCGTATTTTTTCCTTATTATTTATTTTTTCAATGAAGTTTTGAAGGTTTATGCATACATCCAAAAGATCTGCATTAAAAAATTTTTTTTTATCTTTTAAAATTTCTGAAAGCTTGAATACTCCAAAAAGAAATTTTGAAAGGCAAACAAAAGAATCCAAAAGTTCAAGCAGAAAATCAAGTTTTTGAATTTTTTGGTTTTTTGAAGGAAATTTACAAGGGAAAAAATGACATCCTAAAATTCTGAAAAAAGAGTTAAAAAGCTTTTTAGAAGTTTTTTTGAATTTCTAACAGCTTTAAAAAGCAAAAAAAATAAATAACAAAAAAACAAAAAAAGGCAAAGAAAGGATCCAAAAGTCTGATGAGAACATTGAATTTTTTTAATTTGTTGCTTTTTTGAAGGGATGTTTTAAGGTAATATTATATATAATAATCCAAAAAAAATCTGAAAAAAATATTGAAATGCTCTTTGAATTTTATTTTAGCTTTTTTATAGCTTTAATCACCAAAAAAAATAATAAAATAGGGAAATGTTAAATTCATGGCTCATTGAGCCGTGCACACGGTTTGAAAGGGGCTGGGTGGCATTCCACACAGTCCAATACAAGCCGTGTACAACCCCCCACGGCTCAAAGAGTTGGGCAGCCAACCCCCCCTGGTCCACCTGCGTGTGGGATTCCAAACGGCTAAATTCAATCCGTGTGGAGTTGTACACGGATCATATGTATTTGTGTGGCATCCCACACGCCACCAGACTGCATTGAGCCAAAAAAAAAAAAAAAAAAAAAAAAAAAAAAAAAAAAAAAAAAAAGGAATGAAAGAAAAAATACAAATCTTTTGACCAGCCCTAAAGTAAAAGTGCCCAAAAAAATACAAGTCTTTTGACCAGCCCTAAAGTAAAAGTGCTCAAAAAAATACAAGTCTTTTGACCAGCCCTAAAGTAAGAACACCAAAAAAACAAGTTCAACTTGTGTTAAGCTGATCCCATCCCAAGCTTAACATAAGTTAAGCTTGTGATGGAATCAGCCCAACACAAGTTGAACTGACTTACCATTAAACTCTCATTCAAAACACTCAATATAATGATGTTAACTCAAAACACTCAACATAATGATGTTCAAAATGTGATAACCCTTTATATTAATAGGAATTGTTAGCCGCATGAGAATTACAATTTATATGAAAACCAATGATGAAATGAAATCAAAGTCTATTACAATCTAGAATAAATTTTCAGTTGATCTTTGATATGATCAACCCAACCAGAGGCCTTTTTGGAAATCAAGGAACGTGGTTTTGCAACAATGGGCAGGATTGGAATCATTTCTCCCTCAACTACCAATTTAACCCAGTGGTTATTGTTTACAAAGTAAAGGAACATTGGATCTGATTGATCAGTAAAACCATTTTCCATTGGATTATAAGTATGAAAGACTCCAATGAAATGAAACATATAGGTCTGGAATATTTGTCTTCTATGATTTGACCCATATCTAATTTAGCCAGCCATTTTGAGGAGGGAATATTTTCATTGATGTCTTCAACATCAATTCTCTGTTTAATCTTTTCAAACTCCTTTGCACCACCAAGAATCTCAATGTAGCATGCTTTATGTTTCTATAATCTTTCAATCATTTCCTTCCACACTTTGATAAACATACAATGTTCTTCATAACCAAGGTATTTAGCAATGACTCTAAATCCGCCATTCCTATCTCCAATTGGATTCCAAACCTCACCCAAGAACTTATGGAATCTCTTGGGTATTTGATTGAGGTATTTCACGTTGGTTCCTATCATGAAAACTAAATTAGTATTAATTTTTTTAGTCTGATCAATTGAATGAATAATTGCCAAAGATGAGCTTCTGGTTGATCTTTGCTGCACGTTCTCTTCCTCTGAAGAGTATTCTGATTCCAAATTAAGTGATCCCAATTTTCTTTCATTCTCTTACTCTGAACTATGAAATCCAGATTCAGATTCTGCTGACTTTGACTAACAATTCATCATTAGTTAGTAACTAAGTCCATTAAACCAAAAAAATGAACATATCCCAAAAGAAAAGTCTTAGAATCTTTCTTCTTTTCTTTTTTGGAGCCCTTCTAGTCCTTTTTTCCCCCTTGAGTTGTTTTTGAACATGCTCAAACCAAGATGGTTCTTGCCATGTATCTGTCCATTTTGGCCTGCCCCTACTTTATTGTAAGACTTTAGGTTCAATTCTTGGCTTTGATCAATATTTTGTAATCTTCGGAATGTTATACTTAAATAGGCCACTTTTCTCACAATCTGGAGATTCCAAGATCATTGCATTAACTTTTTCATGTAACTGAGGAATGCTTAGCATTTCATCCAAATTGCACTTGAAAAATTCAAAATGATTAACAATTAGTGAATTAGGAATCATTAATCACATGGTGATTTGAAAAATCAAACTTGAACAATCCAACTTAAGCCAACTTACAGAACTAGAACTGCAAGGGTCATAGTCCAACCTCCACTGAGGATAAACATCTTTGGGTACCATGGATCCTCTGAATGCTAGACAGTCACCTATTTGGTGGCAACAGGCCAAACCCATAGTCTTGGGGTATGACTTGGTGCACACTTTGCAATCATGATCACGTTTGAACTTCTCAAATTGTTCCCTAATAAGATGAATTGCCTCTCAAGAAAATTTTTATCCCAATGGTAACAGTTCAGGTGGAATAACTTTGCCTAACTTAATTTGAGAGTTATAAAGTGATGCATGAACTGATTTAATTTGATTTGAAACTGTTCCTTCAAGGCTTTTCCAAACATCCAACAGGTTTCCCAAAGAGTTTGCAAGGAATTTTTTGAGAATTGCATGGGCCCCTTCAACCCAAGATGTTGTTTTTTTCCAAAATCTGGGTTTATACAAGTCCATGCTGTTACAAATGTCTCTTTGATAGGGAAAATGTTATTTTCCATATACTTGAGTACATCCTCATAGTCTTTCAGGAAACACTATACAAGTCAAAAGGTCAGAACCCAAAACTAGGAAGAATAAGAAGCAGTGATTTAGACATACTCTGAGTTCTGCATCATTTACCTCTGCCTCCTCCTTGGTCTTTGAGGCCCCATGCTTTGCCCACAGAGTCATAAAGCTTTTCCATCCTTCAACTTCATTAACAAAGCCTGCTTTACAGTTGGCTTGTATGTTTTTTTACAAGTTCCAAGTGCAACATTGTCTTGATGACGCTGGGAAACTAGATTCAATAGCACAAATCAGAGCTTTTTCACGGTCCATCACAAAGACTTTTGGAAGTCTCTCAGGATCATAAGCCAACTACTTTAATGCATTTAGAGACCAACTGTAGAACTCAAATGTTTCTTTTGTTATAAAAACAAGATCTTTTGTGAAAGTTTTCCAATTAGCTGTCATTCCTACAACATGCAATAGTGGGTATTTGTACTTATTTGTCTTATAAGTACAATCTAAAATAGCAATATGATGGAATTGTTTTGAAAGCTTTACTGCCTCAGAATTTTCTAAGTACAGGGCCTCCAAGTGACCCTCTCCACTGAACTTTGACCAGTGAATCCAACTTTTTTCTTTGAGCTTTTCATAGAGTACCTCCATAACACTTTTACCCTTTAGTTCTGCAATCGTTACCTTCTGCTTAGTTTTATAGATTTTTTGGTCATCAACATAATCCTGCCCATCAATCTTGATCAATTTTATCTTAAGTTGTAAATTATTGAGCCCATCTTTCATGCCTTCCTTGAATAGATCCAAGGCTTACCCAGAGATTCTCCTCAGTTGAGGATGCACAGAGGGATTTTCAGATGGTTGATGGTTATGTTGCGTTTCTTTATAGGATATTTGCCACAAGGGGTCTGCCTTTGTGCCAGTTGCATGTATCAAGAACTTGCAGCCAACCTTCCTTGTGTGATTTTTTCTAGACCATTTGGTCAGAAGTTTGCCTGAATAGGAACCATGTCTATCACAGGCTAAGTGCACATATTGGTCATGCTTTGAGTTGCAAAATGTTAAAGCGTAACCATGCTTCATTGCCCATGTTTGACAATAGTTTTGGGCCTCTTCCCTAGCAGGAAAAGCTCTCAAAGGAGGTGATTCAAGTGGATCTTTCATAGTTACATAGTTATATTGATGGCATGCACTCCATCAGTTACAATCAAATTAAATACAGCAAAGAAAAGTAAAATAAAATGTTACTCACAACCAGAGGTCAAATCCCACTGTGAAACATTTTGTTCCTCAATTTTCACCCTTGATGAGGAAGCAATTGGGGCTTCCAATGTTCTGTCACCCAAATCCTATTTTTCTTTTTCCAAAGCTTTGTTGATGGCACTATCAATGTAGACCTTCCACGCAGCCATGTCCAAAGAAGGAGGGCTTGCCACTGTTCCCATGCAACAAAATGCAATGGTATAATTCATTATTCAATCCAACTTTCAATTGAACAAACAAAGTTTGCTCACTTTTGACTTGAGAAAGAATTGTGCCCAGATTTTTATATGATTTCAATTTTAACTTTACTTTAACTTTGGTTTCACTTTAAAGTCTCTTTGTGATTGCTAGGTGTGGAACAACAGTCCCACAAAGTATGTGTTGATCCCAAATTTGGGTTGACAGAACCCAAGTGTGGTCCAGGGGGTGCCCAAAATCTGGCACAACTTCTGGGGGGTTGTGCACCCCCAAACACGGCGGTTTGAGCCATTTATGGGGGTACATGGCTCAAATGCGCTGTGTTTTTGGGCTACACAGCTCCTACACGACCCCCCGGGGGTTGGGCGTGTTTGAAACGGCCCTTTTTAGTTTTGTATGCGCCCCCACAGCTCATTTTAGCCGTGTAGGGCCCTACCCAACTACCAAACGGTTGGATCCGTGAATTTAACATCCCCCAATAAAATAACAGGATGCAAATTTCCAATGAGAAATTTGAATTTTTTGGTTTTTTGATGGAATTTTATAAGGTAAAAGGTTACATCCAAAAAATCTGGAAAAAAAAAATTCAAAGCTCTTTGGATGTTGCTTGAAATAATTTGGAGCTGAAATAACCAAAAAAATAATAATTAAAATAGCCAAAATAAGGATTCAAAAACCCATGGAAAAATGGGTTTTTGCCGATTTTTTTAATTTTTTGATTCCATTTTTGGAGGGTTTCTAATGCCTCCAAAATTACCAAAGATTTTTTGGGGGGGTTACAAAGCCCAGCTACAGGACTGGGCATCAGAATTAAAAAAAATAAATCTTGAAAGTACCATGAAATAATGTATTTTTCCGTGTGGCAGCAGCAGTGTGCAACAGTGGGTAGACATGAAATTCTGTGAAATAAAGGATTAGGGGCGTGAGAAAATAAATTCCCAAAATAAAAAAATTAAAACATTAAAAAATCAAAAAATTAGGCCACTTTTTAATCTGAAACCTCAGGGTTGCAAACAACAATTAATCGCCCAACAAGAAGTAATCCAAGTGGCTTGGAACTTGTGCATCCCACCAGGGGGTTGCAAACCCCCAATTGCAAACGGGGAATTGCAACCTGAAATGGGTTGCAATTGGGGGTTTGCAATCTCCTGGAGGATGCAAAAGTTCCAAGCAGGGGTTGTGTGTGTTTTTCTGGCCCATCAATCCAAAGTTGGGGATCTGGCATACTATGTGGGACTATTATTGGACCAAAAAAAGCAACTTGGAAACTGCATTCTGCCTTTTGGCAAAACAAAATCTTGACACAAACCACGTACACACACAAAACATGCCTGTTGCATAAATTTATTTTTCTCAACCCAAGAGTGAGCAAACTTTTGGAATTGTTGGATTGAAAATTGAATTGAATACTAAATTTTCATTGCATTTTGTTCTTTTATGGTAACAGTGGAAAGCTCAAGCCCTACTGGTTCTAATGTGGCTGTGTTAACAGACTTAGTTGGAAGGGTTTTTAACAACTTTGAATTCTTGGGATTTGGGTAGGTAGTTGGAAAAGAAAACATTGGAAGCCCCAATTGCATCCTCATCTAGGGTTACCATTGAGGAAAAAGATTTTTCTTCACAACTGGAACAAGATTCTTTTTCACAACTGCAATTGACTAGAGGTGGTGGCTCACATTTAATATTTTTTTTGACTGAGAAGGATTTGGCTTGATAACTACTATTGCAACCATGTAACTATGAGACTTAGGGGTGCCAGACCCGCTTGACCCTCCTCATGTAAGACCCTTTGCTAGGAAGAAATAATCTTAGATGTATTGTCAAAAATGGGAAGCCATGCATGGCTTCACATTGACAAATTCCAATTCATGGAAAGATAAATATGTAGATCTAGCATGTGACTGATTTGGGGTATATGAAGGGCCATGTCTCACAAAACATCAAAGTCAAAGTCACACCAGGAAGTTTGGGTGTCAATTCATGATCTGTGCAAGTTGGAAAGTAGCAGATCCCATGTGAAATATCTCCATTAGAAATGGCCTACACAATCATCAACTATCTGAAATCCCTTCAGTTCATCCTCAGCTGAGTAGAATCTCTGTGAAATCCTTGGATCTACTTAAGGAAAGAATGAAAGATGGGCTCAATACAGTTCAGCTTAAAAGGAAATTGAGTAAGATTTATGGTGGAGAATACATTTACAATACAACAATCTGAAGAGTTTAAGGTAGGCTGTAACACCAAAGAGAGAAGAATGGGAAACAATGAGGCTACAAAGAGCCAAAGGGGAAGAGGTAATACTTGTAAAGTCAAGTGAAACTGTTCTGATGAGGAGGAAGGGACAATCTGGTTTTGATAACTGGTAATCAGATGGGTTTCATTCCTGATCCAAGGGAAGGACCAGTATTTATGGACAACTAGAGAACCCCAAAGGGGGCCTAAGGTAGCAGGGTTAAGACAACTGGAGAGCCCCCAGAGGGGGGCTGAGTCATGAACAATAGGATGATGAAAGCAGTGAGATAGAAATAAAGCTGAATAAATTTGTCAGTTACAAAATATGAACAGAAAAAAGAAAACACACCACCTTAACTGACAAATTTAGGAACCAATTTGAGACCAATCAACATTTCAGAGATTTATGAGAATTGAGAATAGAATATGAGAGATATGAGATTTTGAGAATAATTGACCAGACACCACCTTGTCAGGATATGAGATGGGGAAGGAAAGCCCATTTTAAGAGGAGCAACAAGGACCTCAGGCATAGTTGCCTAGCATGATCAAAGCCTATTTTAAGAGGATTGAAAAGGACCTCAGGCATAGTGGCCTAGATTAATGGGGAGAATGATATGATGATGATGATGATGATGATGATGATGATGATGATGATGATGATGATGATGATGATGATGATGATGATGATGATGATGATGATGATGATGATGATGATGAGGGTAATGGTAATGGTAATGGTGATGGTGATGGTGATGGTGATGGGATGGTAAAGGTAATGGATTTGAAATGGATTGGTAGCATTTATTTAATAATTGTGGGGTTGGTAGAGTGTTGAATAGTAATGAATGTGATTGTTGTAATGAAAGAGGGTGGAAAATAGAAAGATATAAACAGATAGTATTGAAAAAAAAATGAGGGAAGAATTCCAACACACTAGCCTGTTCAATACTAGATGGAAGAATGTTGATTTTAATGTTTAAGGTTGATGATCATGATATTTTGAGGTGGTAGTTGATATGGTTGATGGTTAAAAGGATTGATGGTGGAGATGTGGAGGAGCGATTTGAAATATAGTTTGAGGATGATGGGTGAGTTGTTGTTGTAGAGTAGGATGCAACGTTGGAGATGAGAAGCGACCAAGCAAGATTGCGCAAGAGTGCAGATGAGGTGGACATGGGAAATGGCTAAGGTCGCAAAAGCAAGGTTCAAAAGAAATCGGGTTTGCGGCCAAGGTTGCAAACATACATGTGAGCAAGTTGGCGGAAGGGTGAGGAAACAATGGATGAAAAGTAGAAAGATGTTGCAAGCAATTAGGTGAGGGAGTGTATTTAGCTGATGAGAGGAGGCTTTGCATTTGATGATGATGATAGGGACGGAGCAATGGTTGATGATGGTGGAGATGAGTAGCAATTGAAAAAGTTCGGGAGATGAGTAGAAATTGAACAAGGTCGGGAGATGAGTAGCAATTGAACAAGGTCGGGAGATGAGTAGCAGTTGAACAAGGTTGGGAGATGAGCAGCAATTGAACAAGGTCAAAAAGTTGAGGTGATAGGTGTTGATGAATGATGAAGATTGGGGGAATGGTAAACCAGATCTTGGGCATCCTTTTGAACAAGTGATGATGGCTGGGTGGACTTGCTGGATGAAAGGAGTGAAAGATTGGTTCAGTTGGGGAGGACGTCATCGCTGGAACTCAGACTCAAGAAGAGGAAGAAGGGGACCATCCAGGCGCAGAGTGTAAAAAAGGGGCAATGTTTATTAATGTCAGCTGATCTGACAGAAGAGAGGGTGGCAATCCACTTGACCATAGCAGAAGATGATGATGGTTGTGAGCTTTTTCTTGATTGAGGTGAGTGAGCCAAGCATCTGGAAGAAAGGAAAGGAGAGCAAAAGGGGATGAAGAAGAAGGAACAAGGTATGGTGGGAGGAGGATTGGATTGATGAAGGAGAGGAAAGGATGATTTGAGATGAGCCTTCTGGCCAAGGGTCTTGATTGAGTATGGGAAATCTGAGTATTTAGAGGGACTTCAAAGATTTGGTTGAGCATATTGGCAAAGGTAGAGAATAGGAAGGTACCGGTGGACAATTTAAAATGAGGTCTTTGAATTGGTCAGATGATTAGTGGAATAAAAACAACTGATTGAAGGGTTCAATTGAGATTCTGATTGGAGGGGATCATTAAATATATGGGAATAGGAGTATAAGAAATGATGATGAGGAGTTGAAGCGGGGAGCAGAAGCAATAGATTGTAATGGAAGGGAGAAAAGAAGAGGGTGGTGATGAAAATGCAGAGGACAGAAGGATTGGTGGAGGATGAAACATGAGTGAGAGAAGGAAGAGCATGTAGTAGGAGTAAAGTTTGAAGCCAGCAAGTTTACGGTCAAGGTTAAAGTTGGTACCATAAGTCAAGAAATCCAACCGGACGTAACAATAAAGTCTTTGAGATGTTTGATGGCAAAGACTTGTTGACCTTGGGTATTGTGAGTCTTCAGGAATCCAAGGTGAGTTCAATTGGTCCCAGTAGCGCCTTTGAGACAACTATTGCTGAAACTCATCTTTATCCACTTGAACATGGAGCTCAAGAATTCAAAGTTGGCAAGCACAACACCATCAATCTTGATCTCATCACAGATTTCAAAGATGACAAGGTTGTTGGATGGTCTGTTGATACAGGGCGTGAGCATGTACCAATGCTTCTTCTGGCTGAGGATTGCAGAGGTGGTCTTTGAATGTTTTGAGGATCTGTGGATTGAGGCGGAGCAATTAAGGAGGCATAATTGGTTTGAGTGGATAGGGTGTTGAGGGGATCAAGTGAGGTGCCTGGTCCAGTGTTGGAGTTGGGATCATTAAAGGAAGATGAGTCAGAGAGGGGTGAATTAAGAAGCAAGCAATGTTGGGATTGAAGTCATAAGGTTGAGGAAGCAAGAAATTGTGAGACGGATGATCTGTGATTGGACAGGTAGGGATTTGATGGAGAGTTGAGATGAGGGACAAGTGTGGGGTTGAAGACAAAAAGTTGAGGAGATGAGATAGGGGATGAGGAAAAAGAAGATGTTGAGGTTGATGGGAGTTTGAGATCATAGATCCAATCAAGTAAGAGGCTGATTTGATGGTAGAGGTGCCAAGGATCAAGCAGGCCTGTTTCCAGATGACAGTGAGGGATAGGATTGAGGTCAAGGACTTAGTCAGATAAAATCAATGATTAGTTTGAGATGATAAAGGTAAGGAAACCAGTTGAAACAATTAAGTTGACTGGGTAGCTTAGTGGGATGAGTTTTGGCTTTTAACCGTGAAGATTTTAATGTAGGCTGTAACACCAAAGATATAAGAATGGGAAACAATGAGGCTACAAAGAGCCAAAGGGGAAGAGGTAATACTTTTAAAGTCAAGTGAAACTGATCCAATGAGGAGGAAGGGACACTCTGGTTTTGATAACTGGTAATCAGATGGGTTTCATTCCTGGTCCAAGGGAAGGACCAGTATTTATGGACAACTAGAGAACCCCAAAGGGGGCCTTAGGTAGCAGGGTTAAGACAACTGGAAAGCCCCCAGAGGGGGCCTGAGTCAGGAACAATAAGATGATGAAAGCAGTGAGATAGAAATAAAGCTGACTAAATTTGTCAGTTACAAAATATGAACAGAAAAAAGACAACACAATCTATAACACTAAGCAAAAGGTAAAGCATGCAGAACAGGATGGGAAAGGTGTTATGTACGCTATATTGGAAATGCTTCAGGAATCACAGAGGGTTTCCAGGTCCAAAATTGTTGGAGAGGGTCACTGAGAGGCCCTTTTCCTGGCTCATCCTGATTCTATAAAACTTTAATAAGATTTGATTTTATTTCTGGAGAACCTATAACCAGCTGAGGCTGGGAAATCAAAGAGAATCAAAGAGAAGCGTATCAGAAGGAGACTTCAAAGGAAAATAAATAAATAGGAAGATAGAAGTGTAGAATCCTACAGCGTAGATCAATGAGCATTTTTTAATGAGACAGCTTTGAGTTGAGGGATATTGATGGACTGAGAGACAACGGAGGAGCAAAAAGGGATAGGATTTGAGTATAGATGAAGATGAACTATTCGTAGTATGGAGTCCGACTGGGTTGAATGAGGCTTTGTTGGAGAAGTCAATATCTTACCGGTCAGAGATTGGCATATTCAGGTCAAGAGATTATTCAATGGAGGAACGTTGATTGTCAAGGAGATTGGAAAAGGAAATAGAAATAGAAGTGAATAAGGAAGACAGAAAGAAGAAAATAGACAGAAGAAATGGAAGATATAAAAATAGGTTGGTGAAGATCCAGAGATTGGTAAGAAGGGATGAGACCAAGTGTGAGTGAGAAGAACACGTTGGGGTCACCATCATAGACTCAGTGCGCACCTGCGCACAGAGGCGCGGTCAGAAATGAGAGTGGAAAAGTACTCAAGCGCACATAGGCGCGGTAAGAGATGAGAGCGGGAGAATACTTAACAAACTTTGCAAAAAATTCCATCATATTTCTTTGTTGGATTTTACTTATAAACCAAATAGGTACAACATCCCTCTATTGCATTTTTTAGGAATGACAGCCAACAAGAAAACTATTAAAAAGGCTTTTTTTATAAAAAAAGAAACTTACAAGTTCTATATTTGGGCTTTGAATGCATTAAAGGAGTTGGCTTATGATCCCAAGAGGCTTCCCAAAGTCTTTGTGACGGACCTTGAAAAAGCTGTTATTTGTGCTATAGAACATAGTTTCCCTGATTCATCCAGAAATTTGTGCTTCTGGCACTTGTCTAACAATATTAAAGCAAACTGTAAAGTAAGCTTCAGTAATGGGGATGAAGGATGGCAAAGTTTTATGACTCTGTGGGAAAAGTATGGGGCCTCTAAAACCAAGGGGGAGGCAGAAGTCAATGATGTGTGACTCAGAGTATTCCAATTTTTTGCTTCTTCTATTGATCTCTGCTGGGATTGCCTAATTTGAAACTTGTATACATTTTTTCTTGAAATACCATGAGGATGTGTTTGATTATATGGAAAAGAATATTTTCCCTATCAAAGAGAAATTTCTAACTGCATGAACTTATTTCAAGCCTGACTTTGGAAATAAAACAATGTCTTGGGTAGAAGGGGCCCATGCTACTTTCAAAAAATTACTTGTTGAATCATTGGGGAAATTTTTGATGTGCATAAACACCTTGAAGGAACAATTGAAATCCAAATTCAATCAGTCCATGTGTCACTCAAAAACTCTCTAATAAAGTTGGTAACAGGTCTTCCAACAGAACTGTTACCTTTGGGATATAAATTGTTGATCAAGGCAATTAAACATGTTGGGGAACAATTTGAGAATTTAAAACACAGCCATGATGGCAAGGTGTGCTCAAAGTCTTATTCAAAAACAATGGTCTTGCAATTTTCCCACATTCTAGGTGAATTTTTAGCATCAAGAGGATCTGTTGCGCCTGAGTATGTTCATCCTCAGTGGCAGTTAGACTATGACCCTTCCAATAAAGTAAGTGGGGTTTTTTGAAAGATACCAATTATTGGATTGACAGATTGATTGTTGGATTGAAAACTGATTATTTTTTTGGTTTTTGGAATTTCAAAACAGATCCAGGGATTGATGAAGAATCTCAAATGTTGAAAAAGTGGAATTCCATGTATAGGGAAAAACCTAAAGAAGTTAGGCTGGAGATTCTAAGTTCAATGCTCAAGCATACACCTGCTTTGATTTCCAAGCCAAGGCTTGAGCCAAAGGTGTTAAGTTAAAGCCGTGGTTGATGTTTAATTGTTAAAGAATATTTGAGAATTCAAGAACAAAGAGGGCTAAGAACAACAAGACATTAATTAAGAGAAATGAGATAAATAAAATAAAAGAGATTTAAGCGGAAAGAAAAAGAGAATTCAGTGAAAAGAAGAAACCAACATCCGGCTATAGAATGACTTGAGACATTCAACAAGATTGAGTGATTTTGGGTTTTTGGAATTGGAAGAGTCACAGGCAGAGGGTGATGATGAACTTTAGGAAGAAGTTTTAAATAGAAAGTCAGACTTCTAAGAAAAAGAAAGAGATTGTGACAAGTTCAGATCTTACTAGTCAGGTCTTGTTGAAGGATAAACTTGATAAGTGATGTTTGAGTTGATTTGAGTTGAGCGTTGGAAGGTATTGAGAAAAAGAAATAAAGAAACAAAGAATCATGAAAGAAAAAAATATAAAAGAAGAAAGATAGAGATTTTGTCAAGTGAGATTGAGTTTTTGGTATTGAGGTTTGTGTACGTGGAAGTTCCTTCCAAGTTGTCTGACGTGGAGCTTCTGAGTAGAGAATTAGAACAAAAGGGGTGAACATTGGCGTGAAAGAGGATAAGATCTGTGATATTGATCAAGGTCTCGCGGATGTGTTTGATGTAGCTTGAGAAGCGTGGATGTGACATTGAAGAGAACAAGAAGGATCGCAGGGAACAGGGAAAAGAACAAGAAGAAAGAGAAAAGGAGAAAAGAAGAGACGGGAGACAGTAACTTATTCAACAGTTAACCCAAATTGAAAGAAAAATGTTGTGAAATTTCAAAATTTGAACACATTTAAAGAGCAATTAATAAGTAAAAAAGGGTTAAAAGGGGACTAAAAAGACCAAAGACAGTAAGTCTTTTATTTTGAGAAATTTTCATTTATAATGTTTAATGAACTGATGGGAAAATGATTTCTGTAGTGCAAAAAAGGCTTGTCATCTGAATTTCATAGTTCAGTGGAAGAAACTGAAAGTTCATGAGGGTCCCTTCCATTGGAATCAGAATCCTTTTCAAAGGAGGAAGAAGAAGAAATGGAGGATTCAAACAGAAGCTCATCTTTGGTGAGTGTTGTTTCCTTTAATGAGATTAGAATTTTGAATAATTAATTGTTGATTTTACAAACCAAAAGTGAATTACATCAATCAAATACCTGAGAACTTAAATAAGTTCTTAGGGGAGGTTTGGGATCTGGTTGGTGTTGAGAATTGTGGATTTAGAGTCATCACAAAATCACTTGGGATGATGAGCATGGATGGTTCAATGTACAAAAAGAATTGATTGAAACATTGAGGAAAGATAATAAATGCTATTCCAAGATCCTTGGTGGCAGTAAATCTTGAAAATATAGAAAAAAGACTTGATTTTAATGACCTCAATGAAAAGATTCCCTCTTCAAAATGGCTTTCAAAGTTGGATATGGGTCAAATAATAGCTTATAATTATGGAAGATCAATATGTTTCATTTCATTGGATTCATGTTGTACTTATAATCCTATGAAAATGGGTGTAAAAGAAGAATCAGACCCAATATTCATTTCATTTGTTAATAATAAACATTGGATACACCTTGTACTTAAGGGAGATGTTATTCCAATCCTTCCCATAGTTTCCAAACCATGTTCCATGATTTCTAAAAAAGCCTCTGGTTGGGTTGATCACCTCAAAGATCAACTTGATTTTTATTCTAATTTATAAACATCATTTTTATTTCATCATTTGGTTTTTTTCTAAAATGATAATCTTTTAATTCTATTAATATAAAGTTTTATCACATTTTGAACATCATTATGTTGAGTGTTTTGATTTAACACCATCATGTTGAGTGTTTTTAATGGGATTTTATTGGTAATTCAGTTCAACTTTTTTTGGGATGATCCAATCATAAAGATTATTTTTAATTCTTGTGACAAGATCAGCTCAACACATGTTGAACTTCTATTTTTTGGCACTTTTACTTTAGGGCTGCTCCATAGAATCTTTCACGGTTTATTTAATTTTTTTTTTTTTTACTTTAGGGCTATTCCAGTTGAACCCACTTGTTTTTTTTTTAATTATTTTTTTCCTTTTTTGGTGTTTTTTTAATAAATGAACATATTTGTTTGTTTTTGTTTTTATTTATTTTTAATAATGGGCCCTTTATTGACTTTTTTATGTTTTTATATGTTTTAATTTGTTTTTATTTAGTTCTATTTCTTTTTTTTTTTATTTTCAATGTCTTTTCTTTTCTTTTTTTTCTTTCCATTTTAAATTTTTTTTTCCACAAATTGGTTTTGAACAGCCATTCACAACTCAAATGAGTTTTTCGTGGCTGTTCAAGACTGAAACTGGTTGTGAGCAGCCATTTTCCACTCAAAGTGGGTCAAAGATTGCGCCACGCAACCCTTTTCAGGTTGAAAATTCAACATTTCCCAAAAATGAAAAAATTAAAAATTAAAAATTAAAAAATTAAAAAATTAAAAAATTAAAAAATTAAAAAATTAAAAAATTAAAAAATTAAAAAATTCAAAAATTCAAAAATTAAAAAATTCAAAAATTCAAAAATTCAAAAATTCAAAAATTCAAAAATTCAAAAATTCAAAAATTCAAAAATTCAAAAATTCAAAAATTCAAAAATTCAAAAATTCAAAAATGCAAAAATTCAAAAATTCAAAAATTCAAAAATTAAAAAATTAAAAAATTGAAAAATTAAAAAATTGAAAAATTAAAAAATTAAAAAATAAAAAAATTAAAAAATTAAAAAATTAAAAAATTAAAAAATTAAAAAATTAAAAAATTAAAAAATTAAAAAATTAAAAAATTAAAAAATTAAAAAATTAAAAAATTAAAAAATTAAAAAATTAAAAAATTAAAAAATTAAAAAATTAAAAAATTAAAAAATTAAAAAATTAAAGAATTAAAGAATTAAAGAATTAAAAAATTAAAAAATTAAAAAATTAAAAAATTAAAAAATTAAAAAATTAAAAAATTAAAAAATTAAAAAATTAAAAAATTAAAAAATTAAAAAATTAAAAAATTAAAAAATTAAAAAATTAAAAAATTAAAAAATTAAAAAATTAAAAAATTCAAAAATTCAAAAATTCAAAAATTAAAAAATTAAAAAATTAAAAAATTAAAAAATTAAAAAATTAAAAAATTAAAAAATTAAAAAATTAAAAAATTAAAAAATTAAAAAATTAAAAAATTAAAAAATTAAAAAATTGAAAATTAAAAAATAAAGGAGGTTCACAACTCAACAAATGGCAAAAAACATTGTCCAGCCTTAAAAATACATATATATATAAAACAAACAGATAAATAAAAAAAAATTTGCAAATGGCACACCACAACTCATAATAAGTTGTGAATGGCCCTTTGCAACCCATCTGAGGGATGAACGGCCATTCACAACTCTGTGGGTTGCAAAAAGCTGTTCACAACTCAGATTTGTTGCAATCTGGGCCACACAATCTGTTTTGAGTTGTGAATGGGTTGTGTAGGGTTGCAAATTTAACATTGCCCTTATAAAAATTTAGAAAGCTCAAGATTAACTACAAAACCTACACTGGCATGCTAAACTATCTTTCCTTCAGAAACTTTCCAGAAATAGGACCATAATTTTCCATACTATCTCAATTCAATAACAATCCAGTAATTAATCATTGGAAAGAAGTCCTACACTTCTGGAAGTATCTGTCCAGAACCACTTCAAACTTTCTTTTTTTCTCTCCTTAATATTTCTCTCCCAACTCCAGAATTGAATTCCTTATCAATGCCACTTGTACTGACAACCTTGATACAAGAAAAGGAAGAAGCAGCTGTATCTTTTTTTGGATGAATCTCCCCATCTCCTGGAACAGCTTTAAACATAAGAACATCAAAATTTCATCCACCAAAGCTGATTTCAACTCACTGGCTGAATGTCACCAAGAAAGCCTTTGCATATCAGAGCTGATCCATTAACTGTTGCCCATGTACTCTCTCACTTCACTCCCATCTTCAAAGTTTACAATAAATGACTCCCTGAAAATATCAGACACTTTGGATCAAACTCAAAGACTAAACATCTTGACATCAAAATCAAGTGTCTTAGAGATCTGTATGGAAATACAAAAATTGAAGTGCATTAAATTCCTTCCAAAGTCATGATTTAAAGTTCTCTAGCCAAGGCCTGCAACTCAAATTTACTTGCTAGGCTCACTAGTAGGTGCTTCATGTCCAGGGATGGGGGGTGTTGAAATTTCACTGAGTGTCTAAAAAATGAATAAAAAAATAAACATAGAAATATTTTTTTCACCAGCTCACCTTCCTCCCACTTAGGATTACTTGTTTGTAGTTGCTTCTGCACAAACATATTGCCAACCTGGTGTATCCCAATTCAAATAGCTCATGGTATTTGCTTCTGCAACTGCAACCAAGCTATGCCAATTGGGATAACTTGCAGTAGTTTCTTCCACAGCCACCATCCACAAAAAGCTTCCCTAAACTTCCAACCAGAATTTGGCCAGGGTCACCAAAACAATCAAGAAAAGCCAACAAAAATCTTTGACCAACCAACAAAAATCTTTGACCAACCAAAAAAATCTTTGACCAACCAACAAACCTTGACTGAAAACCCGTTAGACAATCCAACAGATAGACCAGCCAATTTACCAATCAAAAGACTGACTGATGGAAGAATTAGCCAAGAATAAAAAAACTCAAAGACACCACACTTCACTCAACCATTGCCAATGTCCCTCAGAACTTCCATCAACAAGGACCTGCAAGTTGAATATTAAGACAGATAGAAAGACCCACCTGAGACCTTCTGGTCAGATTTTCTTTATTCAACCATCATGTGCCTTGAAATGAAGACTACATCCCTCACACTAATCCATATGCTCATCATTTTCCTGTTTCTCTAAATTGTTTCCTCACTTGTATGTAGACCAGAATACATCAACAGCATCTGTTTCTGGTTTTAGACAGAGAAATATAAGAATGTTCTTTGGGTTTGCAGGTTGTTTTTTTTTTTTTTTTTTTGGAAGTGCAAGAAGTTTTTATTGACACAAATTTGTATTTCTTAATTCTATTCAATGCAATGAGGTTTGATGAAAGTTTTGCGCAAAGATAACAAGATTTTTGTTTCTTGGAAGATGACTGATTGAGAAAAAACAGGTTATCAAAAAATTGTGCAGCTGGTTCTACCTACAAAACTTGTCTTAAATAGCAAATGCAAAAAGGATTGTCATTTATGGGTCTTCAATGTGTGTTCCTTGATTATTCCCATTTCTAAGGCTTTGCTGCCTGGATGATTGTGGCAGCTGGTGCTGATCCAGCCTTGACCAAGTTCTTGCCCTGGAGCTCCTTAGCCCTTAAGTACCTGGTTGCTTAGCTTGTGGTCTTGGCCAACTTGATTGAACTTTTCTCCTCTAGGGAGAGCAATCATTATTATTAGCCACACTTTATTGGGTACACACCTACAGGGGTAATTTAGCTTCCTTTGGTGGTTCTCATTGAGGTTTTGCTTACCCATTAATAAGGGTTTTAGTAGGATCTCTTCCTAGTACCTGATTCATTCTTGGCTACAGCAAGGTGTGCTGTAGCATTACAGCTCTTGCTTTGACAAAATAAAACACACAGAGATGAGGACCAAAAGCTTCAATTTCATCACACCTGAGACTATTCAATTAGATTAATTCAAATGAAATTCAAAATTACAATAGAAACTCCATCAAGTGTGTGAATGATCAAAGAAATATCAAAAGTTGATTTTTTTCAATAAAAAATTCTTTACATTTGATTTTTTTTATTTTTGCACTTGATGAAAATATTATTGAAATATTCCAATTTATTTGAATTCTCCTGGTGAAATAGATGTCCATATCAATTTTCTATTTTTTTATGCTTGGTATAAAATTAATTAAATTCCATCACAAATCTTGAATTTTCTTCAAAGAAGTATGGTTTATATATTTCTACAATTAACTATGTACTGGATTTCATTTTTGTTTGATGGAGATTTTCGGGCTAGCACAAGCCAATTTTTGATCCTCAGAATTTTCCTTAAATTGAGTCCCATAGAAAACCCAAACACATCTGCATCAAATTTCATGTAAAACTTTCTGAATTCCCAGAATTAAATAGGTAAATGTAGAATTCTTTCATGTTTTTTTTATGTTTGGCTCAAAGTTCTTTAATTTTCACTGGAAACATTCAATTTTGTTTAAACAAAATCATTCTGTGTAAACAAAATCATTTTGTGTAAACAAAATGAATCTATATCATTATTCTCATTTTTGTTACATTGCATGAATTTTTTATTTTTTTCAAATCTGAGGTCAGATTTGGATGCCTTGAAAAAATTTGATACTTACTGCATTTGTACATGTTACATTTACTCAGTTGGTGTCCATATTTGAGTTCTCCGGAACAAAATATACCCACAGACAGACCCCACAGGGGGTCTTGTAAGCCTTGATGTAGCCCTCAAGGGCCTCAATTAATGTGCACAGGGCTCCGGGGGCCCAACACTGATGGGATTAAAAGTGCTAGTGCTACAATGACGCCTGTTCGCGTCATTTTAGCAATTGTTTTTGCTAAAATGAAGCCTTTTGGCATCATTGGCGTATTGTCAGTAATTTCTTTGGCGTGATTATAGCCTGGGCCTTTCTAAGTATTGTTGAGAGTTTTTTTTTTTGGAATTTCAAGTTGGATTGTTTGTTTTTAGCTTGTTAGTTGTGTTGTAACGCAATAAACAGATTCTTATCACATGAGAGTCGAAGGAAAGACGTGCTTTGTTTTTTTCGTTTAAAAATCTAGTTTGAAACATGTGACACGAAAATAAAATGACTGATGTATTTGAATGTCCCAAAACTTTTATCCACCTACTATATTGTTACATTTTTCTGTTTTCCAAGTTGGGATTTCTCTGCTCCGAGGATCGGGACCGCGTTGGGAACCCTTGGGATCGATCCCTCAGGCGGTTTGCGCGAGAGATGGCGCGGCTATTGAGATGGGTATCGAAAGCCGAATCCAGGAATTTGTAAAGATGATTGGTATTGGTCCAGCAGACCATGCGGCAAACAGACGTCTCGAGTGAACATCGGAGCTGTCAGAAGTAAGAATGAGGCCGTCCAAATTCGACCGCCTCCCAACCTCTTGGGTATATATGGAATGATGAATGGTTCAAGGATCACTCCGAACGATTGAACGAAAAAGAAAAGGAAACTCCCCGGGAAGGTCTTGAAGAGCACTCGTGGATGTGGATGGGGTGCTCGTTGGAAGGCGTATAGGGCTGAAAAACGGACAAAATGGTTGGATTAGTCTGAAACGCACTTTGGACAAAAGAGTTATGATAAGGAGTTCAATGAAAGATTCACGATATTCATGGAAAAGACCACTGATGGTAAAGGCGCCAAGGACTCCAAAGATCTTTTGAACGTTTGTCGAAGCGCCGACTGCTCTTGCCAATGACCTGGCCGGTTGGCCACCACAAAATATGAATGGCCGTCGGAGCTTCTGATGCCAAGTTTTTCCCCAAAATTGAGCGAGTGAGGATAAATCGAATATCGAAGTGAATTGAGGTGGATAACTTTTTGGGTTTAATAATTCACACAAGCTCGAGGGAAGGCCGATAGTTTGGGCTAAGGGATACAATAGATAGGTGAGAACCATCAGAAGATATGACATCATCTCTATCGCAGAACTAATTAAGAACATGCAACAAGTCGAATGTAAACATCCTGCCAGAAGACTTAGTCCTGGAAATGACGGGACGCCTAATTCGAGCAATACACTCCTTGGGTCGATTCGATAGTTAGAACGATCTTGAGATCGTACCAAGAAGGCGAAGGTGATGAAGATGATGGATTGATGTCTAGCCATCTCGAGTAATGTTTTGCCAAACGAATTCGTGTTTCCCTTGCCAGTCGGTCCCCAAGACCATCTTAATCCACGTTGGCTGCGGTCAAAACCGTATCGGCAGCATGCATTTCATTCCATTCTCAATCAGTTTAGTCACGTCAGATACAAAAGATTCGTTGCAATAGCCCGGTAAATATCCACAAAAAAAAAAGCAGTGTCAAGTGCGTACGCGGTAAATGCCAAGCCAGTCCACAGAATGAATTCACTCCAACAGAATTTCGATGAAGAAGGTTTCTGAGAAGGTACCGTCTCCTTCTCCCATACCGGTTCACCATTGACGTGTTTCAGGTTACGAATATGATAAGGACCAGAGGTAAAAGTCCATTCGAGCACTTTGAAAACCATGGATGTTGCCAAGAATCCTGATACCCAATCGACGTCGGCTTGACTGGCTCCGGTGGCGAAGCGGAAGGGATAACACAACCACCAACAAACGTTCAAGGGACCCAAACTTAATCTGAGCCAACGTGCCAAAGATGAATGTTGGAGACTGGGATGAAGTAGGCCACACTGAAGGGCGGTGAGAGCGTAAAAAGTGATCTTCTCGATCAAGAGCGAGTCAGGTCTGACCGTCAAGCTTTCACCTGAAAATCCCACCGACCAATTCGAGCTTGAAACGTTCGTCGGTTCCCAAGTGTGAACCCAAGCTTCGCGTTGACTTGGGTAGAAGATAGACCTGTTCATAGCGAATTCAGTAGTAAAAATCCACCCCAGTAACTCTTGAACCTATCTATCTGGTCTTATTGGCAATAACGATCATGAATCGATCCCGTGGTTGTAGGATGTACCGTATGCGTTCAAGTTGATTCAATCCAGAGTTGGTGCAATGTTGAACCTATAGTGATTCAACCTGAATTTACACAAATCAGTGCGTTGAGAGCGATATTTACTTGATACGAGAATCTCATGGCAGAGGACGCAATGGCCGACTATATAGGTCACTGTTAGTGGGTCGAGTTTTTTTTTTTTTTTTTTTTGGTTTCACTTCATTATTGCCGTTGCGCGGGTTTTCTCTGATCAGATTTGGCCAAGGCCATAGAGATCCAATGAAAGAGGACTTGGTGTAATGATTTTTATTTTACGAAGACAAGTCATTGGATATGATGACTCGTTGGGGTGGAGCTTATGCCCAAGGAAGGAGCAGTCGCAGTCCATGACCAAACTCTGGATACAAATATTGATTTATTTTTAGGTAACACCTGGCTTGTTTTCGTGGCGGCTATACTTTGCGCGTCTGTGACCGGTCGTAGACTCCATGGTGACATGACATCACCATGGATGATCGAAAGAAGGCAAGAAGGAATCTCAAGGCTTGATAAAAAGAGGTAGTGACTCCGGCCGGCCGAATCGGGGAATTCAAATCTCAAACCAACGTTACCATCTTGCATGATACTCGCTTGCTGAGCTAGTACTATCTTAAGATGGGAGAGAGGGTGATGGGGAGTGATATTTAAGTGCATGAATGTTTGAGGGAGGGGCGGCAGGTTGCCAACGGTCCCATGAATCTCGCCATTTGTGGCAAAACTTCACATAGTCATGCATAGTACAACATACATAGTGGCCAGGGGGTTTTTGCTAAATCCTACCGCACGATTATCTTGAGGTGTTTAGCCGGGCATGTCCCGACTCTGACGTGCGACGACTTCAGCCCGTTCCTCCCAACATCCTGTTCATACCTGGTATTGTTATCCCTCTCCCTCCAGCTATGGCATCCTCGTGCTGCGAGACAAGAGGTGTGATGTCACCTTGGGGCAGGCGGTGGAGGGCCGAGGGGAACGGTGTCTGGCGCATGGCCAAGTTCTGGCTGAGGAATTCTTCGTTCTGGTTGCGCCCTAAGGCCCTCAGGATCGGGTACCAAAACATAGATGCACTCAAACGGCTGCTCATCTCAGCTCGGCTATTGCGATTAAACCTGCAGGACAGTCTTGCGCTTGGCTAGGCGCAGTTACGGGCAGCAGCCAGGCGTCAACATAGATTCCTTTATGTACTTGAAAGGAACCGCAGGTTTTTTTTCATTTCAAAGAGGATCGTGGCAAAGCAGACAACGCCGATGGCTCAAGAGGAGAAATACGGTAGGATGAAGCCAAGTGTTTTCTTAGACTCGGCGGAGATGTAGTCCCTCTTTGTCATCACGCTGTGCTCCATCACTCCCTTGGAGGTCTTAAGCTTTCCCTCAGCGACCGCATGGTGAACTTCATCCAAGATGGTCAAAGTCAGACGGTTGGATACTGAGACGTTAGAAGCAATCGTCGCCATGACCTCGGCCACTGTTACAGGTTCTTCACTGACCCTCCAGGCATCGTAATCGGTGATTTGAGCAATCAAGGCATAGCTAGATGGGTTGTTTCCTGAGAAGTATCAGAGCAACTCGATGAAATGAAAAAAAAAAAAAAAAAAAAAAAACATGACTCTCGCTTACCTAAGTTCAGCTTCACGAGCGAGTTTGGCTTCGGGAAGGACGGACATGTTGATGATATCACCGCCGACCAATCGGTACATGTTGCTCTCCGCTCTTGTGGAGAAAGCAGGGCCCTCCATACAAACAGCAACCTTGTCGTCATGTACCCCGATTCGATCATTTGGAGCGAAGCCAGCGACTGCTTTTCTAACCGACTGGGTCACCAGTTCAGTCAATTGAGTATCGAAAGGATCGCCAAACATCGCATGGCCTACGACCCCAAGACCTTCGAAAAATGTACTAGGTCGGTTGGACTTTGTACGATCGATGATTTGACTGGGGATAACGATATCTCGAGGTTTAATCTCCTCTCGTAAACTGCCGACGGCCGAAAATGCAACGATCACCTGACATCCGATGCTCTTCAAGGCTGCAATATTCGCACGTGAAGGTACCTCTGAGGGTGTGAATTGATGAGCTAAACCGTGTCGAGCCAAGAAAGCAACCACTTGGCCACTAGGTAACTTGGAGAGAGTGATTGGGGATGAGGGCGAACCCCATGGTGTATCGATGTTCAGGGTCTCGACGATTTCGATACCTTCGAGTCTATACAATCCCGAGCCTCCGATGACGCCTTGCTCCAGCCGGAATGTGGATGGGATCGTAAGCAACAGGTATCAGTGGCTCTGTAGTGACCAATGTGTATCTTGCAGGCTGAGGTGCATGGCACTTACCAACGAGAGGAGCCTTGGAATGCATGGTTGACAGCTCTGGCGGCGGCGACGGCAGCGAGAAAGGATTCCCCGGGGATTATTGATCCAGCCACCGAGGGAACGATGGCAGCTTCCGGGTCCAGTGTAGCTGAAGCCCGGATGATGGGATGTGTCCAAGTTCCGAGGCCCATCGACTACGGTCGGTCGAACCCGTGATAGAGTCTTGCCGCAAGCAAAAAGTGCAGGGGGGAGGGGGGAGGCGGCAGATAAAATGACACAAATCGCAAAGCCCCGCCCATCCATCATCAGCTTGGTTAGATAAGTATTACAACGGTCGAGGACCCACTAAACCCAATAATCAAGAAAAAACGCACTAAAAATGAACCTACAAACTGAGATGAGCAAACAATGATCATTCTTCAGGAGACAGAATTGTGTTGATCAACAAAAGTTTGGCTGAAAGTATAAGACCTTGTAGAAACCACAAAGAGATACCAGCTTGGGATAGATGATCAACCATGAACCTCTTGAAAGGTGTTTCTCATCTTTTTTGGTTCATCTTCCAATATTAAAAATGGCTTTTGATAAAAATTTTTGATCTGTTTGCTTGATACAGCAAGACCCATGGTGAACCAATCCAAAGTACTTGGTTTGGTTTGAGGCTAGTGGCTTGGTAAATCCTAAAATCTCTTGATGATGAACTCAAGTGATCATACAGTGCAGCAGGATTGAAACTATCATTTCAATACCTTCACATAACTCATCTTTTGAAAGCAAATAAATCCTAGTTTGCCACATTTCTCAGACCTTTCCTTCTTCATGCTTGTTACTGATCATTGTACCTCATCCAAAGCTGTAGGATATTCTGGCTTTCAGGTCTAACTACATTTATAGAAATGAAGATTAGGATGTATCAGAGTTAGCAAACCCACCTTTTTTTGACCAAACCTGCCATTTTAATGGCAGGTTTTTGAAATACACATACCCCCTAACTGGTGTACTTCAAAACAGCATGATTCATGGAAATGGCATGTCCCAAACATCAAATCCACCATTTACTCATCATCATCCATCCATCAGCCATGGCATGCAAAACACCCATCCACACCTCCACATTTTCAAATCCATACACAACCCATCACACATCAAATCCTCAACTCTGATGTCATTTCCATTGCATCATAAACCCATCACTCCATCCCACCAAATCATCAACTCATGGTCCCATTGCCACATACACTCATTGCTACACATCATATTTCCAGCACTCTCAACATCCCCAAACAAGCTCCCCAAGACTGAGTTCAAAATGGAATCAAGCTGAGCAAACATTTGCTACTATTTGACTCTGATTCAGACTCCAAATTTGAATAAAATTGATTATCCATGAATGCTCTATTCAAAAAGCAATACATGGTACCCAGAAGACAGACTCTCCACCATCCCATGTATGAAATGAAAAATATCCATCTCCTTCCTGACTTCAGCTTCCACCAAGTTTTCCAGAATTCTTTAGTGTCATTCATTGAGTTTTTGGAGATGATTGAAGATCACTACGTCTTTCAGGATAACCCTTGGAATCCTCAATGTGATCCAGCCCTCCAACTTGCAGTTGCGCTTTTTAGATCAAGATCAAATTGAAATGGAGCAGATATTCATTTATTAGAAAATCTTGTCTCAGTTTGATATGGAACCATGGACTCATACACCAAAAGGGTAGTAATTTCTATGCTAGGATTCCATTGCTCAGTCCTTTTCTGGCCAACCAAGGAAGAGCAAAAGGAGATATATCAGTTCATGGAGACGGGAGTTTTTCTTGGTTTTATTTTCTTTGTTGATGGAACCACCATCCCCTTGATGCAAGAACCAAAAATTGATGGTAAACACTGTTTTCATTTGAAATAAAGGCAAAACATTCTTTAACAGTAAAATTTGTTTTATGAGATGAGATACTTATTAAACATCCTTCCTTTTTTCAATTAGATACTCTGTTGCTGTTGAACTAGTTTTTGATAACAAAAAGAAGTTTATTTCTGTCCATGCTGGCCATTTGGATTCCTTGAATGATTCAGATGTTTTCAATTTGATGTTTATTGCACAAAAAAAAACAGAACTACATTGATGAAGATCAATCCCTTCTGGAAGATTCAGCCGCCACATGGTGGTATGTGACACCATAAAACCTGCAAATGGAATGTTTGCTCAGCCAGGTTCATAGCCTTTTGGTTAGACCTTTCCCCTCAATTTTTTTGCAGGATCTAGAGGTATTAAATCATCTCATTATAGTTGAAAATATGTTGTTTGAGCACACTGGATTTTTTTCCCAATTATCAAGGCAAAACAATCATCTTTCTCAATGAAGAGTTTGCATTGAGCATTCCATAGTAGTGCTGAAGGGAAGATGGGCCATCTTAAGAGAAATCCAAAAACAGCCCCAAAATTACATATTAATGAAGATACTTATCAACCAAATTGTCTGCTGTGTTATTCTGCATAAATTATTGTCAAAAATCAAAGACTAATGGGACAGAATCTTTGAAGATGAATTTTCTTTCCAGAAATCACCCCCACAACTAACTCTCCTCCACCTCATCACCAACCACCACCAACTCCTGACCAGACATCACTTCCCTCCACATAACCACAAACCACCACCAACCACCACCGATCTGTCTGCTCATCATCATCCTCACTTACCTATTTACACCTCCTCCTCCTCCTCCTTCTCCTCCTCCTCCTCAACAACCACCTCACCACCCATCTCCAGGTAAGTCCAAGCCCCCCCCTGGCTCATGGTTGGCTGCCCTCCTTGGCCTAGTCTTCCCCATCCCCTTGGCTTGCAGCTCCCCACCCCTCCTCCCTGGATTGGTTGCTTCCCCTTGTCTCACAAACACCCCATGTACTATAGGGCAATCTTAGGTGGATGTGAGTGCAAATGGGAGAAGGCTGATTGCAAGGGGAGTCCAAGTATAGCAATGCTAACTGCAAAGTGAAAATGCTTGTTTGAGGTCTCAGGAAAACTGCAAGAAGAATGGATTTTTTCTGATAAAGGGAAACCCAGGCAAAGCTCAATGTGATAAATTTGATCTTGGTAATGGATGCTTAGAACATATGAAATTAACTAACTGAGGAAATTATAAGGTAACCAGGGGTGACTAGATACAACCTGATGGAAATTTTTCTACATCTAGAGAGCAATGAAGCAATGAACAAAAGGAACAGAAAGGGTATAATTATATTCACATAGCTTATCCAAGGTCATAGCATAAGTTCAAGACAATAGAAAATGCAAATACATGAGCATATCTGGAGGAATTAATGATGTGCAAGGAACTGAAAAAGGTAATGTGAATTATGCAAATGAGCAGAGATAGCTATGCAGGGGATGGGACTAGTCCTTAAGCAGATGTTTCCACTGATATAGGATTTTTATATAATATGTGAGCCAATATGGCTTTCATGACCAGAAATGGAATAGATTAGTCCAAGGCTTGAGTCAGCCAAAGATGGAAGAATCAAGTTTGATTGGATGGTAAACCATTCATTGGTTGAAACAGCAAGAGTTGCAGGTATATACTTACTTTCCAAGATTGGAAGTTCCCTTGTCAAAAAGCCCAAGGTAGTAATCAGAGCACACTAATGATAAGGTGCTTGATTTTGTCATGCTTATAGACTGAGTTAGATGGTACTGAGGGATAGTATCTTTCAAAGAGATGATTTAGAAAATAACTGTTGAGCTTGAAGCATGAAAGTTGCCTGGGTATAAACCTGAAAGTGTTCTGTAAATTTCACATTGATTCTCAATTTTTTACCTTTAGTTGATACCCTTAAATATTTAAGTGTTTGATTACAAATCAAATTAAGATTTTTTTCCTCCTCTTCTTGTTGCAGAAATTGAATTTTTTGAAATGATTTCTGTATACCCAGTCCTGCTGTTTGAGGGATTGGAATAAATGTAAGCAATGCTGACTTTGTAAAGTGTCTTGCTTGTTTGCCCCCAACCATTTTCCAACCAATACCCCAGTAGCATCTTCAAGCAAAGTTTTCAATTTTTGTTTGGTGCCAAGGGTGAATTACCAGATTCTACCAATACTAGAGATCAACTTTGTTGGGGAGCAATTCTTAGGTGAGCAAGGGTTAAATGAAGAATGAGATGAAAAAGATAGTAATGAGAACTAATAAATGAAATTTTTATTTTCTAGTACTTCCAAGGTTTCAAAGGTACACCATGGCTACACCACCACCACTAGCACCATACTTTGGCCCACCAACCAAATCCAAAATGGACCAATTTTAGAATGAAGGGAAGGGTGAGGACATTGTTTTTGAGGAATAAAAAGGAGTAGAGAATGAAACAAGAGAAGGAAACAGGAGAAGGAAATGAACCAGGATGGGAAAAAAGCAAGAGGGAGAGTGGATTGGATAGGAATGGGATAGATGGAGGGTAAGAAGGGATGGCATTGGAAGATTGGAGGGAAGACGACAATTCCAAGGTTGGAGTTCCAATTCAGCCCAATGAAAGGCAAATAAACAGAGATATGCAAAGATTTTCTTCCTCTTAAGTCTAAAAAAATAGACTGCACAAGGGTTTGCACAAGTTCATATCATGCAAAGGATTTATTTTTTAATAAATGAGGAAGATAAAGAGTAGTTTCTATTGATAATTAAATACTTGAATGAAAGTTGGTAAAAGGAATAAGTGAAGTTAAAGGATATGTAATTGTAATTATAAGGATTGTCTTTTTTTACTGTGTTAATTTTATTGTTTTTTTTCTTGGAATAAATAAAGAAACTTAAAATAAAGGAAGGGAAAAAAAGGATTTGAAAAAGAAGGCAGAGAATATGGTGTGGGAATTGGATGGAAGTAATTTGAAATGGATTGGATTGGATGGGATAGAAGAGCAGTTAGAATGGGACTAGATTGGATTAGGCTTGGCAAGGTTTGCAAGGGTAGTTTGCATGAAAATCTTGGACCAAGTTGAGAGAGTTTCAAAGATGATGGGCGGTTTCCAAGGAGTTGAAATCTTCATCAAACTGGAAGCCATTCCATTCAAAAGGGACCAAAGGTTTCCTTTGTTTAACCTGGAATAAAAGATATGGCTTACTTCCCACTCTAATTAATCTTGAAAATTTACAGTTTCTGGAGGGGGATGAGTCTTTCCTGGGTATAGGACTTGAGCTGGCTCTAGGAGAGACAGATGAAAGACAAGATGGATACCTCTCAATTTAACAGGTAGAAAAATTCTAGAAGTGCTAGTGGATATGACTGATTTGAATTTAAAGGAACCAAGTTTCTTCTCAGAGAGTTTTTGGGTTGGAAGAGTTCTGGAAATGTTGCAAGAATTAAGCCAAACCTGATCTCCTACTGCAATTTTCAGTGAAAAAATGCAAAGCCAATCTTCTTGCTCCTTGTAGTGTTTTTTTACTGCCTGAAGGTTGGTTCAAATTTTCAATTGCAGCAACTGAATGAGGGTAAGGTAATTGGTAGCTGGTTGAGAATTTGCTGCATGAATTGAGTCAAAATTCGGGTTCCTTCCATAAAGATTTTGAAAATTAAACTGTTTGGTGAAAGACTCAGTGGAATTGGTTTATCAAAATTTGGCTAGTCAAAGCCACCTTGGACAGTTTTCCTGTTGATACAAGATTTAAAACTGAAGATACTGTTCAAGGATCTGATTAACTTGCTTGGTGTGTCCATCTGTTTCCAGGTGGTAGGCCATTGATAAGTTGCAAGTTATTTTCAAGTGGTGGCACAAAGAAGTCCAAAAGCTAGATACAAACTTTCATTACCACAAATTGACTCAGTCTCCTCAGCCATTCTCAACCCTCATCCATCTTCAATACTCAGTACAATCAACCTTCTACCACTGGATCTACCAGCTTCACATCCTGAATTATCTCCATGAATCCCCTGCAGGTTCTAGGAAATCTCCCAGGCTCCCCCTCTCTCCCTATGGCTTGGTGCATCCTTCATCTCTCCTTCAGCCTAATTGGTATGAGAAGTGCATACAGATCCCATACTGTAAATCCATAGTACATACTCCTGGCTGGAAAACTCACATTTACAGTTAAGTACATGCCACACCTTTCTGGAAAGGCCCATTAAACAATCTTTCAAGCCACTGCCTCCAGTTCAATTGGTCCACATTTAATTCCATGGGGCATCCCTGCCCAGCAACAGTCATACCTCCTCAAGGCCTCTTTGAAGCTCTCACATATACTTGCCTCTCCTTCCTTCCAGGACCAATTCCCATCAAGAAATTAGTATACTCCTTCTTATTGGTTAGTCCCTTCCAATAGTTGTCATCTCAGCACAATAAAGCCATTCAGCCTACATTACTCATCTCACCTATTCCTCTGGTGTTCCTCCTATAGGATTCAGTCATCAGTCTTCCTCAAGAGCTTCCTTGGCCATAACAGGCCAATAGAAGTCTTGTGCTATCAATTGGTAGATTTAATCCTGACCATGATGACCAGTAATCAGAGAGTAATTCCAAGATTCAAATATTTCTAACTTAATCAAAGGGTTATTGGGTACTATTATACAATTCTTATAAACTAAATCACAATTTTTGTTGATAACATAGCCATTTTTTTGATGAAGTAGCATTCTTGAAAATTTTTTCACACTTTTTATTGTTCAACTGGGCCTGTCAAATTTTGGAGGATTTTTCTTGAATTTCAGTGATGGCCAAACTGATTTGAAAAGAATGTCCTAACATTCTCAGGATTGTCATTGTCAAAGGTTCTCCCCCCCCTTTGGTTCACATTTTCCTAACACTATAAAGCATCAGGGACTACTGCTCATTTCAAAGGGAAATGAGTGATTGTAAATTTGAACTTGGAGAGGTATTTGGACCATTGTGCCTGTCTAGGCATAAGTAATTTTTTGCTCATAAAATACTTGAAATATTGTGAGCAGTTAAAACCCCAAAAGGTTCCACAAGGCTTGGAAGGTTATATGAATGCCAGTTATTCAAGAAATAAAAAATTGAAAGTGTTAAGATTCTCAAGGTAATCTGCTGAACAGGCTTGAGTATCCTTGGTCCTTTTCATTTCTCTGTTTATTTCTTCCATTTCTTCCTGTCAGCTCAAACAAATGCGCGGATGTGATACAAGCGCGCAATGGACACTGTGAATGTAGATACTCCAAATTTAGGTGACCTTCTGTCACTCCACCTTGTAAGCCTGGTCCAAGATCCACTGCTGCTTTCTTCATCACCTGAAAAAACAGGTGATCTGGCAGTTGTGGGTTGAGGATCAGGTAAGTCTCTGCGTCCTATTTCTTTCTCAACCAATGTCTAATTGTCTTTCTGTTCTCTAAATTTTAGTCAAATCTGGGTTCAGATTAGGAGTGTTCAAGGAGTGTTGTGGCAGTGCTTTATTCTATTAAAATCTACGTTCTCAGTCTTTCTAGGTAATCCTATCTTTCTTATCTGTTCTCATTTTACTATCTCATTCTGAAATAAATGCTATTTTTAGCCTCTCATTCCAACAGATTTACAGTCCCAAGACTCAAATCAATACCAACCAAGAACAATGTCTAAAAAGGAAGAAGCCAAAGGAGAATCTAAGCAAAATATTCCACTGCTCTCTGAAGATAAATTTGCAGCGTTGTTTCTGAGAATTTGAAGCTATCTCCAACAAAAAGGACTTCTGGACGTTGTACTCAAATAACCCAGCAATAATCCAAATCCAACTCTTTGAAAGAAGCAATTTGAAGCGGCTAACATACTCATTCAACACTTGGGTAACTCAGCCTTTGATGCTATTGTAACCACCAAAAATGATGACAATCCTAACGCAATCTCAAAAGCCATCCATGATCAATATACCTCTCAATATTTAAATAACCGGGGTTGCCTCTGGCTTAACTTTATCCATTACCAGTATCAAGGAAACCTGACCCAATAAATTAGCAAATGTAGAAAACTAATGAACAAACTTTTGTTTGTGAAACTTGAAGTTCCTCAAGATATACTTAGTTATACTATTCTTGCCAAGTTACCAACAAACCTCCATCACATCATAGATACAATCCTGCTCAAAGAAAAACTTCTGAAAACTCCCACAAATGTTCTTAACAAACTCTGAGAGGTAGTTCACCTAAAATCAGCTAGATCCGGACCTGCAGACTCACCAGCACCTGACAATACAAACTCCACAGCTCTGTTTAAAACCAAGCAGAAATCCAAGAAAACTGGAACCAAACACCCGTGCACCAAGGGCCATCATAAACCCTTGGCGGATCATCCGGAGCACAAGCGCTGGGCTCTTCATCCTCATCTCAGGCCCTCTTGGGACCAACTAAATCTACTCACCACAAAGGGGTCACAGGAGATTCATCTGAGGCTACCAAAACCAAGACCCCCGAGGCACACCTCAAGGTCCAGCTCTAACTAAACAAATCACCAACTCCTGATCAAAATCTACTCCCTGTACTCAACAGTGGTGTCCCCCATCACATTGTATCTTCCCAGAACTTTCTTCCTAACGCCCAATCTATCAACATTCATATAGGAATGGGCAACTCTGAAAGACCACTCCTGGCCAGTGCTATAGGAGATGCCATACTTGTGAATCATCTGGGAAAATCCATGAAACTGACCAACATCCTGCATGTGCCCCAACTCAATTGTTCCCTTATCTCTCTCGACCGTCTGTTTGCCAAGAGAGCCTCACTGACTTGTTTTGGACACTCTAGCATTGAAGTCAAACTAGATAACTTTGAATTAATTGGTTCCTCTTGAAACCACTTAGCTGAACTCTGCAGCACGCAATTAAAATCCGTCACCCAACCAAAGGTCCATCTCACCAAGCCTGTCACCACCATTTTTTGGCACTCTTGACTTGGCCATCCAGGTGAAAGGACTATCAAAGAACTCTTTCCTGAAGCTTCTACCTCAACCAGCAAGGCCTGAGTGAATGCAATGTATGACAAACCGCCAAATGCACTGCAACTCCTTTCAATCACCATTTCAAGAAGGTCTCACTACCACTTGAATGCATTCATCTTGATATCATGGGACCTATCTCTCCAATTACACCAAGCACATTCAGCTACTTTCTCACCATAGTCAACCAGTACACCAACTACATTACGGTCTCACTCCTCAAAAATAAAAGCAATGCAACCAAGGCCATCGTGAATTACATTGCCAGAGCTGAAAAAATAACTGGCTGCAAAGTCAAGGCCCTGACCTTGGACAAGGGAGGGGAATTTTTTGGCCAAGAATTGTCCAGCCACCTTACCTGCCTAGGTATCATCCACAACTTCTTGCCACCCCCCCCCCCCCCAACGCAACGGTATTGCAGAGCAAATGAACCAGACTCTCCTGGAAAAGACCCAGTGCTTACTTCTTCAAAGCCAGTTCCCAAAACACTTTTGGGGGGAGCCTGTCAATAATACAGCAAACCTGATAAATATCTTACCATCTTCCTCAAACAACAAAAGAACTCACTTTGAGATGTGGACCAACTCATCATTCAACTACAACTTCCTTTGAACTTTTGGGTGTAAGGTCAGCTTCCTCATTCCAAAGACCAATAGGACCTCAAAGCTGGAACCTCCTGGACGCATTGGTTTTCTGCTAGGGTATTTACATAAGTTCTCAAGCTACAAAGTGTGGGATCCTATGAGTAAGAAGGCGGCCATTACCTCCAACCTCAGGTTCCACAAAAAAAAATTCATCAATTGGCCAAACCAATCAACTGAGGATGGAATCCGATCACCTGATGAACTGTGTGTTGAGAAACCGCTCTCAACCATCCCAAATAGGCTAACCGCTCCAAATGAATGTGAAAAATGCACTTTTCCAGAGGAGGTTGGAAAAACCCAGACTTTTCAAGAGCCAAGTTCCATTGTTTTGCCAGTATTGAATTATCTGTCTCCACTTCAAATCATCAATCATCCTTGACGCCCTGGCTCAAATTTCAGTCAACTGGGAACATCTCTACTCACCTACGTTGAAGAAGATGATCCAAACACACTGGACCAGGCTCTTAACTCAAAGAATTGGCTGGAATGAATCAAAGCAATGAACCAGGAGCTGCTCAACATGCTTACCTTTCGAGTCTGGGAAGAAGTTGATATCTCCAAAGTTGTGGACCCTGTTAAATGCATCTGGGTTTTCAAAACAAAGAGAGAAAACAAAAACCAAATAGTGGAGTTCAAGGCCAGGCTGTGTGCACAGGGATTCAACCAAAAATTGGGTATTAATTAACATGACTCCTTTTCTCCCACAGGTGACAAGGCTTCTCTTCAACTTCTTATTTCATTTGCGGCCCAACACAACCTGCGTTTTCACCAAATCAACATCAAATCCGCTTTTCTGAATTCCTGGCTTGAATAATTGGTCTATGTAACCCCGCCATAAAATCTCAGCCTCAGAATAGACAAAGGTCTCAAGCTCCTCAAGGCGCTCTATGGCCTGAAGCAATCCCCAAGAGCCTGGTATCAGAATCTATCAGATTGGCTTCTCTCCATTGGCTTCAATAGGAGTGAAAACAACAAGTGTGTCTTCTGGGATGCTACCACATGGCTATATGTACACGTCAAAAATATTGCAATCTTCAGCAAGGTCCCCTCTCTATTTATCAACAAAATCAAATCCAAGTTTGAAATCAAGGACCTGGGACCAGCAAAATTATTACTGGGTATGAATGTTGAGCAGACACCCAACAATATCAAGCTCTTGAAGCACACATAAATTGAAGGGCTGGTCAAACAATATAAGCTTAGCAAACAAAAAAGTTTCTCAATGCCAATACAACCATACTCAAAGCTTGCATTGTCAACACTTGCCAAACACAAGGATTTTTTTAAAACTAAACTGGACTACCAAAAACTGGTGGGAGAACTCAACTATCTCAGCTGCAACACTTGCCCAGACATCACTTTTGCTTCCAATCACCTGTCTCAATTTCTTCAACAACCAAATCGACTGGACTACAACGCAGAAATTGGAGGGCTCCACTACCTTCAACACATGGCAAACCTGGGCCTGTTGTACACTAAGTCGCAACTTCCCGACCAATCCCTCAAGGTATACGTAGATGCCAATTGGGCAACATGCCCCTCCAATTGCAGGTCAGTAAGTGGTATGGTTGTACTCTGGCGTAACCATGTCATCAGCTGGAAATCAAGGAAGAAACTGTTGGTCACTCTTTCTACAACTTATGCAGAATATAAGTTGGTCTGCAATGCCAAAAAGGAGGCGCTCTGGTTAAAAGGAACCATAAGTGAAGTTTTCAACTTCCCATTCCAAGAACCAACCCCCATCTATGAGGATAACAATGGGTGTATTAAGCTTGCCAACAGCCTCTCAAACCAATTGTCCTTTCACGCTAAAGATATCAATCTCTGACATAATTTTATCAAGGAGGAGGTAGTGAAACAAAAAATCAAACTAATTAAAGTTTCCACGGGTGAGAATGCTGCATATTTCTTAACCAAGCCAATTTCACGCGTCAAGCTGGCGGCCTCATTAACCACTCTGAATATAGTCTAAACAACTGTTCAGCATGAGAGGGTGTTGAGATTCTCAAGCTAATCTGCTGAACAGGCTTGATTATCCTTTGTCCTTTTGATTTTTCTGTTTATTTCTTCCATTTCTGCCTGTCAGCTCAAACCGACACACGGATGTGATACAAGCGTGCATTGGACACTGTGAATGTAGATAATCCAAATTTGGATGACCTTCCGTCACTCCACCTTGTAAGCCTGGTCCAAGATCCACTGCCGCTTTCTTCATCACCTGAACAACCAGGTGATCTGGCAGTTGTGGGTTGAGGAGCAGGTAAGTCTCTGCGTCCTATTCCTTTCTCAACCAACATCTACTTGTCTTTCTGTTCTCTAACTTTTAGTCAACTCTGGGTTCAGATTAGGAGTTTTAAAGGAGTGTTTTCATGGTGATTTATTCTATTAAAATCTACATTCTTTGTCTTTTTAGGTAATCCTATCTTTCTTATTGGTTATTGTTTTACTATCTCATTCTGAAATAAATGCTCTTTTTAGCCTCTCATTCCAACAGCAAGAAGTACCTTGTCATGAATCTTTTATTTAAGCTCTGCTTCAACCATCTTGCAAGACTCAAAGGCTGCAGGATGAAAAATATTGTTCAAGGAAGAAAAATGCAATATAACTCCTGCAATAGAATAGCTGCTTATGTTTTCTTTGACATTATTTCAAGCTAGCTCATTAAATTTAGAGATTATCTGGGAATTTTTCAATGATTTTTTAATAGAATCAAACTCAAGAGAAGCTTTTCAAGTAAGAAAAAAATGAGTGTCTTGTGGAAGTAGGTTGGTAAGATTAATGGTTTTCTTGGCATAATGCTCAATGAATCTTCTTTCAAAATTGATAAAACAAAGAAAAACCTTTAATTCTTCAACTGAAGTTGGCGTGGGACATTCCAATATGTGTTGGCTCTTGCCTGGGTCCATATCCAATCCTTCTTTCAAAAGTACTACACATAAAAATGGGAGAGAATGAGTGTGGAATTTGCACTTAGAGAGTTTTGCAAACGGGCTATTCTTTTGAAGTTGCTGTAGCACTTTATGCACAAGGGCATGTTATTTTTCATATTTCTAAATCAGAAGAGTATTTCATCAAGATATAACACAAGGTATTCATCTATGAGATCAGCCAAAATGTAATTAATGAAATGTTGAAAAGCGGAAGGAGCATTTTAGAGGCCAAAAGGATTAAAAGTGTACTCATAACTGACACAATGGGTACTCATTGCATTAAAATACTCATGACCTTATGCCATGCATATTAGTTTATTGGAACCTCAAAGTTCTAAATTTCAGAAATAATTAGCCCCATGGAAGAGTGTAAGAAGGTGTAACATAGGCAGTACTGGATAAGAATTGTTCTAGGTTACATGAGTCAGTTTCCTTTAATAAACACAGAGACAAAGGCTACCATCCTTCTTGGGGAAAAATATTTTTGGATATCCAGTGTTCAAATAGCTTTGTTAAAGAAATCATTTTGATAAATTTTCTGGAATTTATTCTTGAAGCAAGGAAAATTCCTGCTTTGAGAGAGAGTAAACTGGTCTGGGAGACAGAGGTGGGCCAGTAAGTTTGATATTATGATCATATGGGCAGGATGGAGGCAGCGTATGGGCTTTTAAAGCTGAAAAGACATCAGAAAAGTTATGATAAACTGAAGTTAAAGACTCTCAAATGATTTTTAAATCTTCAATCTTGTCATCATCTTTGAGCACAGGTTTTGAATTATTAGAATGGTGCAAGAGCATTAAGGAGCTCAAAATACACCTTTTAGTAGGAAACTGCTTCTCTTCAAAGAAGCAAGGAAGATTTAAGCTTTCTAAATCAGAAAAAAATCCTAAATCTGAAGATGGGACTTGGGAATGGAAGTAAATCTCCTGGCAGAAAATTTTAATTCAAATCATTGAAAGTTTCAGGTATGCTGTTTAATTCCTGGTTGATGGACTGGATATTTTCTTGGGGTTTCAAGGCTTGTAGTTCAATTAATCCTTCTTTCCAATTAACAACCAGATTCTAATAGGCTAGAAAATCACAGCCTAGAATGGTTTTGTCCATTCAAGGAATATCCAAGACAAATAAATCCCGGTTGAAGCTGGGCAAACTATAAAATTCAAAATTCCATTTTTTCTTATGGGTGACCCAATGAGACAGCTCAGATAAATTACTTACTAAATAGACAGGTAATTTTTCTATTTTGGAACACATAATATTTTGCAAAGTGGCAAAAGTCTGACTTATAAAAGAAAAATTAGTGCCAGATTCAAGGAGTATGTGGTAAGGCTTATTATTGGAATGGAAAGTAATAAATTCAAAAACAGAATTTTTAGAGGTCTCACAAGTGCAAATATGAAATTTCAAATATCTAGATAATGTTTAGTTTTCCTTTCAAGTATCAGAAAAACTACAAGCTATTTTTTTTTGGAAAATTAGCCCCTTTGCACAGCTATTTGCTTCATGCTTTCCTCTGAAATACATACACCACCCTTCCTTCTCCCCAATGAATGGTTGTTTTTTTAAGAGCGGTTCTTGTCTTTATAGCAATTATCAAGCTTGAGAACCAAATCTATTGAATGCTTAAGGGTGGTTTTCTTATTCCCCCCAACTGCAAGCTGGTTGATTAGGGGTGCTGGTAAACCCTCCCCAAAGTGAAATAAAATCAAAGCCTTGTTCCATTGGATGCAAGACTGAAAATTTCGGAAGTGGGAGATATAAAAGGGAAACCTACTATCCTCCTTCATTACTAGGATATTGAGCTTGTATTTGGAATTTTGAAATTTTTTGAGATTGCCAAACTAGGTGAAAATTTTTTGCTTGAAATTTTCTCAATTATTAAGAATTCAAGTGGGACTGGTTTTGAATAAAATTTTGAGGTGTGGTTTGAACCATTGCAAGGCTCTACCCCTTAGGAAGGAAGATGCATACATAAACTTGTGTTGATTGGAGGAAAATTTTTTGGGATTGTTTGAGAAAATAATTTTACAAGACTGTAAGTATGATCTAAGCTTGTAGGAATGTTCAACTGTAAAGTGATCAGGCTGATTCATTCCCAGAGTTCAAAAGCTGAGACCACTTTTGCCGGGTTGCAAGGCATTTTTGCATAGAGCCTGGATCAAAGCAGAGATGAAGGTTGGAGCTTCCAACTTTGGAGTATTACTCCAAAGCCTTTGTCCACTGCAATTCAAGGTTTCAACAGAATAATTGGAATCCACAATCTGATTGAGAGGATCCGCCAAAGCTTTGGACTGTTTCCAGTGAGCAAGGGGATCATTTAGGTTCTATACTGAAGGTGATATAGGGGACTGGATCTAAGGGCTGTTGGGAATTCAAGCCATCGGATCTCCCTAAACTATTAATTTCATCAATTTAAGGGGTGAGGGAAGTTTTCCAGGTTGAGAAATTAAGCTACATTGGAAATAAAACTATCTATAGGTGGCAAAATATTTTAAAGTGAAAGTTGAGTTGGTTAATTTACTGTCACACAACCACCCCACATACTATAGGGAAATCTTGGGTGGATGTGAGTACAAATGGGAGAAGTCTGATTGCAAGAGTATTCCAAGTATGAAAGGCTAACTGCAAAGTGCAAATGTTAGTTCAATGTCTCAGGCAAAATGTGAGGAGAATTTAATTGTTCCAATAAATGAAAAACAAGGAAAATCCCAATATGATAAATTTGATCTTGTTAATTGATTCATAGAATGTATGGAATTACTTAACTGAGGAAAAAATCTTCAGGCAGACTGCATGTTGCTAATAAGGTAACCAGGGATGACTAGATAAAACCTGGTAGAAATTTTTTCTACAGCTAGAGAGCAATGACACAATGAATTAAAGTAACAGAAAAGGTAAAATTAAATGTAAAGTACAGCTGATCCAATGTTGTAGCATAAGTAAAACATAATGGACAATTAAAATACATGAACATGTCTGGAGGAATGAATGTTTTTCAATGAGTTGAACAAGGTAATTTGAATGATTTAAGCAAGCAGAGATAGCTGTGCAGGGAATGAGACTAGTCAAGTGGAAGTTTCAACTGATATATGCTTTCTATACAATACGCAAGCCAATATGGCTTGTGTGACCAGAAATGGAATAGCTTAGTCCAGGCTTGGGTCAGGTAAGTATGGAAAAAGCAAGGTTGATTTTATGGTCAACTGGTCATTGGTTGAAACTGAAAGATATTAAGGTATGGACTGAATTTCCAAGATTGGAAATTCACTTGTGCATAAGCTGGAGGTAGTAAGTGGAGCGCACTAATGATAATTTGTTTGCTTTTTTCATGCTTATAGACTTAGGTAGATGATACTGAGGGATAGGATATGTCAAAGAGATGATGTATACAATAACACTTGAACTTGGAGCATGACCCCCCCCCTGGTGCCTCAATTCCACCTGCTCCCTCCAGTTCCCCCCTCCTTTCCACTCACTTGGCTAGAATGTAAGTCAACTTGGTTTTATTTATGTTTTTTTATCATCATTATTTCATCAAACAAAGTTTGGGCTTCTTTTTTGATTTTTCTTAAGATAGCATAGGTACATCATATTGTTTTTTTTTGTTTCTATCATCCTCATTTCATCATTTTGAAATACTGGACATGTTTTTTTGATTTCTTTTCTGATGGATTTTATTTTTTACAATTCTGGTTTGAATTTTTTTAATTAATCAAAAAAAATTGACAAGAAAAAAATAAAAAGCATGCCAACTGAAGGAGGAAGAGGGAAAAAGAAAGGAGATCTGGGGTCTCCCTTGACATAAACAAGGATGGCTTCAAATCTAATGAGAAGATCATCTGGTTCATTTTCACCCTGTCATTTTTACTGAGCTATCCCCAATGATAATTAGAATTTTCCCCATTAAAAAACCAACAATGAACTCAAAAAAGCACAAGCTCTGGTCAATATTTTTCACTGATTCATAAAAAAAGAGGTTTTTGTTCTTGATAAATCAAAACAAGGATAAAATTTTTCCATAATTGGATTCATTACTTTGGGCTAACTCACCAAGGAACAGAAAAAAACAATCAAATTTCTCAAAACCTACCTTGATTAATCCAAAAAAACTTTTAAACTTGTTGGACCTGTTATAATATGGGGTGGAAAGATGTTGGCAATATGATTTCAAAAATAAATGTATTTCTGTGAATTTCTTTTTTAATATCTTAAAATATTTACCCTTCAATCTTCCACTCAATAGTTTAAATTTATGAATTTAAAATCTGACCATGTCTCCAAGATGTTATTCCAAATATTCCAAAACTCCCTGGATACCCTTTTAATCCAACTGGTAAATAATGATTTTAAATCACATCCACTCTTTTTCATTCTTATAATTTGAGAGATCAATTAATCCTTTTTATTGAACCTCACATATTACCTTTACCTTGGATGTTTTCTTCAAAATCCCCATATTGACCATTGACATATTTCTTTGCATTCATTTCTCCTGGTAGCTCCAACATAAAATTTAATTTGACAAATAATTAAAAAAATTGTATGAATAAACTGTTTCTCAAGGTAAATTAGTTTTTTATGACTTGGGATGTGGCATTTACTTTGAGAAAAAGGGTATTTTAAAAATTCTTTGGGCTGATGAAAATTAAAAGCATTGTATTTTTACTGCGTTTGAGTCATCCCCTCATACCATAATGGCAATGTATATGAAAATAAAACTAATAAACAGAAACTTCAGTGGTGACTTGGCTATTGGGCAGATCCACTCTAGAAAAAAACTGAATAAATAAAAATACAATAGATTTGTATATTGAAAGTTGTAAAAACAACAAAAAAATTTTGTTCTCAATTGGAATATATATTTTTGTAATTGTTGAAATCATGCAAATGAATTAATTTAAAATCCAATTAGTTTAGTGATTCTTTCCATTTCCTCAAATGTTCTACTTCTCCCAAAAAATAAAAAGCTAACAATACCAGGTACTTTTTTCAGGTACAAGTCAATCCTTCTCCTCCTGCTCACCATTTATCCCCTTTTGGTCTTTTTCAAACCCTATCTCAGTCGAGCTCAAATGTAACTGATGACAGACATTTTTTTCTTCAGCCCTTTTTTCACCTCTTTGATTTTATTTATTTATTTCTAGTTGAAGCACACATTTTTGATTTTGATACTGAGGATTTTTCTTCTCAAATTAAAGATAGTTGATTCACATTTTGGATTTAAATTCTTTTAAAATCATATGTATTTTTACATATTCTAAAATTGGCGAAAGAATTAAATTTCCTCACCCAAATATGGCCTCTGTATGATATCCTCCAAAAGTAAAGAGCTTGAATTTTTCCTTCACCTTCAACAGTTTTTTGGTTGATTATGTTTTATTTGTATACCTTTCTCTTTCCATTTACTGAATATCACTGTAGCTGAAAATCATCACTGGAATAAGACAGTTAAGTGGAAGGCCCCATTGGCTTAAGCTTTTTATTTGGTAAAAAATAGTTGGGCTAATCACAGGAAATCAGTAATTATTTACTAAAAAAGGTAATATTAAAAAAACTTACATTTGATAGGGGCATAGATTTTTCTTGTTTTTGAGGAGGTGATGCATCAGAATCAACCTCCTGAAGTTTGAGAGGATTTTGAATGACTCGCTCCAAGCTTGGAAGTGAATGATCCAAACAGGTACGTTTTGGATAAAAGGATGGATTGGAATGGATAATTGATTCCAATGTGGACCTCATTAGAGGTGTTTTTTTTTTAATATATTCCTTGGCGCAATATTTTGGTAACTGAGAGGGTTAATCAAGCAATTTTTTCTCATCACCCCCATTTTTTGGCTGAGGATTGACTACAATCTCCTTGGCATAAATTTATTTAGATATTTGGGCATGAAAATCAGCTAAAGGGGTGATTTTGGTTTCTTTTCCAAATTTTTAATCCATTTTAACATAAAAAGGACATACATATTCCATTTTATTAAGCACCAAGTGGACCGCTTTGGCTTTGCCAGCATCAGTGAGACCAAATCCAATTAAGATCAAAATTGAGTGGGCTTTTTTATACATGGAAAATTGTTCTTGAATCAATCCCACATTTGTTTTTATTATAGCTAAATCCTAAATTTTGTTTTATTCTTGAGCCTATGGGCCATTAGGAGATAACAATTAACTTTGGAAGATGGAGGTCAGCCAACCCAAGTTTTTTTTCAGAACCAAGAAAGTATCATAGTTTTGAGGAGCTTTGAGACAGTTGAAAAGGATGAGATTATCTGCTTTCTTTATTTTAATAGAATAATTTGAAGCTGATGGGGGTTTACTGTTGTTGAAAATTAGGCTTTTGAGTTACTTTGAGAGGTTTGATTGGCATATTTGAAAGTGGAGGTTTTATCAGGGGTCATTTGGAAACATTCAGAGAAATCAAGTTATGAGTGTGATAAAGTGATGATTTTAATCAATTTATGAGTTGGATGAGTTTGTAAGTGGAAATAATTTGAGAAAGATGAATATCAATTTATATATACAAGAGGTTGGAAGCCAGAATTAGCCAGGCAAAGATGGAGAGCAAAGTGATGGTATATTGGGTGAGTTTGGAGACAGGAGGAAGTGGAAGGCATTCACAATTTTTTCTGAAACCTTGAGGTTTTTTAAAGTATCTTTATGTAATTCATTTTAAAAAACCATTTTAGTTTGTTGTAAATCTGACATTAATAACGTGAAATAAGTGGTTTTTTCATCTTTAAAGCCATGTTGAAATCTAGGTATTTGCTGAAACCTGCCATGAGAACAATGGTATTTTTTCTAACTCTGATATAACCTAGTACTATTCTGTCTGAAATATAAATAATTTAAAAATGAAGCTTCAACAAAAATGGCTTCAGGATAAAGAGGCTGAGTAGTTTTCAATCAATTTAGGAACATTCTCAGGTAGAATCTATCTATGAAAACTTTTGAATGGGTTTTTCAATAGGAATTCTCACATTGGTTAGATTGGTCAAAGATCTTGAAGAAATAGGTAGTTTGAATATATACAGGCAAATTTCATTGAATATCTTGAGAAAGGTTTACATATTATGATACCCTAATAAAGGGTTTGTTCCTATATATCTACAATAGGAGTTATCCGAGTAATAAAACCCACAATTTTGCCAATTGTGGGTATCAACAAAAATCGGCCATTTCAAAACCACCATTAAAAAATCAAAAAGCAAAATCATGTCACATCATGTGTGTCAGATCTACTCACAAATAAGTTTTTTTTTTCAAACAAATTCTATAAATGATGTCCCTTCTCATCAGTTGAGTCCCTTCTCTCCTCCCCCATTCCTCCTTCCAATGTGCTTCCACACAGCCCTCTTCAACTCTAAACTTCTTTTTTCTTCTGTCTTAACTCATTCTTCTATCAAAACCTCTCAGGACTGCTAAAAAATGATTTTTTATAATTGGAAATCAATACAATTATAGTCAAATTGAAAATTTGAAAGCAAAAATCAAGGTACTTAACATTTAAATCAAGTTTTTAGATAAAAAAAAATAAAGAAAAAATTAACTTGGATCCTAGGTTGTCAACTTCTGCCTCAATCTGAACTGCTCAGATTCATTCAAGGTGTTAAATCTGAATTCCAATCAATTTGATTAGTTTTAGAGATTTAATTATTTTGTAAATATTGGTTTCCATCAGTATCAGTGGAAGTCTTGAACCACTTCTTGGTTTTAGTATTGAAGTAGTTATTTCTGAAATAGGACTCATAACCATATTGCACAATCACCATACTTCTTTGAGTAATGATTTGTGAAATTTCTGAGACAAAATTCTCAACAATGAAGACCAGAACCAAACAAAACAGTTCCCTTTTGGAGATGAACTTGAACTTCTCTCAGAGCCTTATATTTACATGTAGAGATGATGACATTGAAACTCTCAAACATTTAAAAGTATTCAAATCAAATCAGAATTTGTGGTTTGCTTGAAGTTGGCCCAATCATATTTCTTAAGCTCAAAGAAAATGGAGATATTTATGATGATACCATGTTCTGTTTCATTTGAATGGGTATTGGTATCCAAAGCCTCTCAGGCATTGCCTCTGGAAATGATACCAGCCTTGTAAAAGATTTAATTGGTCAAATTCAACTTTCTGTGATCAACTTGAGAAATTAATAAAAGTTTTTATGGGTGAAATCAGAAAACAGGTCCAACTCTGGATTGGTATTCAAAGCCTCCTAAGGCATGGGCACTGGCAATGATACCAGCTTTGTACAAGAGAAAATTTCTCAAGGTAAAATTTCCATGATTAACATGATAAGTTAAACTAAGTTTTTCTGGGTCAAACAAGGAATTAGGGCTAAACTTGGGTTAGTTTTATTGATTTGATAAAATTTGATTACTATTATCTTTCCATGATTAACATGATAAATTGATCAAAGTTTTCATGGGTCAAATAAGCAATTAAGGCTAAATTTGGATTATTTTTATTGATTTGATCAAATATGATTCAAATTACCAAATAAAATTTAATATTAAACTGATTATGTTTCTATATAAACAATTAAAATGATAATGAGAGATGAGGAGAACAAGTTGCCTCATAGGTGAATCAAATACCTTCAGATGTAAAGATAGAGAAATGAGGATGACTTGGGGTAAGACAAGATGTGAATCAAAGTTAGACAGATTATCTCTTGATTCTCTATTGCAAGTTGGACCAGCCAAGATCAAAATGGTTGAAAAATTTAGATAATCCCGTTGATTATCATGAATGAACTGATGGTCATCATTTTCATTATCTAAAAATTTGGAATCATTTTTCATTTCATTTTTAATTTTTGGCATTGATTTCTTGGAAGCCCTACAACCATCTGGAGGGAATTCATTCATTCCAAGATTTTAACTACCTGGGAGAGAATCTAAAACTACATTCCTGGTCACAAACCAATGAGGATTGGTATTATTAGGCTTTTTGGGAACTAGAGCCACTCTTTGGTCATGTTGAAAATGTCTGTATTTGCAGCCTTCTTTTAATTCATTGAAAAACTCTTTTCCATCTTGCTTCAATCCAGCTTTAGAGGCCTTCAACTGTTTGAGATGATTATTTTCCATTTCAGGTGGGTTGTTAGATTCCCCAAACTGATGAACTACATGCTGGTGATTCTTATATTAAAGAATAGAGAGATAGAGTAATGTTGATTTTAATTAGAATTGTTTTGATCATCACTCCCATCTTGTTTTACTCCAGGTTGATGAGAATGAGGCAGCTTTGAATTTGATGAGAGTAGTTCAGAAAAATTTGAGACCAGGCAAAAAATATTGAGCATATCAGGAAAAGAATTGATCTATTTGAGGTAAAAAAGGTGTATTGATTGGGGAAGTTGAGTTGAAAGATAATTTGTAGGGTTGAAAGGAGATTCCTGAAACCAGGGTATCAAGTTAAGGAAATTAAGATATTCAGCCAATGATTAAATCCCCAACAACACCAAATCAATCCTACAAACATGAAAAAAATTGATGGATAGTTGAAATATGGCTCAAGGTGGGAAAAATTAAATCTTTCAGACATAAATGACCTGAATTTATTGTTGTGATCAATTTATTTGTGTCAGCTATGATTAGGGCAGGCGTTTCTGATTTTAACAATAAGATGGTTAGCTTGCATATGTACTTGAAAAATTTGAAGTCCTAAAGGTCAGAGTGAAATCAGATGAGTGTTTCTCTGCCTTGTGGAGGATTAATTTAGGTATGAAAATAATACCTACTGGATTTTTTATCTGATTTTGGATAAATTTTCTTCTTCTTGGGTTTTTTTTTAGATCAAGTGAAGCCCATGCTTGTTGCCATGGCAGAATTTTTGGATTGTTAAATGATTAGGAGTGGGATGATTCAATTGAGTGGTGTTTTATTATTTGTGGTTTTTTGAATGCAGTTTTGATGGATTATGCAAAAATGGAAGGTTTAGTTTGGAAATCCTCCATTTTGGAATACACCCACTGAGCAATATTTTCATTTCAGAAAGCCACCATTTTTAATGGCAGGTTTTTTCAAAAGAAATGGCACTTTTCTAATGGTGTGTTTTCTCAATCTGCTATGCCCCAATTAAACAAAAATAAATACAATAGATATCCTATGCATTTTTGGGGAATCAAATAATGAAATCACATTTTAATAAATAATTTTAATTTATGTTCTAGAGCATTTCAAAATGAGTAAGCAGCTTGGGGTAGAAACAAATATGGTTAAAAATTGAAATTGGAAGAAGTAAAATTGAAAATTATTCAATAAGAAGGGACAATATCTGAAATAATAACTAATATCTTTATGAACCTTCCTTATTCCTATAATAAAAAAAATTCAAAAGAATCAAATATACTATCAGTTTCATTAAAAAATAAATGAATGGCTGAATTCTCATTTCCAGAATTTCACATTAAAGTTTGAACTTGCCAGGCTTTCTGTTTTTTTTATCAAACCAGCATGGAGACCAAGAATATTCTCTTCATTAAACAACAAACCCCATGAAATTTTGGAAAAATTTCACTCAAAACTCATCCTGAATTTCTTCTCCTTCTTTCAACTACCTTGCTCAATTTTTTCATTGATTTTTTTGAAAAAAATTCTTCTTTTGGTGATCCATTCTGTTGAGAGAAAATCACTCAAATTGGACCACTCAAACTGGCCTTGCTCCTGCCCATGCCAACTTGTATTCAATCCATGTCACCGCACTTTCACTGCCTCTCTTCCACCTCCCCTCTCACCACTCTGCTCCTCACTTTCTGTCTGATCCTCTTCTTTCCTCACCAATTATCTTCATCTCCCCCAACCATTCCATCAACCCTCTTTTTCCCTCTTCCGCTCTCTCCTATCTTTCCCTTACCCTCTCTTTGCCATCATTCCTTTCCTCAACACAAGATCACCCTCAATCTTCTACAGCTACTCCAAACCTCACCTAATTCTTAACCTCTTTTGATCCCAGCTTCAACCCTACCTCACTTGACAACTTCATCCAGAATTCCATTGACTCCCTCCCATCTATTATTCAGACGTGAGACTGCCCCAGCTCAGAAATCTAAGACAATGAATTACTTATAATATCTTGTTCAGACATGCCTTGCCCTCAGTCTCCTTGTTTCTTCATCTTACAGGCCATTATCTCTTGGAGCCTCCACTCAACTTCTCTGCCCTCCTTGTAAGGCTTTTTCTTCTTCTCAATTTTTTGTACCTCCTGCTTTCTTTTGTTGACTTCCTGTCTTTTATTCCGTTGGTCTAGAAATCATAAATCTAAAGCTCTGCACTTTCAGTTTTTATTATTCTTTTTTTGATCATTTAGGCATAATTCATTTTAGGACCATTCAATGCAGAATAAAAGTTTTATTGATAAAGATCATTTGCCCCAAGATTTAAATTTCCAAGCAAAAATTTACCAGGAAATACTTGATTCCTCTTTAATGGCAATTCAACAGGGTCAATTCAAGCTCATCTCCAACCAAAAAAAATCAAAAGCTCTTACTAATATAGAAAGAAAAAAATGAAACAAGGCAAAAAAACGCAAGAAAATACCTAAAGTATTCAGCCTCAGTGTCACACTTCAAACATGAGGACTTCTTTTTATTTGATATAAAATTAAACTTGAACTCAGTAAATCTAATTTTTTCTTTCAAAATAAAAAATCTGACACCAACTAAAGGAAAAATAATCACTCCGAGTTCTAAAATGAAAAGAATTATCTTGGATAAGAAGGAAGAATAACAAAATAGATATAATTTAAAAATATTTTTTTACATCCTCAAAATCTAATTTTGGATTTGAACTTATGAGATCAACTCAAAAGCCCAATAAAAACTCAGTTCTTTTTGCAAAAAACCATTATCTACAATATTTAGGGTCTATCTACTTAACTTAAATTCAGCAATTCCTTTTATTGATATTTCAAACTCCTTCATTATTTTTAATCAAGAAATATGGACTCAAAACCTAGCTAAATGGAAAGAATATTTTGTGCCTAACTTTTTTATCCCATTACAAGTCACCCTTGTACTTTTGCTCCTGAAATCCTATATATAAATTTGCTTGCTTCATCATAGAAATTAGTTTATCTCATTATCAAACTCCAATAATTTAGTTTCATTTTACCCATTTAAACTTGCATTAACACCAATACTTTCAAATTAATTCAATTTTCCATTAAAATTTGAATTAATTTAATTAAAAAATAATTTTCATTAAATTATATTTTCATCTTTTTTGGTACCAATTTTTTCCTAGAATCAAGATAATATTATTATTTTTTCAACCTTGTTAATTAATATTTTTGGATAAGACCTCATTCCTTCATCACTAAAGAAAATCTCTGTTAAGTTTTGAATTCTAAAACTGAGACATTTTCTATTTGAATTAGAATAAAACTGATTTCTATTTTGTAGTTTCTCCTCAGTTTATGATTTCATTAATTTATCAAATTTCCATTCCCTGAAAGCTCTGGATTTAAATTTTAAAAGCTCCCCAATTTGTTAAAAAATCTGGCTCAAACTTTCCCTGATTCTTGTTGATTGATGAAAAACTACAATAGATTAGCTCAAATGAAGAGCTTACTACTTAACAGCAGAAGAGCTGAATAAAATATTCTCCTATCTTCAATATTTCAAAATTATTTGTTTGAATAATCCTATAACCTTTTTCATTTATGAAACCATTTTATTTAGGTGTCTTGGTTTCTTGGATGTTGAACCTTTCCATTGTTTGAACCATTAATTCAAATGATTAATATCACCAGTGATTTTTTAAGTTTTAATATCTGCAGTAGATTTAAACAATCTTTATTTAGACTGTTTGGAAATCCAAAATAAATAAATAAATAAATAAATTAGAATATGAGTCTGTAAATCAGGTCTTAAGTGATAACATTTGAATCATATTTTATATTTCCTTATTTAAAACTTTTTAATAATTTTTCTATTGAAAAATTTTTAATAATTGTTTTTTTTCAATATTTTCAATATTTTGAACCTTGTGTATGCCAGGAGCTTTGATAAATTCTAGATTCTAGAGGCAATTAAACAAGGATGAAGATATCTATACTTTTGAAAAGATAATTTTGTATGCTAAATTCGCAACCCAGGGGTTGCAAACAAGCTTGAAACGTCATTCACAACCCATATGAGTTGTTAACAGAGGTTCACAACACATATGAGTTGTTAACAGAGGTTCACAACCCATATGAGTTGTTAAAAGAGGTTCACAACCCATATGAGGTTTGAATAAAAATAAATGAATAAATAAAATAAATAAGTAAGTAAATTAAAAATAAATGAATGAATAAAATAAATAAATGAATAAATAAAATAAATGAATAAAACAAATAAATAAGTAAGTGAATTAAAAATAAATAAATGAATAAAATAAAAAATAAAAAACTGAATAAATAGGGAGTATCAAAGTTAACCAAACCGGCCATTTTTTAATGGCGGGTTTCAACCCAAATCCGCCATTTCAAACCCGCCATTAAAAATCAAAAAAACCCACTTATTTCAGATCAGACGTGTCAAAGTTAACCTGAAATAAGTGGTTTTTTTCAAATAAAGTATTTAAATGCTTCCACCACCTGTCCGCGTCATACACCCCTGTCTTCCCACCTCCTTCTACCTCCGACCTCATTGGAAAATTTTTTACCCCCACCCTCATCATAAAATTGATTGACCACTCTCATCACTTTATCGCTCTCATCACTTGATCACTCTCATCCACTTCATTGCTCTAAAAACTTCATCACTCTCATAACTTAACCGCTCTCATCACTTGATCACTCTCATCCACTTTATCGCTCTCAAAACTTCACCACTCTCATCACTTTATTGCTCTCATCACTTGCGTAGCCCTTACTCTTTCAAATGGCCCCTCAGCAAACCTCCCCCCGCAAGTCCAACACACCCAAGATAACATTTCCAAGGAACTCCACAACAAACAATCCCCCCCCATCAGCTTCCAAGGGCTCAAGTCAGCTCAAGAGAGCTGATCACATCATCCTGGTAAACTGGCTGAAAATTCCCTCCAACTACAATCCCTGCTTTGGATCTGACAACAAAACATGTGTTGGCCAACCTCCATCCTCTAAGGTCAATGGTTATCTCCTGATGGCCAATGAACTCATGAAAAAAAAAACGTAGGCTGGATCTGTCATCCAAACAGATGAGGGAGCGGTTCAAAAACTATTGAGCCAAGTACAAAAAGGCCCACTCCATGTCTATCTCCACTGGCTTTGGTATCACCAACTTGGACAAAGCCAAAGGAATCAACTCAGTGGTTGATAAGTTGGACTCCATTTTTCCTTTTTATATTCAAATGGATGAAATCTTCGGAAAGAAGGCCAACATCACCCCCCTAGCTGCTTTTGATGCCCAACAATCCGATTCCGTTGATGCCGAGGACTTGGCTGGGGATGCTCAGCCTACCAATGGGGACCTTGATGAAACCTTGGCCTTGGAGTGGCCCCCATCTGATGACGAGGAGGATATTCAAACACAATTGGCTCCAATCACTTCTACTTTGGTATTGATTGATCAGTCAATCCCAACCTTGGACCCCTCACTTCCTTCTTTTGATTGCTCTCTTCCTGGGGCAGAACAACTGGAGAACTTGCCCAATGAGGAGGATGTTATTCCTGGATCACCGTTGCCATCAACATCTGCTCAAGTAAGGAACTAAATTGTTTTTGATTCTGTCTGGTTGCTCCTGACTGATTTACATTGTAAAAAAACAGGCTCATCCATTTTTTGATTGGCCAAAAACTCAAGCCAATGGGGCCTCCCACATCGCCTTCAAATACTAGTGAGGACTTCCAGACTCAAACCTCCTCTGCCAAGGGTAAGCGAAAGGCCTCCAATTCCATCAATGTCAACCCCAAAAGTCATCAAAAGAGGAGAAACACTTCCAGTTCTTCGGGCTTTGAAGAAATCATGGAGAAGCAAGATTCATGTAAGTTGATTGATTCAATATACTTGCTTTCAAAATCATGCTCATTGCCATTCCCCTCCAAAAAACAGTGAAATCACAAATTGAATCAGATAAACTTCAGTTTGAAAAGCAAAAGTGGAATTGTCAACTGGCCATGGATGGTCAAAAGCAGCAAGCCGAGACTTTGGCTAATCAACAAAAATTGGATGCTGAGTGGAGGTTGAAACAAGCTGAGCTAGAGTTTCAAAAAAAAGGAAAAGGAGAAGTATCGGCAGCAAGTGCAACTGGAAAAGGAGAGGGAACAACAGGCAAACAAAAAAAAGGATAAGGTATCAGTGGCTTTGGCTTGCATTGGCAGTGGTAGATCAGTAGAAGAAATGCAGAAGATTACTCAAATGCTGGTCTTGTAAATATATTTGCATGGATGAAAGAAAAACAAATTATTTTTTACTACAACAATGTTTGAGAGCATTCTTAACCCCACCAATTTACAGATCTTTTTTGTTTTTATTGATATTTTTTTCTCTAGAGTAAATTTGGCCGTTTTTCATGTCCCTACAAGTGCTCTGAGTTTTTTTATTAATTTGGAGTGACATGTCCATTCTGGTATGGGTTGCTGTGTCCACAGCCGGAAAGGTACAGTGCTTGTAATTGTTAGCCTCCCAAACCATTTTGACTATACCTTTTTGCTTGAAATCAATTCCAAATCCAAGGTCAGGAAAAACAAATTGACCATCCAAAACTTGATATTCATGCGTATCTTCAATAATTCGACCATTTGATTTTTTGGTTGGGACCACAAGTAAAAAGGAATAGCCAGAGATGTCGCCTTTGTCAATATGAGGAGAATTGTAAAAAGAATCCAAGGTGAAAGTGAGGTGTGGGGAGCAATCAAAAGGTGTAGGCTTGGAACCAAATTCCAACAAAGAGAACGAGGGGATGTTGCTGTCCTTCATGGTATCACGGTTTGATTCAAAGGCAAGTTTGGCCAAATTACAAAACATTTGTCCTAAAATTTGGGATACTTTGTTGGCCTTCAGGTTGAGGACAGCGTACTCTTGAGGAGAAGATCTAATGGATGATTTCTTCACATAACCTCCAAATAACTCCAAAGGGTTCATCGATTTTTGCCAACCAATCGCCCACATTTTTCCACCCCAAGATTTTGAGGGACCAACTGGGTTGACAAATTTTTTTGAACAGTGAAGGAATGTTGTCACAAAGTTGATATCTTTCTTATCTTGCTCAGATAGTCAATCCAAAGGCACAAATTCAATGACGGCAACCAGAGCATGGTGATCAGATTGGTCAAGAACAATAAATTTTCCATGGTGGAAGAAGTGGAAAGCCCCAATTGTCTGTTTTGCTTGCTTAAATTCTTCCTGGCTGGGTTTTCAAGGGTTCTTTTTCTTTTCAGCTGTGATAGCAGGGTACAGATCCAAAGGGCATAGCTTTTTTCTAGACCAGGCAAACTTTTCCTTGATCCAGTCGTCAGTCACTTCCAAAGAAATTTCCAAATCCCTCATTTGAGCCCTCCTTTTTCTACGATTCCTCTGCTTGCAACCTCTCTTTATGTTTTTCATACCATCTCCTTCCATCTTTCTCCCTCCCAGGCACTTGCTGGACCCGAGGTGAGGATCAAGGTGAAATTTGAATGGTTGTATAAAATTTTGAGTTCGGTAGGCAGTGAAGGAATCAATATCAAAAAAGGGGTTGGACAAACAAAAAGACCGGTCAAACAAATAAAAAAAAAAATGTCAGCAACGTTCTCATTATTGGCGACAAACAGTGGGATTAAAATAATAAAAAAGAGATGAAAATCAAAGCCTGGCAGAGCTAGAAAACCTAAAAAAAAAAGAAACAAAAACAAAGAAAAAACAAAGGGAAAGTCAGTTCCCTGTATCCTCCAAAAACTCTGCATTGATCGGCCCAAACAATCGGCCAATTGATTGCAAATCAATCGCTTGATCAATTTGCAATTGATTGGGCAATCAATTGCCAATTGATTGCTTGATTGATTTGCAATTGATTGCTCAATCAATTGTGAATCTATTGCCCGATTGATTTGCAATTGATCAAGCGATTGATTGGCAATTGATTGCGAATCAATCAAGCAATTGATTGGCAATCAATTGCCCAATCAAGCGATTGATTGCAAATCAATTGAGTGATTGATTTCCAATCAATTGCCCGATTGATTTGCAATCAATCAAGCAATTGATTCGCGATTGATGGCAGGAAGAAGATGGAGGGGAGGGGGGACTCACCAAGGGCAGAGGATGGACCAGAGGATGAGGAGGGGGAGGGGGACGGGGCTGGCTGGACCTGAGGGGGTTCAAAGGGAGGGTTATGGTAGGAGATCAGCCAGGTGAAAAAAGAGAAAGGTGATTCAATGAGGGGAGGGGACTCACCTTTGATGGTTGATGGAGGTTGGGTGGGAGGTAGGTATGTTGTTGGTGATGTGGATGTTGGTGAGGTTGGTAAAGAGTGAAGGTGGTGGTGTTTTGGTGAGGTTTTGAAGGTGGTGGTGATGAGTGAGGTGGTTTGGTGAGGAGGAGGCAGGGTTTGACCAGTGAGTGAGTGGGGTGAGGTTGAAGGGGTTGAGTGGTGAGGGGGAGGGGGGTGGCATTTGGTGAGTGGCAGGGTTTGAGGTGGAGGTGTTTTTGGATTCAAGTCCACTAAAAAAAAAAAAAAAAAAAACTCAGCCTATGAATCTTGGGTGAACAACCAAAACCAAAAAAATACGGTGAAGGGAATTTTTACCAATTTCAAATTCAAAAATTACTCATAAAAGCGAGCAAGGGTGAGAGGAAGAATCCACTCTCTCATAGAAGAAGATGAGGGACCAGATGAGACAGGGATGACTTGAGGCGGATCAGGAATATTATCTGGGAATATTTCGTCCCATTCATCTTTGATGTCGGCCAAAAGGTTGTGAAGGATTACACAAGTGATAATCCAGTTGATGAGGAACCTCATATCTTTGGAAAATTGGAGCTGGTTTTGCATCTCCCCTAAGCTGGCCCATCTTCCTTTCAGAATTCCTATGGCATGCTCAATCCAAACTCGTGATTGGGCAAGATGATAGTTAAAATTGGGTTTTCCTTGATCATTGGACAAAACATTCAGGTATGCTGGAACTACATGTTTCCCACTAGCATAAGCCAAATCGGCCAGAAGGTATTGATCTTGGTCAAAGTAGATCTCTGGTTGTTGGGCAATCCGCATCCGATTGAAAACATATGAATCATGACAAGAACCTGGAAGGCCATCATGGAGGGAGATGAACTTCTTGTTGTTATTGCAAACAAGTTGTAGTGCCACAGAGTATCTAAACAAAGAGATGGAACATATTTGGTCAGTGTGTGATCCAAAGTTTTATCATAGCAATTGGAAAAGAAATGAATCAATTGCCTTTTTTTACAATCAAAATAGTGGTTGCCATCTAGCTTGGGTTTTTGACTCAAGGGGATGGTGCTTCCATCAACAAAACCAATGCAACCAGGAAAGCCTTCTGTCTCCATTACTTGAGATATCTCCTTGCGTTCTTCTTTGGTTGGCCATGAAAGGACCAAGCGACATAAAGATAGGATAGCAATCATGACTCTTTTGGTGTATAAGTCAATTTTTCCGTAACTGACTGAGAATAGATTTTCCAATCAATGGATTGCTGCTCCATTTCCATTTGACCCCAACCTACAAAGAGCAACGGCAAGTTTGATGGCTGGATCGCGTTGAGGATTGCAAGAATTGTTCTGGAAGATGTGGTGGTCTTCAATCATTGCCAAAAGTTTCATGAAAGAAGGCAACAAGGTTTGGAACATTTGCTGGAAGCTTAAGTCAGGGATGAGATGAAGCTTTTGCCTTTCATACATAGGGTTATGGAGAGTGTGTATTCTTGGAACCATGTATTTCTTTTCCAACAGAGAATTCAAAGCTAACCAAGTTGATTCCAAATCGGAGTCTGAATCAGAGTCTGAATGGGAGTCAAACAGTAGCAAAATTTCAGTCAGCTTTTTTGCATTTTCAACTTGCTGGCGGGATGTTTGATTGGACATGTTGAGAAAGGTGGTGAGTGATGTGGGGTGATTAGATGATGATGAGATTTGTGTGAAGATGGGTATGTGAAGGTATGTGAAAAACAATAGAGATGTGTGTGATGCAATGGAGATGGGACCGGTATGGATTTGCTGATGTGGATGGGTGTTTTTGATGTGATGGATGGTGGATGGATGATGATGCATAAATGGCGGGTTTAATGGCATTTTTGATGATTGAAATCCGCCATTTTCATGAGACACGTCATTTTGAAATACACCAGTTAGGGTGTATGTGTATTTCAGAAACCCGCCATTAAAAATGGCGGGTTTTGTCAAAAAAAAATGGCGGGTTTCTAATGGCGGGTTTGCTAACTTTGATACGCCCTAATATTTGCTCAATTTTATGGCAGCTGAAGTAAAAAAAAAAATTAAAATAGCCAAAAAAAGGATCCAAAAACCCATGCAAAAATTGGCTTTTAAGGAATTTTCTCATTTTTTGATTGCATTTTTGAAGGGGTTCTAATGACTCCAAAATTACCAAATCTTTTTTTGGGTGGTTGATAAACCCCTGCTACAGGGCTGTGGAGTCAGAATTCAAAAAAATTATTTCTTGAAACATGCATGAAATAAAGTATTTTTGCATGGAATATCAAAAGGGCGTGACCGCGCAACAACATCAAAATGCGTGAATTAAAGGGTTGGATGCTATATGTATATATATATATATATATATATATATATATATAATATATATATATATATATATATATATATATATATATATAGTTATATATAAATATATATATGTATATATATATATCAATATATATATATCAATGAATCAAAAATAAAGAGATAAAAAATAAAGAAATAAAAAAATTAAAAAAATTAAAAATTAAAAATTAAAAAATTAAAAAATTAAAAAAATTAAAAATTAAAGAATTAAAAAAATAAAACAATAAAACAATAAAAAACTAAAAAAATGAAAAGGTTTGGATGCGTAAGAAAAATAATGCCCTATATATATATATATATATATATATATAAATCAATGAATAAAAAAATATAAAAATATAAAAATATAAAAATATAAAAATATAAAAATATAAAAATATAAAAATATAAAAATATAAAAATATAAAAATATAAAAATATAACAATATAAAAATATAAAAATATAAAAATATAAAAATATAAAAATATAAAAATATAAAAATATAAAAATATAAAAATATAAAAATATAAAAATATAAAAATATAAAAATATAAAAATATAAAAATATAAAAATATAAAAATATAAAAATATAAAAATATAAAAATATAAAAATATAAAAATATAAAAATATAAAAATATAAAAATATAAAAATATAAAAATATAAAAATACAAAAATATAAAAATATAAAAATATAAAAATATAAAAATATAAAAATATAAAAATATAAAAATATAAAAATATAAAAATATAAAAATATAAAAATATAAAAATATAAAAATATAAAAATATAAAAATGTTTCTGTGAACCCAACTTTGGGATTAATGCATACTTTGTGGGAGTTTTGTTCCACACCTAGAAATCCCAAAGAGACATTAAATTGAAGCCAAAGTTAAATTAAAGTGAAAACTCAAATCATAAATCATATAAAATTCTGCAAACAATTCTTTCTGAACTCAAAAGTGAGCAAATTTTTTTTTTCAATTGAAATTTGGATTGAATACTGAATTATAACATTTCATTTTTTTGCATGGGAACAGTTGCAAGCCCTCCTTCTTCTGACATGGCTGCGTGGAAGGTCTACACTGACAGTGCCCTCAACAAAGCTTTGGAAAAAGAAAAAAAGGATTTGGTTAATGAAACATTGGAAGCCCCAATTGCATCCTCATCAAGGGTGACAATTGAAGAGAAAAAATTTTCACAAATGGACATGACCTCTGGTGGTTAGTGAGATTATATGTTACTTCATTGGTGACTTGTTTAATTTGATTGAAACTGATGTAGTGCATGCCATCAATATAACTATGTAACTATGGAAGATCCCCTTGACCCACCTCCCTTAAGAGCTTTTTCTACTAGGTAAGAGGCACAAAACTATTTTAAAACACGGGCAATTAAGCATGGTTATTCTTCAACAGTTTCAAACTCAAAGCGTGACCGATATGTGGATTTAGCCTGTGATAGACATGGTTTCTATTCAGGAAATCCTCTGACAAAATGGTCTAGACAAACTCACACAAGGAAGATTGGGTGCAATTTTTCAATCCATGCAAGTTGCACAAATGCAGACCCTTTGTAGCGCCTCTCCTACAAAGAAACCCAACATAACCATTAACCATCTGAAAATCCCTCTGTGCATCCTCAACTAAGGAGAATTTTGGGGGTTGCCTTAGACAATCTAGTATAAGTCATCAATTATGGGCTCAATATGTTACAACTGAAGAGAAAATTGAGAAAGATTGATGGGGGGGATTATTTTGATGACCAAAAAATCTATAACACTAAGCGGAAGGTAACGCTTGCAAAACTAAGAAGAAAAAGTGTTATGGAGGTACTCTATGAACAGCTTGAAGGAACAAGTTTGATTCACTGGTAAAATTTCAGTGGAGAGAGTCACTTGGAGACCCGGTACTTAGCACATCCAGAGGCAGTGAAGCTTTTAAAACAATCCCATCATATTTCTATGTTGGATTGTACTTATAAAACAAATAAGTACACAACCCCACTATTGCATGTTGTAGGAATGACATCCAATTGCAAAACTTTTGCAAAAGATCTTGTTTTTATAACAAAAGAAACATTTGAGTTCTACATTTGGTCTGTAAATGCATTAAAGGAGTTGGCTGATGATCCTGAGATACTTCCAAAATTCTTTGTGATGGACTGTGAAAAATCTCTGATTTGTGCTATTGAATCTAGTTTCCCTGAGTCATCAAGACAATGGGGCACTTGGCACTTGTCTAAAAACATACAAGCTAACCGTAAAGTGTTCTTTGTTAATGAAATTGAAGGATGGAAAAGCTTTATGACTCTGTGGGCAAAGTATGGGGCCTCAAAGACCAAGGAGAAGGTGGAGGTCAATGATTCCAAACTCAGAGTATGTCCAAATCACTGCTTCTTATTCTTCCTAGTTTTGGGTTCTGACCTTTTGACTTGTATAGTGTTTCTTGAAAGACTATGAGGATGTACTTGAGTATATGGAAAATAACATTTTCCCTATCAAAGAGACATTTGTACCAGCATGGACTTGTATAAACCCAGATTTTTGAAACAAAACAACATCTTGGGTTGAAGGGGCCCATGCAATTCTCAAACAATTCCTTGCAAACTCTTTGGGAAACCTTTTGGATGTCTGGAAAAGCCTTGAAGGAACAGTTTCAAATCAAATTAAATCAGTTCATGCATCACTTTATAACTCTCAAATTAAGGTAGGGACAGTTCTTCCTCCTGAACTGTTACCATTGGGTTACAAATTGTCTTTAGAGGCAATTCATCTTATTAGGGAACAATTTTAGAAGCTCAAACGTGATCATGATTTCAAAGTGTGCACCAAGTCATATTCCAAGACTATGGGTTTGCCCTGTTCCCAAAAAATAGTTTGCCGTCTAGCATTCAGAGGATCCATGGTACCCAGAGATGTTCATCCTCAGTGGAGGTTGGACTATGACCCTTGTAGTTCTAGTTCTGTAAGTTGGCTTAAGTTTTATTGTTAAAATCCTAATGTTATTAATGCTTTTTGATTAATGATTCCTAATTCACTAATGGTTGATCCTTCTGAATTTTTCAAGTGCAATGTCAATGAAATGCTAAGCATTCCTCAGTTACATGAAAAAGTTAATGCAATGATCTTGGAATCTCCAGATCATGAGCAAAGAGGATTATTGAAGTACATCATTCAGAAGATTACAAAATATTGATTTAAGCCAAGAGTTGAACCTAAAGTCTTACAATCAAGTAGGGGCAGGCCAAAATTGACAGATAAGCGGCAAGAACCATCTTGGTTTGAGAATGTTGAAAAAAAACTCAAGGGGGAAAAAGGACTAGAAGGGCTTCAAAAAAGAAAATAAAAAAGATTGTAAGTCTTTTCTTTGGGATATGTTCATTGTTTTTTTTAATAAACTTATTTACTGACTAATGATGAATTGTTGAACAAAGTTGGAAGAATATGAATCTGAATTTCATAGTTCAGAGGAAGAGACTGAAAGTTAATCAGGATCACTTAATTTGGAATCAGAATCCTCTTCAGAGGAACAGAACGTTCAGCAAACTCAACCAGAAGCTCATCTTTTGTGAGTATTCATTCAATTGATCTAATTAAAGAAATTAATACTAATTTAGCTTTCATGATAGGAAATGAGCGTGAAATACCTCAATCAAATACCCAAGAAATTCCATAAGTTCTTGGGTGAGGTTTGGGATCCAATTGGAGATGGGAATTTTGGATTTAGAGTCATTGCTAAATCTTTTGGTTATGAAGAATATGGTTGTTTCAAAGTTAGGAAGGAAATGATTTAAACATTAGAGAAACATAAAGCATGCTACATTAAGATGCTTCGTGGTCCAAAGGAAGTTGAAAAGATTAAAAAACAACTTGATTTTGAAGACATCAATGAAAAGAGTCCCTCCTCAAAATGTCTGGCTAAATTAGACATGGGTCAAATCATAGCAGACACATATTCCAAACCTATATTTTTCATTTAATTGGAGTCATGTGATACTCATAATCCAATGAAAAATGGTGTTACTGATCAATCAGGTCCAATTTTCATTTCCTTTGTAAACAATAACCACTGGGTTCTATTAGTACTTGAGGGAGAAATGATTCCAATCCCGCCCATTGTAGCAAAACCACATTCCTTGATTTCTAAAAAAGCCTCTGGTTTGGTTGATCATCTAAAAGATAAACTTCAAATTCATTCTAGATTATAGAGATTATAGACTTTGATTTGATTTCATCATTGGCTTTCATATAAATTGTAATTCCAATGCAGCAAACAATTTCTATTAATATAAAGGGTTATCACATTTTGAACATCATTATGTTGAGTTTTTTGAGTTAACATCATTATATTGAGTGTTTTGAATGAGAGTTTAATGGTAAGTCAGATCAACTTTTGCTGGGCTGATTCCATCACAAGGTTAACTTATGTTAAGCTTGGGATGGGATCAGCTTAACACAAGTTGAACTTGTTTTTTTGGTGTTTTTACTTTAGGGCTGGTCAAGAGACTTGTATTTTTTTGGGCACTTTTACTTTAGGGCTGTTCAAAGGACTTCTTTAATTTTTGGGCCCTTTTACTTTAGGGCTAGTCAAGTTGAACTTAATTTAGGGCTTGTCAAGTTAGTTGTATTTTTTTGTGTTTTTACTTTAGGGCTTGTCAAGTTACTTGTCTTTTTTTTGGTGTTATTACTTTAGGGATAGTGCAGTTACTTGTGTTTTTTTTGGGTCTTTTTACTTTAGGGCAAGTCCATTGTATAGTAACAGTTTTTTATTTATTTATTTATTTATTTATTTATTTATTATTTTTTTTAACCAAAAAATGAACATTTTTTGATTTTTTGGTTGATTTCTGTTTTTTTGGAAGGTTTATTTAGTTTATGGGTTGTGTTAGTACCCTTTCATTCCTTTTCCTTTTTTTTTTCTCACCGCGGTCCGGTGCCGTGTGGGATGCCACACGACTACATTTGAGCCATGTACAACTCCACACATCTTGAATGTAGTTGTGTGGAAGTCCACACAGCGGCAGACCAGGCTGGGTGGGCCGCACGACTCCTTGAGTCATAGGGGGTTGTACACAGCTCGGATTGGACCATGTGGCGTGCCACATGGCCCTTTTTGAAACCATGTGCAGGGCTCAATGAGCCGTGAATTTAACATTACCCAATATAAAAATATAAAAATATAAAAATATAAAAATATAAAAATATAAAAATATAAAAATATAAAAATATAAAAATATAAAAATATAAAAATATAAAAATATAAAAATATAAAAATATAAAAATATAAAAATATAAAAATATAAAAATATAAAAATATAAAAATATAAAAATATAAAAATATAAAAATATAAAAATATAAAAATATAAAAATATAAAAATATAAAAATATAAAAATATAAAAATATAAAAATATAAAAATATAAAAATATAAAAATATAAAAATATAAAAATATAAAAATATAAAAATATAAAAATATAAAAATATAAAAATATAAAAATATAAAAATATAAAAATATAAAAATATAAAAATATAAAAATATAAAAATATAAAAATATAAAAATATAAAAATATAAAAATATAAAAATATAAAAATATAAAAATATAAAAATATAAAAATATAAAAATATAAAAATATAAAAATATAAAAATATAAAAATATAAAAATATAAAAATATAAAAATATAAAAATATAAAAATATAAAAATATAAAAATATAAAAATATAAAAATATAAAAATATAAAAATATAAAAATATAAAAATATAAAAATATAAAAATATAAAAATATAAAAATATAAAAATATAAAAATATAAAAATATAAAAATATAAAAATATAAAAATATAAAAATATAAAAATATAAAAATATAAAAATATAAAAATATAAAAATATAAAAATATAAAAATATAAAAATATAAAAATATAAAAATATAAAAATATAAAAATATAAAAATATAAAAATATAAAAATATAAAAATATAAAAATATAAAAATATAAAAATATAAAAATATAAAAATATAAAAATATAAAAATATAAAAATATAAAAATATAAAAATATAAAAATATAAAAATATAAAAATATAAAAATATCAAAATATAAAAATATAAAAATATTAAAATATTAAAATCTATATATATAAAAAGATTGAAAAACCTCACACACCCCACCCGGCGTTTAGGTCCTTGGGTTAGTATTCATTTGTCAAGTTTGTTGTGTATGCACCTCTTTCATCCCATTCAGTCCCCTTTTTTTTGTTTGTTTTTTTTTGCAGCTGCTTTTTGTTTCTCTGTCCTCTTTTTTTTTCTCTGTCCGCTTTTTTTCCCTGTCTGCTTTTTTTTATCTTGGTCCACTTTTTTTTCTTTCTTTCCACTTTTGTGTGTACATACATCCAACACATGTATGTTCTGTAACAAGGAGGGGATCAAACAAGGGACAACACATCAACACATGTAACATGGACAAAGCAAAGGCAGCACATGTAACAGAGAAGATGTAACAGAACAGATGAAACAGAGGACATGGAAAAAACATGCATGGACAACACATGTAATGGACACTTATTGCTCACTTTGTTCAAACTTTTGTTTGAGCATTGAAAATATATATAAGCCCCTTCCATTCCACTTTCCTGTGCTTCCCCCCCAACCCAGATATCAAAACCAAAAAGGTTTTTCCTATATTGACATTCAAAATCAAAGTGATTCACTATCCAAATTCACATAGAAGAAGGTCCTCCTCCTCTTACTTGGTGGTTCCAAATTCACTACACAAATCACATTCTAAAACCCATCTCTATGACACCCTTTACCGTCATATTGGGACCTGTTCCTTATTCCCACCTTCACCATATCCTCCCACCAATGCTCTGCATGGAAGGCGCAATTCTTTATTATCATCCCAAAACAATACCAGATCAACACATGTTCATTATCCCATTCCTGATCTTAGCACATTGCCTCATCACCATCATATGGGGACCTCTTCCTCATTCCCACCTAAACCATATCCTCCCAAAAATGCTCTACATAGAAGGAAAAACTCTTTATTGTCATCCCCATACAATACCATATCAACACATAATCATTATCCCATTCCTGATCTTTAGAACTTGCCACCTCTCCCTGCCAACCGCATCAATCAGATTAGACGTGAACCTCCTCCTCACTCTATTTCCATTTCAAATATTACCCATCCTGATTTATTATATGATCTACCAAATTAAAGTGCACTTCATCCACCTCCTCAACCAAATTTTTATACTACTCCTCAAAATCCCAAAATTCCTATTTTGGTGGCAAGTCACCCTCATTTTTTTTACATCAATGAGGATCTCAATGTTGCTTTGGACCATTTGGAGCTGAATCAACATCAAATTAATGAAAATTTTGAGAAACTAAACTATGAAAATGACCATGGTTCCCAAAAATCTGTATCACTTGCAATTGAAGAATACCTGGCAGGCCAACCACAAGATACTATTCTTCAAGGTAATCCCATGGAGCTCATAACATTGGGGAACAATCAAATCATTGTTGAAACTGAACAGAAAATTCAACAAGTACATATTAGCCACCCTATTGCCTGGGGGTGGATGGAGCCAACTCTTTTTGAACCATAAACTCTACAACCCACCAGTTCATGCCAAAATTTCCAAGAAATCATTTTACAAAATTAGACAAGCTCCCTGTGCTGTAGTAATGGACAGGTGTTATTACAGAAGCAAATACCACCACTTCAGTTGATCCATATGTTCAAGATTGCTACTAGGGATCATCATTCCAATGAGAATCTACTGCTCTCCAATTTCAGACTGATAAACTCCAATTTTGCCTTAAAGTCAATTGGTCTTAACCAAAATAATTTCAATGCCCTCAATCTCCAAACAGGGGGAATATACACTTTTAGGAAGAATGGAACTATTCATCATAAAATTGGTAGTCTTAATCCCATTGTGGGAAATTGCCCATCATTCCTCCAATTGTATATATATGACAGGGAAAATGAATTGCACAATCAGAACAGATGGGGCTCACATGTGGAACAGGATTTTTTTCTCAGGATTCAAGAGATTTTACACCAAAATAATGGTTTGATAAATATGTTTCAAATAGTTTCTCCTGAGGTTGTTCCAAATCAATCCATCAGGCTTGCTGATTCATCTTCCCCCAATATGGATCAAAGAGTTTAGAACCTACCAACAGGAGAAAAAATAGCTGCAATATGGATAGAAGGTATGGTTTTTCCTATTTTTTTGGTTTTAGATCATGAAATTGAACCTTTTCTCATGGATTTGAATTTCACACAGTTAATTATCCTGCTCAATTGAACCATAGAGATGTTTTTATCAGGCACTCAGATGGCTCCCTCAGCAGAATTAGTGAACTGAGCAAATTGTATGACCCTCTGCACTATGTTTTGTTTTTCATCCTAATGTTCAATATGCTTGGTTTCCAGAATTTAAAGATGAACCAGGAAAGAATAGGTTCACTTCCATGAATTATTATTCAAATTGTCTCAAATTTTTTCATTCTGATTACTCCCTTTTGCACTGGGGTGGTTGACTTTTCCAAAAATATTGTGTTGACCAATACATAAAAATTGAGACAGAAAGATAATCCTATATTCAAAATCATCAAAATAATCTAAGGTTTGAGCAGTTCTATTGTGTTTTGGATGCAATGAAACATGGGGTTGATTTGGTTCAGGGAACTGGTATTTTTTTTCTCTCTTCAATTTATGTTGTGATATTTATGTCTATATTCTACCAATGCTTATGCATAACTTGATATTTTGTGATTCTTATGTTTTTTTTATATCCTTCCTCAAACATTTATAGGTGGCCCAAGGGAAATGAAGGCTTGATATAAAGATTCTATGTCTATGGTTCAGCATATGGGAAAGCCTGATCTTTTTATAGCAGTCACATGTAACCCAGCATGGCATGAAATTCTACATAATCTTCTTCCAGGTCAAACAGCACAAGATAGGCCAGATATTTTAACACGTGTTTCAACTAAAAATAGAGAAGGATCTGTGATGAAATATTTAAGGATGGAATCTTTGGAACCACAATGTGATTCACCCATTTCATAGAATTCCAGAAGAGAGGCTTTCCACATGCTCACATCTTGGTGATCCTGCATCATGACCACAAGCCCAGAACAGCAGAACACATTGAAATGATTGTTTTTGCAGAGATTCCTAATGAAAGAACTCAGCCTCATCTTTTTCAAAAATTAAAGAGACACATGATACATTTACCATGTGGTATTTTGAACCTTGAATCACCTTGCATGGATAATTTTACATGCAGGAAGATATACCCCAAAGCCCTCTGCCCTGAAACCATCATGGGTGAAAATTCCTATCCTGTCTATCAAAGACACCAAGATGGAGTTAAAATATCTCTCTCCCACAACCAAAGAAGTTCTCTCATTGATAACTCCTGGGTTTTCCCTTACAATCCATATTTCTTGGCAAATTATCAATGCCACATCAATTTGGAAGTATGTGCAGGTATCTCCGCTGT